>CAUYUJ010002998.1:47500-83193 GCA_963575745.1 Prorocentrum cordatum
GGGCAAATGGGAGCGGGATCGGGCGATCGCGGCTTCCTCCTCCTCTGGCCGCCCCCGACCTCGGCAAAACACCCGGGGGAGTGCGCGAGAGCGCCCCTCCGCGGCGCCCGCCGCGGCGCTGCGGATGTGCTTTTTGTTGGTTCCGCCGCGGCCCTTCAGGCCGGCAGTGCGGGGCCGCTGGTCCCCCTCTCGCTCGCTCTCTCGGGCCCCCCTAGGAGCGACCGCGGAAGTGCCCGCGGGGACAAGAGAGGGGCACGCGGCGGAGGAGCCCGCGAGCGGGGGCGCTGTTTGCAGAAAGGCGGCACGGGCACGGGGCGGCTCCATCCGCTGCAGGGAGGGCCTGGCGGCCGCCTGTCTGGCAGCCTCCGACACGGGCAGGAAGGGCCTCCAGAAGATCCCGCCGGCCCTCATGGCGGAGGCGGTCTGGTGAAGCGAACTGGAAGCGCACGGGAAAACCGGGCGAAACGCGAGCCACAGAACGCGCGCGCCGAGAGAGCGCGAGCGCCGAGAGAGCGCGAGCGCCCGGAGGAGCGCGAGCGCCCGCACGCTCGCGCCGCCGTCCGGGAGGAAGGGCAGGCGTCCTGGACAGGCCGCGAGGCGCGAGGCGTTTAATGTCTCCGCGCCCCCGCGGGTGCCGCAGGCTCCCAGGTGCCCGTGGTGGCCTGTGCCGCTGTGCAACCAGCCTCGATGTGGGCCATTGCAGCCACCCTCGACTCACCTGTCACAGGTAGATTTGATGACTCGTGTGCACTGCTCGGGCTCCCACGCGGGCGGCCCAAGAAGCGGCCCAGTTCGTAGCCCTATTCGACCAGAGTGATTTGGCCGGGCTCTCTCACCATTGCCGCCACCTCCTTCCCCTCTTCCTTTATCCCCCCCTCCCTCCTCCTCCTCCCCCACCTCCTCCTCCTCCTGCTCCTGCTCCTCCTCCTCCTCCTCCTCCTCTCCTCCTCCTCCTCCTCCTCCTCCTCCTCCTCTTCCTTCTCCTCCTCCGCCTCCTCCTCCTCTTCCTTACTATCATGTTTTGATTCGTCATAGTTGTATCATTCTTCTTCTTATTCTTATTGATATTATTATTATTATTATTCGCCTTCTTATTCTTACAATTATTTTTGTTAGTCAGATTCTTATTAGTATTCGTCTTCTTATTATTCGTCTTCTTAGCATTAGTATATCATTATTATTATTATCATCATTATTGTTATTGTTATTCTTAGTGATTATTATCATCATTATTATTAGTATCATGCTTATTAGAATTCTTATTATTATTATGAGTATTATTATTGCTATTAGTATTGCTATTGTTATTACTACTACTATTATTATTATTACTACTACTATTATTATTCCTCCCCCTCCTCCGCCGCCGCCGCCGCTGCCGCCGCCGCCGACGACGACGACGATGACGACGAGAGCGGCGGCGGTGGCGGCGGCGGTGGCGGCGGCGGCTGCGGCGGCGGCACGCGCGCGGCCGCGGCGGTCCCTTCGTCGATGCGGTTGAGCTTCTGGTAGCGGTCCACGCTGCGGCAGCCTGTCTGCGCCAGCGAGCCCCAGCTGGGCCGCGCCGCGGTCTGGCCCTCCGGAGGCGAGGCCTCCGGGGGCGAGCCCGCAGGCGAGAGCCTCGGCAGAGGTCGGAAGGGGGGGGCGCCGAGGGTCGATGGGGGATCAACGATCGGGGAGCATCGGGGAGGATCGAGGAGGGTCGACGAGGGCCGAGGAGGATCGAAAGCGGGGCCGAAGTTTTGGGGCGTCATTGCATATCTTTGGGGCCTATTTAGGTGGCCCCCGAAGCCTCCAGCGACCAAGGCCCCCTGGGCGATCCGACCAGAACGGCGCCGGTCGCGGTCGGGCGAATGCGCGTCGGCGGTGGCCGGAGGGAAGAGGGAATGGGCGAAGGAGGGGAAGGAGGAGGAGGCACAGCGCCACGCATGATGTCTGTTCGATCTCGGAAACTCCGCACCCCGCGCGGCAAGGAATGAGAGTGGGCGGAAGCCCCTTGCATAATAACCTCGCAAGTGAAGAAGCACAGGAAGAAGAAGAAGAAGAAGAAGAAGAAGAAAAAAGGGAAGCGGAGCGAGTAGCCGTGCACGAACCCGCAGACCGCGAGGCAGACGAGCCGTCGGCGCCGCCCAGGGGCCCAGTTGCACCAAAACCGCCTGGGGGCCCAGTTGCACCAGCGTCGCCCTTCGGGGATCGACTCGGGGCACGTCCGGTGCAAAGCCCGAAGTGCGCCCAGCTCGCCAGGCAGCGGGGTTCCGCCGGCCGTGATGAAGAGCGCAGGATGGGGAATAACAGGTAGAGAAGGAATGTGATCATGGCGCCATCGCTGCACAGACCAGCCAAACAAAAAATGAATCACATCATCTGAAAGCTTCCCAAATAGAGCCAGCCAGTCAATCAATAGGTGGCTCAGGAGGCACGTCATGATAGCCCAGCGACCCGAGCACCTCCAGATACTCAAAAACCTCGGCCTCAGCAGCGCTCTCGTCGAACTTGGCGCAGCCAAGTGGCGGGCCGTCGATGTCGCGGCCCTGGAGGCGGATAAAGGAGGAGCCCTGTCTGTTGCATGCCCTGCCGAACCTGCACGCCGTAGACAGGCCGGGCGAGCGCGAGGGCGCTGACCGTGCCGCGCCAAGGGCAAGCCCACCCGCAGCGCTGCCAGCTGCGCGCCGAATCGCCTTTACTACCCGGATACGATCGGGAAGCGCGCTGACTTCTGCGCGCAAGCAACTGGTCAACTCCTGGACCGTCGAAAGCTGCTGGAGCAAGCTTTCATTGGTGCCCTGAATATCCTCTTCCAACCACTTCCCCAATTTAAATCCGATCCATAATCTTCAAGAGACGCTCCTCCGCGACAAGAAGCAGAAGTTTCGGCAGACTCGGGACCGCCGTCTCCACGACGGCCGGCAAAATGGCCCGCGCCATCTCGCCGAGCGCGGAGGCGAGCCCGCGCCCGAGCTCAGAAACAGCAGAAGAGACAAAGGATGAAATCTTTGCGTCGATGGCGCCCGCCATCCCGTCCAACCGCCTCTGGGCGGAAGCAGCGGCTTCGTCCAACGCCGCGCCGGGCGCAGAGTCGCGCGGAGAACCGCCCGACGAGGCTCCGTCGCCCACCCCATCGCTGACAGAGCGTTCCTCGGGAGCCTCAGCGCAACGACCGCCGGCATCGAACCGCCGACGAGGAAAACTGTTCGAGCTTGCCTTTGAGAAGCGCAGTCGCGTCGTTCACGTCTTCTGTCATGCGTTGGCAACTGGCGAGCTGCTCGTCATGTGCGCGCTGCGATTCAGCGAGCAGGTCGGGGATCGACGTCGCGAGCATGGCGGGCGGGGGGCGAACGCCGGCGCCTCTGCTCGAAGAGCGCGGTCAAGCGGCCGTCGCCGAGGAGCCCCGGCGAAGCGAGGCGCACAGACAAGACGACCGTTCATAATGACATCCGCGTTCTCGGGGAACGCCTCGCAGAGCTCCCGCTGCAATGCATCCGCAATTTGCCTGGCGCCCTACGCTTCGTCGGCGGCGACAGGGCCCGCGGCGCGAACGAACAGCAACGCGATGGCCCGAATAGTGCTGGCCCGAAGCAGTGGCGAAGAGACGCAGAGATTTGCCAGCCGGCGCAGATGCCAATCCGAGGGCCTCGCCCATCGCGGGCGAAGACAGATGCAATGTGAAGGAACGCGCGAGAGAGCATGCTTGCTGGAATCAAAACAGAAGAAAACCCGTCTTGCGCCACAACGGCTTCGGATGAGGAGGAAGAGGAGGAAGGGGGGGAGGAAGATCGAGGAAGAGGAGGAGGAAGAGGAGGAGGGAGAGGAGGAGGAGGCGGTCGGCGCTTGTCGGTGAGGGGGCAACGTCTGCTCGTCATCCCGAAGCAGATTCGATGCAAGTCTGAGCGTGGTTGATGCTTTCCCAAACAAGTACAAGGTCACGCCAATTGCTCCGCTGTAAGCTCTGACCAAATAGGCAAAAGGCAGCGCCTGAGGCGACCGCGACGCCGGCAACAGCGACGAATTATGACAGCGGGGATGGGCGCGACAGCACCCCATGCCTGGCAAATGATCGCGGTCCGCGCGAAGAGGCCCGCGATCCGTTGTAACGAACGAATGTTCTGGTGATCTGCTATAGAAATATCCGCCAACGTGGGCCCCAAACGATGTGTTTCTGGAACTCGACGTTGTGGAATCTACGTGGCGCAACGCACGTGGTGCAATCCATGTTGTGCCATGTCTGCTTTGTGCAACGTACGTGGTGCCATCTATGTGGTTCACTCTACGTGGTGCTATGTATGTTGCGCAGTCTGCGCGTTGTCAACTAGATGCGGCGCAGTCTGCGTGGTGCTGTCTGCGTGGTGCCATATTATGCGTTGAACAATACATGTGATGTGGAAGATATAAGGTTCCACAACATGTGCTGTACAAACCGCACGCATGCGGTGCAATCTACGCGGTGAACTTGTGGGGGGGCAAACATCCCACCCGCCCACCCGCAACTTGGCATGCAAAACCCATGCGGCGGCGACTGCGATGAGTGTTTGGCCTTGGCTGGTGCACCTCTGCGGCCGCGCTAGCCCGCGTGTGCTCGCGCGTGCAGCGGCCTGCTAGCGCGGCGCGGCCGACGCGGCCGCGGTGGTCGGTGACTTGGGCGGGCGCGGTATCGCGGCGACACCGACAGCGGTGCGCGCGATTATGGGGGTAGCGATGCTGGTGGCGATAGCGGCGATCACGACGGCAAGGCCAATGACGGCGCCGACGCTGATCACGCCCGCCGGTGACGATGACAATGTCTTCGCGTCGGTGACGAAGGTGTTTGGCGAAGTTCAGCGCGCGCGCGTGGCCGACGCGCGCGAATGGCACGCGCGGCAATATTTTGCACGGATCGCCCCCCCCCCCCCCCGCCAACACGCGCGCAAGGGCGTTCGAATGAGGTCCGTCTGGCAGAACTTGGCGAACATCGCGGAAAACCTGAGGTTTCCGGAAGAATACGGAAGACCGCGAGCGCAGGCTGTTGAAAATTGATGTTGCAAAACCATGTGTTGCACATGTGTTCGGGAAACTCGTTGTTCCTTTTCGGTTCTATACATATATATATATATATAATGTGTATATATATGTATATGAAAACCTTGCGGAACTTATGGTTTCCGAAAGACTTCGGCATGCGCGCGCGACGACGCGCGCGCACGTCGCCCCATTCGCTGCAAAGGATTATTGCGACAACGCGCGCGCTTTCGAGCGATTGCGACACGCGCGCGACAGGCCCGTTAGGTAGCGCGCAGTGGGCATGCTGACAAACTAACCTGAGATGCCGCGCGATTTCGGCATGCGCGCGCGACGACGCACGCGTCATTTTTTGCAAAAGAGTTTTCGACAGCGATGATATCTTTTTTTATATTTTTATATATAAAAGAAAAAAAACGAATGCGCGCGCATAATATTCTTAGCGGGGGATGAGGGAGGGGGGGGCTCCGGCCAGGCTGGGGGGGGGGCATGGATTCATGCGGAAAGCGGACAAGGAAGCCAAATCATATGCAACTTGCAATGCGCGAGGCCGGGCCGATAAGTCGGGGGGGCGGGGGTAGAATGCGATTTATTCGGAGAAAGATGAGTCTGCATTGTGCCACTTGCTGGGCGCAATCAATGCGGCGCAATGAACTGTTGTTCGCAGTGAGTTGCCAACTCCACTCCTCGCGCATTCATCCCGCCCCCCGCCCGCGTCTCGGTTTGCAAGGGCAGCGCGCTGGCGATTGCGATTGCTGCTTGGCGCTGGACGGCGCATTGCTGCGGGCCGCGCTACCGCGCGCAGACCTGCGCGCAAAGCGGCCAGCTCGTCTGACGCGACCGACGCGGCCGCGGCGGCGCTGGCCGCCGGGAACCTCCCAGCGCGTCTCGCAGGCAGCGCAGACGCACGGGCACATCGGCGCGAGCCGGTAGCCCGGGCGGGCGCGGTGCCATGGCGACGTCGAGATGTGCATGCGCGACGATGATAGCAGCGGTGCTTGCGACGATTGCGGCGATGACGACGGCAAGGCCGACGACGGCGCCGACGCTGATCACGCTGATGACGACGATGGGCCCCGCGCGTCGGCGATGCAGGTCCCAGGCGGATTTCGGCGCGCGCGCGGCCGACGCGGGCGAGTGGCGCGCGCAGTGTTTGTTCGTGGCTCGGCCGCCGTGAACTGCGCCCGACTGGAGCTCCGGGCCTAGCTCTCTGCGCGAGCAGCCGGGAGGCGCGCCCCCCCAGGCCGGTCGCCACATTCTTTGCAGGAGCGCGGCCGGGGCGCGTGCTACCAGCGCGCGGCCTGGAAGCCTGGCCGGAATGATTGAGGCGCCACCTTTGGAACATCCGCCCCCCTCGGGCCAGGGGGGGGAAACGGGGCTGGGGCGGGGGGGGGGGGGGGCGCGGGGAAGGGAGGGGGGGGTGCGGGGGAAGGGCGGGCCCCAGAAGGCGGCGAGGAGGACATGAGCCAGACAGGCAGTCACGCAACAAGTATATAAGTGGGCAGAGGCTTCGTCCCCCAGCGTAGACTGTAGACACATTTGTCGCCGAGGCGTATCCCAGCCCCATGCGTCCCCAGCAGGGCCTGGAAGTGGTGGGAAGCCTTCGCGGCGCGCCTCGGGGCGCCGCCACTCGTAAGAGTAGCCCGTGGTGGGTCAGCGTGAGGTCGAGCGGCGCGCCTGCGAGCCGTGGCCGGGGCGACGCGACTGATGTCCGCCACGAGGGACCGATGGTCCGTTCATGCCAGTCTCCAGCTTTCCGCGGTCTCCCAACGCGCTTGGGGCCATAATCCCATGGCCGCAGCGTGCGTGGGTCAAACGTGCAGGAGGCAACTGGGTCAGTCGCGGGCGCTAAAATCAGACGGCAGAGAAGATAGAGCTTGAGTTTATCGCATGTGGCGCTGAAGCGCTCGAGGGTTTTGTGGTCTCCTGCCGTCGAGGCATTCTGTGCTTGGCTGAGGATGAACTCGCTCGCGTCTGCGCGGTCCTGGCCGCGGGCCATTTGACCGCGCGCGGTAGAGAGCCCAAGGATGCTGCGGAATCCTTTCAATTGAAATGCGTCGAGCCGCCGCGCCCAGGGGCGAGCTGGATGGTCTCCAAGCCGCGCAGCAGTTTGGACATGCAAACCGCATGAAAGATTTGGATTGTCTGTGGCACGGCGCAATCGCTGCGCAGCCAGAAAGCATCAAGTCGCTGCATCGTCTGGTAGCAGTTCCGGATGCGGGCGCTGGTTTCTTGCCCAACATCACTTTTGCTGTCCGTTGCGCATCCCAGATGCTTCGCCGCCCCTGCACTGGGATCAAGAGTGACATCTTGGTCTTTCAGCCGGCTCGGGCGCCCGATGACCATCAACTCACATTCCGTCTTGCTCCGGTTAAGACCGAATCGCGCATTTTGTTTTTGACTGCGCGCAACATGCGCGTAATCTGGGCTTTGTCGGAAGAAGCGCGCATCGTGTTGTCTGCGAACAGCACGGCATCGAAAGCGACTCCGGGCGGCCGCCCTTCCGAAAGCGACGCAGCGCGCTTACTGTATATGTCCTGAAACAGAACGCGCATAACAACGAGAAGGAAATAAGGTCACAGAGGGCACCCCTGGCGAATCCCAGCGCCCGGGCGGTGCCACGTGGAATCGCAGTTGCCCATGATTACCTGGAACGCGGGGTTCCGATGCAATGCTTGCGCCGCGTTGACGATTGTACTCGGCAGTTGCACGCGCTCGAGCGCACTGAATGAGGCACTGCGCGCGACGCGGTCGAACGCCTATTCCCAGTCAGGGAACAGGAGGTATAGCGGGGGACCCTCCTTGAAGTTGTGGGTGCTGGCGCCGTGGTGTGCGATTTGTCTGACGATCTTGAGGGCCTGGGACTTGCTACGCCGTGCCCTGAAACAGAACTGCGCGGGCTGCAGGAGATGATCGAAGTGCGAGCGACGCGGTCTTTGACGACGCGGGCTACAAAACGAACTTAACAAGGATATTGGGCAGTAGTCGTCGAGGTGCGCCGCGCTCCCGTAGCTGCCGAACAGCAGCGCAACTCTGGCAGCAAGCATGTCGTCTGGGACGAACTCGTCTGACCACCGCTGATTCAGAACATCAGCGACATTTGGGAAGTCGTGGGCGTCGAATTTACGGAGGAGGTTCATAGACAGTCCGTCTTGGCAAGGCGCCTTGTGGCGCTTCCATCGCATGAGAAGCGATTGCAGCTCGAGCCGCGCGATGGGGCCTGCGTAAGTAGGCAAAGCGCTGTCGACAAGACGGAATCATGCAAATTTCGGGTAGTACCGGTATGGCACCCGCCAATGTATGGTTGTTAGATGGGTGGCTGCCACCTCGGCCCGCTGGCGTGCCGGGGCGGGTTTGCCGTCGACTCTCGCGTGGCGCGGCATGGGCTGGCAACCGGTTAAGCTGTCGAATGCCCAGCCATCGCTCCCCGATGTCAAGCGCTTTCGACAATGTGTCTTTGATGTGCTGGTTTTTGGCGAGCTCGATGTCCTCCTGTATTTCTTTACATAGAGCTTTGTATATGACGTGGTTCCCCGCGCGCTTGGCTTCGGCGCGTTCCGCGAGTTTCGTATCTAGTGCTGGGGATACGCCGATGCCCTTGCGAGCAATTTTCTTCTCCTGGAGGCGCTGCTTCGCAGATTGCAAAATGTGGTCTCGGGGCGTCTCGGCGGAGTTTCGATGGCCAACGCTTGCTAGCTCGCGGTCACGCGCTCGCCGGGCTTCGCGGCCCGGGGCCTGCCGCTGCAAGGGCGGCTTGCGACCGGCTCGCCTCGTTGCCTAAGTCTGGCTCAGAGGGCGCACGCCAGCGGGGAATCGTCCGATTCTAAGCCAGATAGGGGGTCGGTCATGCAATTCAAGACGTTGCTTCTCCATCCCTGCGGAGTCGCGACGCAATCAAGCGCCTCATGCTTTGGTTGGCGCCACGGCGCTTCGACCTCCCGGCCCACGCGTCGGAGGTGCGCGCGCGACATTTGCAGCGGCTTCGGACAGAAAGCGTAGCTGGGCCAGGGGCGGTGCTGCCCACAAAAGTCCGGGAGACGCTCTCGGTCGTCGCTGACCTCCAGGGCCCGCGCCTCGAGGGAAGCGCGCCCCCAGTCGAAAGCGCGCCGGCCGACCGCCGAGGGGCCATCTCCCGAGTTGAATTTGCGCCCGCGCGTTTAGGTCGCCGAAGAAGTAGGCGATGCAGCTGTGCATCCCTGGTTTGTGAGTTTGATGCGCGAGTGCCCAGAATGCGCTCTTGCTCTCCTGGCGCGCGTCGGCGGCGGGCGCGTAGAGGCCCATGAGGGCCAGCGGGCGACCCGGGCATCGAAGCTCAACAAGCATGATGCGCTCTGATACGGGCGGACCGTCTAGAGGGTGTTTCGAGAGACGCCTATGCAGTTGGACAAGTACGCCGCGTCGTTGCAGGGCTGCTCCGTGGAGCTGCAATACCACGGGGTGCCCCTGTGGACTTCCCTGCTGTTGCGCGACGCGCGCGAGTCTGCGGGGAAAACCACGTCCGCGCCCCTGCGGCGCATCGAATTATCGATCGCTTCGCGTTCGCCCAGTCTTTGAACCCGCGAGGGTTGAGCGCGCTCACCGCGCGGCTGGCCCGCCGCGGTAGCTCGGGCGGATGGCGACGACGACCATCCTGAGCCCGCGGAGCGGGCCGAGAAGAAGAAATCTCTGACCTCCATAAGCGACGGCGTGCCGCCCGACGCCAGGAGCGTTGCCCCTGGCGCCCGGCGATCGACGCGGGCTCACGTAGGCCTCGATTCGTTTCGCCTGCGGTTGGTTGTGCCGAAAAACTCCCGGCGAGGCTCATTCGGTCTCCGCCGGGCGGCGATCGCCCGCGGCTGGACCGCGCGGCCTCTGACGGCGCAGCGATGCCTCAGCAGCAAGGTGCGACTACGCTGCAGGACGTTCGGGTCCGACGCTGCAGAGGTCCGGCGAGCTCGCTGGGGCCCCCCTGCCCTGTCTTTCCCCCCCTGCCAACATGCGCATGCATTGCCGGGGAGATGGGCGCGTCGAGCTTGAAATGGCCCCGCCATGTCCAGGGGCCACGTGCCCACGACGGGTCGCCTGCGGAAAAGCAGTGTTGAAACTCATATTAAAGTGGCGCTGCAGTGGGGCAGACTTCCCCCGCGCGGGGGCCCGCCTGGAACGCGGGCCGGCTGAGCGGAGGGGGGGGGGGGAGATGCTCCAATCTAATATGTTCGTCCGGCCTGGCGCGCCGAGCTGTCGGGCGGTCGCTCCCTTCTCCGGCCAGTGACCCCTAGCTGGTCTCCGTCTTGGGCTTCTTCCGGCCACCCTTCTTCTCCTTCCCCCCGCTGGCCCCCGCGCTGCCGCTGGCGGCCGAGCCGGCAAAGGCCGGGGCGGCGGGCGCCCTCCTGGGGCGACCCTTCGGGGGCGCGCATCATCGCGCTGCCGTCGACGACCTTGCTCTCGATCTCGAACGGGAGCGCGACCGAGGCGCGCAGGCTGTTGTTGAAGAGCGGGAGAAGGTCGCTGCCCTTGCCGGCCCACTTCGCGAACGGGATGTCCGCGGCGGTCTGGATGGACACGCGCTTTCCGTCGTCTCCGCAGTGCTCCACGGAACCCCGGGCGATGACCACATCATCCCCCGAGTCCTCCTTAACGACTCGTATTCAGACGCATCAAAACCCTGGAACGCGTGCCCGATGTGCAGCGGGCGCCCGAGATCCGTGGAGTCTGCTTCCGCCATATGGTAGAAGGCGCCGTGGAAGACCCAGGTCGGCTTGCCTCAGTGCCTCGCGGACTCCCCAATGCAAATCAGAACAAGGAGCTTGAAGGATTTCTTCCAGACGAGTTCAATGAGGGCCGACTTGAGGCCCCCCTTGGCGCTGCTGCTCCATGCCTCAATCAAGACCTCAAGACCTCGTCCTTTCGGACAAGCTGCCTGGCAATCAACTTCCGTGGGTCCTTAGCATGGTCTACTGCTGCCTGGATTTGTTTCACCTCTGCACGAAGCGTCGGGGCGTCCATGCGCCCCTCCCGGCGGATGGCAAGGTGGCCGATCCCCTTCTCCTTCTCGGCTGCAGTGTGGAGCTGGTCATGGAAATCAAAGCGCTTCTCCGCAGCTTTCAAGCGGCTGTCGAACTTGGAGAATTCCGCGGACTTGTCTTGCCAGTGCTCACCCCCGTCCTCGCTGTCCTCGCCGCTCCCGCCGCCCATGTCAAGGTCCAGACCTGCCCAGAGGACTTGCTGTGGAGACTGGTGGTTCTTGCCCTTCTGCAAGGCGTTCATCGCCTCCCCATCGCGGGCGCCTTCCGCGATGGACGCCCAGGCTCTGGCCATGCGGGTTTGCGTGTCGTCATACTTGCTCGTCTCGAACAACTTGGCCTCTATGACCGACGCCCTCGTTTTCAATCGTTTCCGAGATTCCTGCGCCTCCTCCGACGCCGCGCGGGCGCAAGACATGAGAAGCAACACGGAGAAATATTCACTGCGTGGAGCTCCCCATATGTGCATCTATTCGCACGGACCTGTCCGCCGTGAGTGCTTAGGCGCAAGAGCTTTCGAATATAAGCGGACTTGGGTTGTGACGGTCTGGTCATGAATCTAACTGCGAACGATTTGGGGTGTGAATGAATCTCAGTAGTACGAGCGCGTCTCTGCGCATGAACCTGGGGCCGTCTGGGGCCTCTTGATACCTCCTGGGGCTTCCTGGGGCCTCCAGGAGCCTCCTGGGGCCTCCTGGGGCTTCTTGGGGCTTCGAATGGCGTCATGAGGCCTCCTGGGGCCTCGCGTGGCCTCCTGGGGACTCCTGGAGCCTTGGATCTCCTAAGGAGGAATCGTGCCCCAGGAGAGGCCCAATCTACAGGAACTGACATACACAAAACATCGCGGATCGGAGCCGCACGAGAAGGGCAATCTATAGGAACACGCGTAAAACACCAAGGACGCGTGCCCCAGGGGATGCCCAATCGGTAGGAACATACGTAAACCATGTAGGGTTGCATGCAAAGGAGAAAGACACTATAATAGAAACATGCGTATAACATCAAGGATTCGTGCTCCAGGTGAAGCCCAATCTATAGGAGCATACGTAAACCACATGGAATGGAGCCACTCCTGTTGCCTTCTGAGCCCTCCTGCTCCTGGGGCCTCTCGGGGCCTCCAGTTGCCTTCTGGGGCCTCCTGAGGCCTCCTGGAGTTTCCTGGGGTCTCCTGGAGCCTCTTGGGACATCCAGCGGCCTCTTGAGTCTTCCTGTAGCCTCCTGATGCCTCCTGGGACCTCATGTGGCCTCCTGGGGCCTCCTGGAGCCTGCTGGAGCCTCCTGTGGCATCCTGGGGGGAATCCGTGCCCACGAGTCTGGCCACCAAAACAGGCAAAGTGGTCGAGATATCTTTTAAATCTGCCCCCCATGGGGTGCAAAAATGAGCGCCTCGCACGAGACTCCTCAGCATCTGCTCCGAAAACGAAGAATGTTCGCGACCAGAACAAGCAAAACGCCTGAGAAATCCCCGCAATATGGGCGCGAACGGAGGCCGTGAGATACCCCTGGCGGCACTCCCTTAGGAGGCGCCTCGCACGAGACATCCTCAAAATCTGCTCCGAAAACGAAGGATGTTCGCGACCAAAACAAGCAAACCGCTCGAGAAGCCATTTGGGCGCGAACGGAGGCCGTGCAATACCCCTGGCGGCCCCCCCTGAGGAGTGCTGAAACCAGCAAGCCGCTCGAGACATCTTCATCATCTGCTCATCGTCATCATCATCATCATCATCATCATCATCATCATCATCATCATCATCATCATCATCATCATCATCATCATCATCATCATCAGCATGATCATCATCATCATCATCATCATCATCATCATCATCATCATCATCATCATCATCATCATCATCGTACCCATCCATCATTCACCATCATCATCATACTCACATTATACTCTCACCATACCATGGTCATCATCATGACAAGAATCATCATCATCATCATCATCATCATCATCATCATCATCATCATCATCATCATCATCATCATCATCATCATCATCATCACCATCATCATTGTCTAGTGCAGAGAGGGAGGAGGGGAGGGGTTCTCTTGGTCCGGCGCGGTCAGAGAATAATCCCACCAGCCCTCTGGGCTTAGGTGGTATAACGCGTTTTGTTATTTTATCTACCCTCCCCCTACCCCCTCCCCTGGGCCTGGGAGGGGGGGGGGGACGGAGGCGCCGCAGCGTCCAAGATGTCCCAAGATGGCCCCAAGAGGGCTTCAAAGTCGCAAGGTGGCCTCCAAGATGGCCCATGCTACTTTAAGATGGGTCAAGACAGCCTCCGACATACCCCCAAGAGACCCCAAGACAGCCCCAAGACGGATCCAAGTGCCCTCCGAACCCTCCACAGCGCCCTCCAAGATGCCAAAACCCTGCAAAAGCCTAGGGGAAATCAATGTGTATAGCATTATCGCCTTTTCGCTTCCGATGGGCTTTGGAAGCCTCAGGATGGCCCCAAGATGGCCCAAAAGAGGCCCAAGAGGGGCCCAAGAAGGCCAAAGACGGCCCCAAGATCGCCCATGAGGCGCCCAAGAGCGGTCCAAGAGGGCCCCAAGATGCCGTTTGAGATCCTCCGAGGGGGCGATGCTAATTGAGGGACCTCCTCTTTTTGAGCCATGGGGCCCATGATGACCCCAAGAGTCCTCCCAGCCTCTCCCCAAAGACCCTCCACCCCGCCCTGTTTGGCCCAATGCGGCTCCAAGAGAGCCCTAGATAGGCAAATATGGTTTTCACCATGGCCTAAGATAGCCAAACATGGCTCAATATAGCCTCCGACAGACCTCCAAGAGGCCTCAAGACAGCCTCAAGATGGCCCAAGATAGCCGAGCATGGCTCAAGATAGCCTCCGACAGCCTCTAGCCGAGCATGGCTCAAGATAGCCTCCAAGAGGCCTCAAGAAAACTGGCAATCAATTGTGGATGGGCTGGTGGGGATATTTTTTCTGGTCGGCGGCCGCGCGACCACGGTCTGGCGGCAACAGCGATGTCCAGGACTACGGGACACGGAAAATTACACGCGGTGCGTGGGGTGCACATGCACTGAGCAAAATGCTCCGCATTAAGGCAAACGCACATAGGCGCCGGCCACACCGAAGTGCGCAAGCGGACATCAGTGCGACGCAACGGAGGAAGTCGCCCTGTCGGCGCCAAGCTCCGAGCAGCTCCCCAGGCCGACAGCAGGCAGTGAAAAACCGGAACGACAACGCTGAAGGCTGAACCACTCAACGCAAAGTCCGGGCACCACCGCCGTACGTGGGGTCGGCGGGGAAACAAGGGCAGAGGAACGGCAGGTACCTACAGAGCACTCACTCCACGAACCACACCGCTGCCCGGAGGGGGGCGTGTGTGTCAGTCACCGTATCCGAGACCATTGACTGGCCGGGGCTGCAACGATGAGAGAGGACACGCTGGCCCAAGAACCGGTGCACTGCAACCTCGCAGGAAACGGTCACTAATGTCGCCGAGATTCGCAGCTGCCGCGACCAGCTCATGGAGCGCTGGAACGCAGCCAGGGCTGAATCTGACCACAAAGTGGAGGGGGGGGTGCAGCCAACAGCCGCAATGTACACATGTCTCGGTCATCGTATCCGAAACCAGTGACTGGCCGGGGCTGCAACGATGAGAGAGGGCACGCTGCTGGTGGGGATATTTTTTTGGTTCGCGGCTCCAAGGCGAGGGACAAGGAGCGGGCGCAACGTTCGGGGCGCGGTGCGATGTAAATTGGCTGCAGTGGCACATGCACATGCCAGGGACAAAATGCCCCTCATTGAGACGCAGACAGCGTCGGCAGGTGACCGGCCCAGACATCCCGGCAGGTGGGGAAGCAAAGGCGCGGCGACCGGCAGCGGAACGGGGGGGAGAAGTCGCCCTTGCGGCGCCAAGCTCCGGCCGAACCACATTCGGAAGCGAGGCCCTGGTGGGGGTATTTTTTTTGGTCGGCGGCCCCAGGACGAAGGTCAAGAATCGGGGCAACGTTCGGGGCGCTGAACGAAGATAGTTAGCCGCAGTGGCATATGCACATGCAAGGGACAAAATGACCCACATTAGTCGCCAAGACCGGCTGGTGGGGATACGTTTTTTTGATCTGCGGCTCCAAGGACGATTCCAGAGAGCGGCGCGGGTAGTATCGAGCATGGGGTGGCACGCCAGATAATTGCCAGCGGGCCAAGAGTCACCGCCGGAGTGTAAGCAATAGCATGAAAACACACGCCAGATAATTCAAAAAGAACCACAAGCTGGACAGGGGCAACGGCAGACACGAGGGCCAGTGGAAGGTCGCGCAGTGGCGCCAGCTCCCGAGGCGCGGGCCTGCGAAAGACCGGGGGGGAACGCGGAGGGAGAAGCAGGGGCGGACAGGGGCGGGAAAGACACACAGAGAGAGAGAGAGAGAGAGAGAGAGAGAGAGAGAGAGAGAGAGAGAGAGAGAGAGAGAGAGAGAGCGCAGCGAAGGCGAAGAGAGCCTGGGGGGACCAAGCGAAATAATTACCAGCGGGCCAGAAGCCAGCGCCGGGATGCACGGGCGAAGCGAAATAATTACCAGCGGGCCAAAAGCCAACGCCGGAGGCACATGCGGTGACCAGGAACCCTCAATCACGGAGCAACTAAGGCTCATGGACAGTTGCACGTCGCCAGTAGGTAAGGCACCGCAGAACACAGCCACCGAGGGGGGCGTGTTCCTTCCCGCCGACAGCACCGCGTGGAGGTAAGCCCAGGCGGGCAGACCGTGTCCGAAACCGATGCCAGCGAAGAAGCCGTCGTCCGCGTCTGCCAATGGGGGGTGCCACAGCAGAGACGTGAGGGGTGGAACGATGGGGCGGGCCTTAGGCCGACGTACCCATGCGCTCGGACGCCCGGGCGGGCGCGGCGGGCCCACGCACGAGAACCAGGCCAAATCCCATCGCGTGCGTGGATTATTTCAGCCAACGTCACGCGGGCTAAGTCACGGTGCACCGTGGATGACAAGTCGCAACCATGTCATAGTGGTGCCCCACACCCAGAGGGGAATGCAGGGTGGGCCACGACCTGTCTCTGAAATGAAACAACCACGACGAACGCCCTGTTGTGGTTGTGGAACGAAGGGGCAGGCCTTACCCTGAGGTTCTAAACCTATAAGAATTAAAGGTGCGCCTTACAACTGCAAAAAAAAAATACAGATATGGCGGCAACTGCAAAAAATGCAGATATGATCATGTTGTCAATGATGGACACAACGCCAACATATATTAAAGATATATGTTGCAACTGCAAAAAATACCAGATATGATGACACATGCAAAAAATAGCATCTATTATAACATGTGTTTTGTATTAACATATATATATATATATATATATGGATTAACAGATATATATATATATATTGGATTAACAGATATATATTAACATATATATCTTGGATTAACAGATATACCTTGATCATGTCCATGCATGTAACTACGAATGTCCGCGGCGCTAAGGCGGTAGGAATGTCCGCGGCGCTAAGACGGGAGCTACATTTTGAAAACTATCATTTTTCCAAACGTTCAGTTCAGTGAGTGTTGTAATCTGGGATGCCATCCGTCAGCCAGAAACCCGACGGCTTTAATTCTGCAGAGAAGTGCAGTCCGCGGGTGCTCCCACGCTTGCGGGCACCGCGCAACATTAAAATAGTGAGGTCGCATAGCATAGCGTGGCGCGTGATCGGCATTCATCGGCGCTGCCGTCGCGCACTGGTTCCCATTCTAGGTCGTGAAGGTGCTAGAGCCCGCTGCGCGCGCGAAATATTAATCTCGCGCGCGCGCAGAGCACTCTAAACAGTTCGGAAGTAAACATTAAATTAATTAAATAGGGTGGGGGAGGGAGGGGAGTAGTATTCATCGGGTAGGTCGCAGTTCTGAGTTTAGAGTGGATCTGAACGTGAATGAGTCTGCGTGCTGACGTTGGCGGGTTTGAACGGGCCTGAGGGCGTCGAGTGCGCGCCTGGACGTGAGCGGGTCAGAGTGTGAGCGAGTCCGAGTGCGAGCGCATTCTGCGTTGAGTTTCCGATGAGTTTCCGATGAGTTTTGATGAGTTTCGGGGCGGTGCGTAGTCGTCGCGATGCTATGCTATGCAATGCGGTGTAGGCTAGTGCCGAGCCCAGTGGAGCCCCCGTCCAGCGTCCTCCCGCATCCGTTCTGGCCCAAGCCTTTCGCGCGACCAGCAGCAGGTTCGCGCGCGACGAGAACCAGCAGCACCTCGCGCAGCACCAGCGCAACCACCAGCGCAGCACCAGCGCAACCAGCAGCACCGCGCGCAGCACCAGCGCAATGGCGGCTTGGATCCTGCAGGAGGACCAGAAAATGATGAAGGTGCCAATCTTCACACACGAGTGGGGCAATCAGGGCAGCTGGTTCCCGCTCTACGTGAGAACGATGACGACGGGCTCGTACGCTGGCGAGTTCCCGACGGTCGAAGAGACCAAGAAGGAGGCTAAGCGCTCGCTCAGCTTCATTGACGAGGGCGGCAATATCGACTTCTGGTTGGTGAAGATGCCCCGCCCAGGGGATGCTATGCCACATATTCCCGAGCTGTGCCACAACTACCCGCTCAGCGACGACTGGATCATCAACGACAGGTCGGCGCTCGTGATGAACGTCACGCATCCACTTTCTTGCAATTTTGAGCAGAACGAGAAGAGCAGCACGGGCGGGCCCACTGATGACCAGCAGGCGACGGCGGACCAGCAGGCGACGGAGCCACCCACAGTGGGCAAGCCAGCGACGGAGGACGAGGGCTACAACCCAGGGCGGTGCCAGCCGCAGAGCAGTATCGAAATTTCGACGCCGGCGAGCGACGCCAGCATCAAGGACTGGGTGGCGCCGAAGGCCTTCAAGACGAATATGACGTTGGGCGAGATCGATGGCTTGAACGTCGACGACATCTACAAGATCGGCTACGCGGCGGGGCTCCAGGCGAAGCAGGCTCAGAAGGACCAGCGCAGCAGCCAGCAGGACCAGGACGCTGAGGCCAATACGCAGTCCCTGGACAGCGCGGCGTCGTGGCAGGACGCAGGCGAGCAGTACCGCTAAGTGGCCGTAGACGGCGTGAACGCCAGCGCCTACAGCGCCTCCAGCGCCTACGCCAGCGCATACGCCAGCGCCTACATCAGCGCCTACACCAGCACCTTCAGCGCGACCGCCAGCGCCGACGCCAACGCCTACACCAGCGATACGGCATTCGTGGGCGCCTGGCAGCGCTCGTTTTCGCCTCGGCTTGCCCGAGGCGCCTCGGCCCGCCCGATACTTATAAGCGTGTTCGGTTTCACGGCCACTGGGAAAACTTTCGCCCCGATTCAAATGGGTTGCGCTACGCGTGTCCGCCGACGCCCCTATTGCGACGATGGTGGAGGTTTCGGTTGACGTCCGATGAGTTTCCGATGAGTTTCCGATGAGTTTCGATGAGTATCCGATGCTCGTGCCTGAGTGTGAGCGGGCATGAACATGGGCGAGTCCCAATGTGAGTGGATATACATTCGAGCGGTCTGAACTGAGTGTGAGTGAGCCCGAGTGCGAGTAGGTCTGGACCTGGGCGGCCCCGAGCGCGCGTGAATCTGATTCTCGTCGCCGAGTCCATGGACCCAGAGGCGCATCAGAGTTGTTTTCAGCCCCGCGCCAGCTTTCGAGACGGTGGTCGCACCCGAGCACGCGGGGGCGGCGCAAGGAAAGGGTCGCAGGTGGAGGGAGATGTGTTTGGACTTGTGCGGGGGTCGAATGCGGTGGCAACGGGAGCTCCCCTGCCCAGCATTCCAAACGCGTCTTCCTCCACCAGCGACCCGTTCCACGCGCCGTTTGCTCCTAGGGCGGGGCGCTATGGCTCGAGGCGGCGCCGCCTCCACCCAGCCCCAGATTCGGTGAGAAATCTGGCGTCTCATGTTCGAGAGCTCGAACGAAGCCAAGTAATTCTGACTCTAATTCGGGCCCCCATTTCCTAATCAGCTCAGCGTGGAAATCATCGATTGCGTCCCAAACCAAACCGTCTATGCCTTCTCGGGTACGGTGCCATTCGATATGTTCGGTCATGTGCTCACGTTCGACATAGTCGTGCATTTGCATAGCAGTCCACCTGGCCCTCTCCTCGGGACTGAGCAAGATTGGAACCCCGTCGATGATGTCAAAATGAGCCGCGCCACCGTGCACTGTGGCCCCTGGTAGCGGGTGCGACGGGCGGCGCAGTAGAGCAGGGCGGGGGCGATATAGTGTTGTTGTCTCCTATGGGGTCACGTCGTCGTCGTCGCCGTCGCGATCGCGATCGCGGTCGTCGTTATTAGTCATCAGTTTCCTGTTCGGTCAGCGGCCGCGAGCGAGTCACCTCGAAGCGATCGACCCAGAGCAGGTGCCGCGCGTCACACGCCCATCTAAAGCTAATCTTAGCCCCTGGCTGGGGCTGCGGACTCTCCGACCTGGGGCTGCGTCGGGGGGGAGGTCTCCGAGCGTTCCCGCTTCATTGGGCCTGGGCTTGAAACAGCGATGGGGCGAGACAGATGGCGGGGCCGACAACGGGAACGATATGGAGGGCGAAGAGGAGGAGGAGGAGGAGGAGGAGAGGGAGGAGGAGGAGGAGGAGGAGGAGGAGGAGGAGGAGGAGGCGGACGAGGATGAGGGAGATGAGGAGGATGAGGCGAGGAAGAGGAAAGTGGCGAGGTCGAGGAGGAAGAGGAGGGGAGGGCGGGGGGGAGATGAGGAGGACCGAGAGCTGGATCCACGGCCCGCCCCAAGCTGGCCGAGCGGGGGGGGCGTGCGTCTCTTCTCACCCTCTCCCCCGCTCACCCTCCCGAACGCTCCCGCCCCTCCCCCGTCCCCCTCCCCCTTCCCCCATCCCCCTCCCCCTCGCATTCCTCCTCCACCTCCTCCTGTTATCATCCTCCTCCTTCTCCTACAATTATTCAATATGAATGCTACTCTCCCATCTCGACCGTGCCGCGCCGATTTCCGTCGCTCTGGTAGGAGTTTCGAACGCTGTCGATCGCCCCGTCGCCGCTCCAACGTGTCGGACCATTGGCCGTCGACGGAGTCAGCGCGCAAGCGCGTATTGAATCTCGAGTTGGAGGAGAGCTTGCGCTCGGTGAGACGCACTCGGTCGTGCACGGATGGCACGCTGTCTGCAGCACGCGGCCGCGTCGGCGACGGATCGCACAGCGCGCGCTCTCGGGCGGCGCAAGCACTAGTCCGACTCCGAGTCATTGACCAACACTGCCTCGAACACTGGATGCGGCAACTCGGCGGCTGCCGCGACCGCCGCCACGAGCTCCTTCGCGAAGCCGTCGTAGAAGAACGTCCACTCGTTGAGCTCGTAGGTGCCGTCGCTCCACTTGACGACGCCCCCCCCGCGCGAACTGACCTCGTCGATGTGGGTCGAGTCTGGAAGGGGGCACTCGCACAGAAGCCTGGCCATCTTGTCATCGGCGATGTTCGAGCTTACCAGCGTCCTCTTGTTCGTAGAGGTCCTCTGCCAATTGCCCTGGTAGGTCGTGGTGATGGCGGCGCGGCCCAGACGCAGGGCGCTGTTGACCGCTGGGTACTCGAAGAACGACTGGCAGTCGAACGGCATCACGACCATGAAGAACACATCCCTCACGACGCACATGGCGATGAAGTGCGCGACTGCGAGCGCCGGGTCGTTCGCCCCCATGCCTTCGGTCGATATCTTGCCATTGACGAGGTCGTCCCTCCCGCTGATGCGCAGCATGTCGCCTGCCCACTCACGGGACGGAGGGGCAATCACGAGCGTCCCCTTCGGCTTGATGCTCAGCGCTATCCGACGCGCAAAGGCCATGCCAGCGAGGGTGCAGACGTCCTCCGACTCGCCCCTCCCGTACTTGTCGAACTCTGGGCACTGGAGGCCAGGCCGTCTCATCCAGCGCGCGAGCCTGCCGCTTCCGCTGAACATCTCCGCTGCGTCCATATAGCGAGGGCACGACCAGAACTCCCGTGTCAGCGCCTCAGCCACCCTGATGATCTCTCCCTGCGATGCGCTGTCGGAGAGACCAGCTTGCACCGCCATCGCCTCGAACGAACATGGGACGCCAACCGCGGTGGACGCGGCGCCAGGCCTCTTCATGGCAGCGGCTGGCCGCTTCATGGCCAATGGGCAAGGGCGGCCCAGACGCGGCGCCAGCACTCGGCCAACGCTCTGCCTGCCGATGCACGCATGCTTGAGCCAGAACGTCACCACGGGCAACGCTGGCCCAGGCCACCTGGGAAGCTCGACGAATGGTAGGGCAAGCCATGTCCACGAGCCCGCCTGGGCTGGCGTGCCCGAGCGCCCGCCTCGAAACACATCGACGTCGCTGTGCCCATCCAGCGCGATGATTTGCGCCACCGATCCGAAACTCATCAAAACTCATCGGAAACTCATCGAAAACTCATCGGGAGAGGGCGGTTGGTTTTGAACATGGGGCTCTCGCTTTGGCGCCGCGCGCATTCTTCTTAAGCGTTTGCAACGGTTACATGGGTGGGGGGCGGCTCCGTTTCAAAATGGCGCTCTTGCTTGACGCTGCGCGACCACGCAATGCAAAGTGCACGGGGGACTGGAGGAGCACCATGCGGACAGCGCGTCGGTCCGAGGACCAACCGCTGTGCCGTAACGCAGCGGGGCGGCCCACCACGCGTTAGACGCCGCAAGCCGTCGCCCCCCTATGGTGATCGGGACTCCGACGAGAAATCGCGCTCTCGCTTGCGACTTCCTCACGCGCGCCCGCGTTCGTCGGGGTCCGGCGGTGTCGGCGCGCAAGCGCACCTCGAATCACCCCGAACGGAGGGAGAGGGGGGGGATGGTTTGTGAATCGTGGTCGTGTTTCCCGCCCTCCCTCCCCATGTCTTCGCGAGAACCAATCGCACCGCCTATGCCACATCGGCGCCGAGCATGCCCCGCGCGATGGCGAGGGGCTGGCTACGCCCCGCCGCCGTAGAAAAAAAACGATGCTGACCAACCGCCATATTCCCCTGCAACGACACGCGTTCAAAGAGCCGTTTCTCCCAATTTGACCGATGCACGCTCGAGGCAGCCACTGCCGCTGGCAGATTCAACGATTCATCCAGAAACGAGGCGCACCGAAGCGGGTTGCCGTGCCTCAAGGAACGGCGCACGAGGTGTACAAAAAATGGTTTTTGAACAAGTGGGGGACGTCTGCTTCTGCCATGTAATGGTTGTGCTGCTTGCGCAGGTCCAGCAGCATGGACCCCGTCTCCCTATCGACGATGGTGGGTGATGCCTTCAGGAGTTGCATGAACGCCAGCAAATTTCTGCACGCCTCAGCGAGCGCAAACCCTTTCCCCATGCTGGCAGAAAACGTCTCGCACAAATGGAAAGCCCATGTGAGGATCGCGTTTGTTTCGGACCCCATTGTTTTTAGCCCTGGGAAGTCCCTCGTGCCGATCATACTCACTGATAGCTCATGCACTCTGTAGTTTTGCGGCACATCCGCGTCGTCATACCAATCGTTCAGCATGCCCGAGAGCCTCTCCAGAGAGGCTGGGACAACGACGTCTTGATGAGGCCCTGGGACCCCGAAAACATTCACATCCAGAATTGCCCAGATCACTGCGGATATACAACGGCCATGAACTCCCAGGTGCAGAATGTGGAGCACGTCTAACGCGAACGTGAGGGATGGTGACGTACACAGGGCGGGCGAAAACACTGGGTTGCGATTCAGCAGCGGGCCCATGCAAGCCTGACCGCGATAGGTCGCGCGCCAAAACCTCACGACCAGGGGCAACGAGGCAGCGGAGAAATCGCCGATATCGCACACTTGCTCGGACGGCGTCAATCGATCACCAGCTTTGAGACCGAGTGACGGAACATCGTTTAGGAGCGCCCTCCCACGGGATCCAGATTTCCGCCGGTCCCAGTAAAGCCTACCCTCAGTAAAAACCTTGTCGGAAACCGACGCGCCTGCGCGACCACGGCGGGCAACCCCCGAGAACGCTGCCACCCGCCGCCCCGTCGCAACCCTCTCCGCCACACGCGCTCCGTGGCGCGACCGCGCGCTCTCGGGGGCCACCTTGCGTGGCCGCGCTTGCGCGTCGGTGTCGCCTTAAGTCGATCGGCTTCGGTGTGAAGCACAACGACGTGTTCAAGCCGCTGACAGGAAACTTCGTAATCATCAAAATCTGACTTCTGGCCCCAGTGGTCACTGTCCAACTCAACAGGGTCATAGTCATGTAAATTCTCGAGCAGCGAATTGCACATAAAACACGGGGAAAACATGCTGCCCAAACCCCGCAAACCGAACGTGACAGCCTGCTCCATTAAGTCGCCTTTCATCCAAACCACAACGCCTTTCCTGAGAGGCATGCCCGCCAAATCACCCCTGTGATCACCCGTGACAAACGGTGAGCCGTCGTGCATGGCCGAGGGGTATCGGCCGTCAATCAACGCCCGCATCGACCATGCTATCACGAGCATGACAGGGTAATGGCTACACCACCCTCGGCACCCGCACCTGCAGAATTCAGATTTCCTTAAGAATGCGACCGAATGTCTCCGCGACTGCGGTACTAAATGCATAAAGAAAGTTAGCAGCGAGTCTGCTTTTTTCAGTTCGCTCGCTCCTAGTGAAACGAATACCATCGGCGTACAGCAATAACAAAAGCGGGACATCTGGCCTGCACGCGCGAACGCCAGGGTGCCACCTGTACATTTGCTGCCACTCCTGAAATTCCGCATCGTTTGTCAGGGGCCCAGGGCCCAGGGACCGAGTAGTTTCACACTCGTGTTGCAACGACTCATGCAATGGCAGCATGGGGATCTTCTTGGTTGTCCTACCAACACCTTTCTGATATATTGGAATGTCCAACCAGTAGTAATCGCTATCTTGCTTTCGGGGAATCGTTGAGTCCATTTTTCTCTGATACGTGCCGCCTGTGTTTTTCGGGTGCAGAGCGAGGTCACACACGCCGCCCTCGCAACCAGCTTCCGTAGCGAACCAGCTTATGATGCAAGCGTCCTTTGCTGTCATTGGCCTCGACCCTGCATACATGGCAAGAATATAATTAAGCAAGTCATTGCCTGCTTGCTTGCGTTCAGCTGCTCTCAATTGCTCGGCCTGCCAGTCTTCGCCCCACGATTCCCCAGCCATGGTGCTACGACACCTGGCGCGTGTATCCTGGGAACTGGGAGCCCGCCCTCGAGCCGAACCCTACGGGCCCCTGCACCCCGCCCCCTGGCGCTGCAACTACTAGCCGCCGGGCCCGCGCCAGCGCCCCCAAGACGCCCTGGAAACCGAAACGGGCGCTCCACGGACAGCTGCGCCTCGCCGAGGTGCCGCAGCGACCCCTCGGGCCCGTGCCAGATCCACCCGAAGCGCACCCGAAACCGAAACTGACCACCCGAGGCGTCTCCGAACCGAAACGGGGGGCGCCCGACCGCGATCGGAGTGGCGCAACACAAAATTCTGAATATTTAAAACTCATCAAAACTCATCGGAAACTCATCGGAAACTCATCGCTACAATCCGTGTGAATTTATAGTGCTTGAGCGAAACTCATCAAAACTCATCGGAAACTCACCGGGAACTCACCGGTATTTCATCGGTGGTTTCGTCGCCTCCGATCGCGGTCGGGCCCGACTAGTCCGGTCCGATCGGGTTCGAGTTCAGAATTTTCGCATCCGATCCGAGATTTTCGCATCCGATCGAGCTTTTCCCTACACAGCGCTTGCTGTCTCACCGCAGCAGGCTGTTCAGTGTACCCCGAATCGCGGGCCCGCCGCCAGCTTCTGGTTTGCCGTCCCCTTCGCCTCCACCTCCTCCCTTCCCTCCCCCCCGTACTTCCCCTCCCCCTTCCCCCAATGGGGACTCCCCCTCCCCCTCCCCCTCTCCCTCCTCCTCCTTCTCCCTCTCCTCCTCCTTCTCCTCTTCCTCCTCCCCCTCCTCCTCCTCCTCCCTCCTCTCCTCCCCTCCTCCCCTCCTGCCTCTCATCCCTCCTCCTCCTCCTCCTCCTCCTCCTCCTCCCCCTCCCCCTCCTCCTCCTCCTCCTCCTCCGACCTCCTCCTCCTTCTCCTCCTCCCCCTCCTCCTCCTCCTCCTCCTCCTCCTCCTCCTCCTCCTCCTCTCCTCCCAACTCTCCCCTCCTTAACTACGCGGCACTGGTCGGCGGGCCTCGTCAAGAGGCCTGGTCGGCACTGCAGCCGAACGTCAAGAGGCCTCGTCAAGAGGCCTCGTCAAGAGGCCGTCGTGCTGTCTGCCTCCGACTACCTGCCGCCCTGTGCCTTCTTCACGACCAGAGCGTGCATCTGGTTCAAGGCGTCGACCTCTGCGTTCAGCTTATCCACCTTGGGCTTGAGGATCGACGTGATCTGGTCGATCTGTTTGTCGAAATCTGCCTCCCCGACGCATGCCCTCACTGCGTCAAACTTCTGCGTCACCAGCTGCGCCACGAGCGCGTTGGTGGTGCTCGTGTTCTCCAGCGCCTCGACTGCCCTGCGGAGATCACCGCTCATCCTCTCGTCCGCCAAGGGCTCCCACGATGCCACCGTGCCGATGTTGCGCAAGATCATCTTGCCAGACGTGAGCTCCTGTCCGTACAGGCTGATCAGCGTGCGAAAGTCGTCGAACTTCTTCTTCGCGTCCTTCTTGGCCTGCTTCGGGTGGGGAGCGTCGTCACCAGCTGGCTCAGGTGGCGGCGTCGCCGTGCCGCCGCGGTCGCCCCTCGTCCGCTTGGTGCTCCGTGCAGCGGCCTTGACCGCTGCCTTAAGACAAAGAAACAAAAAGATAAAAAAAAAGAAAATAAAAAAAAACTATGACTAAAGTAAAAAAGGAAAATAAAAAAAAAAAAAAAAAGATAAAATAGAAAAAAAAAAAAAAGTTAAAAAAAAAAAAATAAAAAAAAAAAAAAAAAAAATAAAAAAAAAAAAAAAAAAAAGGTTAAAAAAAAAAAGAAAAAAAAAAAAAAAAGAAAAAAAAAAAAAAAAAAAAAATAGAAAAGAAAAAAAAAAATACCTTCGCCTCCGCCGCCTTTGCTTGCTTCTCCTCCGCCTCATTTGCTTTCGTCGCCTCCACCTCCTTCTGCTTGGCAACGGCGGCGGCTTTCTTCTCGTCCGCCGCCTGTTGCTTGGCCTCGCTCTCCTGCTGCGCGGCTGCGCCCGTCTGAGCCTGGCTCGGCTGGCCACCGCCCAGCGCGTCGTGCCCCCCCCCCCCCCTTCAGGAAGTCGAGCGCCAGGTCGTCCTGCACGCCCGTCTGCTCCTGGCACTGCGTCCACGCCGTCTCGAACTTGTTCTTGAAGCCCGACTTGCAGTAGAGGTACTCGGCGCGCTTGGTGAAGCTGTTCCACTGCACCCAGGGGTACCCCAGCTTCTGGCACGCCAAGACTGTGTTCAGTGCCGCCATCGCCCCCGTCTCTGTGATGCCGACCCCCGACTCCTTGCCTGCGATGACCTCGAACGGCTCGTGGGTCCCCCACTCCAGGTGGGCCTCCGCGTTGGTCTTCCTCTTAGACCTGTCGGCGGCGGCGGCGGCGGCGGCGGCGACGACGACGACGACGACTACGACGACCACCCATGGGTGGTCGTCGTAGTCGTCGTCATCGTTGTCGTCGTCGTCGTCGCTCCCAACCTGCGCTCTTGGTAGGCGTTCCACTGCTTGTCGACCCGCTCGAGGATGCAGTTATCCTTGCCGATGTGGCCCTGCGCATTCTTGTACTTCGCCTGCTCCTCTGCGCTGCCCTTCTTGAAGCGGTCGTACTTGCTGGCAATCGCCGTCCTCGACTTCGCGATCCTCGTCCTCCACGCCTCCTCGATCACCTTATCGGGCTGCTCGTCGTCGGGGCTGTCCTGCGCCCTGGTCGCGGGCGGCGTCTCGCAGCCCTTCGCCAACTCGTTGAGCCCCTTCGCCAGGAAGCCGAGCTGCAGCCCGCCTGAGCCCTCGGACGGGTTCTCAGGCAGCGAGACGCCTAGCGACGCCCCGCTCGGCCCCGCGGCGGTGTCGCCCAGCTGGCTGATGCCGAGGCCCTTGAGGTTCGCCTGCTCCAGCCCGATCGCCGCCCCGTCGATCTGCGTGATGCACAGCGCGGCGGTGTCGGCCTGGGCCAGGCCGATGGCCCCGAGGTTCGCCTGCTGCAGGCCGATGCTCGCCACGCCGTCCAGCGCTGGTCCTGCCGACGATGCCGCTGCCGCCGACGATGATTCAGGCGGTGCATCAGCGCCCTCATCCGCACGCGGGGTGTCCTGCCGACGGCGAAAACCACCGTCGCCACGACTCCTCCCACGCACCCATGTCCGAACCCCCCACCCGAGTATCGGGCGGGAGGAAGGGGCGGTCTCAGCCCTCCACATCTCCTCCTCACCCCTCAGTCCCTCCCCCTTCATCAACCTCCTAACCCTCACCTCCTTCCTCGCCACCTCACCCCCTCCCACGGCAGCTTTCGACTGCACCGTCCGTGCTGTGGACCCAGCGCTCTGACCAGCTGTCCTGGCGGTCGGGCAAGTCCTCGACGTGCAGGCCGTCCTGCATCGGCGAGGGGGATGCTCCCTCCCCTCCATCAATACTACCAACACGACAGAAACACTCGAGAGTCGAGGATCGAGGATCGAGACCCGAGGTGCTTTTTACCCGAGGAGCGCGTGAATTTCAATTTCGAGGCGGACCCAGCCGTAGGCACGAGGAGGCCCCTCGAGGCCCGAAACGGCCGTCAAACTCGAGAGTCGATGATGGAGGATCGAGGCTCGAGTTGTTTCCCAGGAGGGCGCTTCGATTTGAATTGCGAGGCGGATCCGGCCGTAGGCGCGAGGGGGTCCAGGAGGCCCCGAAAGGCAACAACCGAAACACAGAATCGAGGATCGAGGATGTCTCGGTGCCCCCCCCCACTGCCGCGCCTCGCTGGAGGCAAGTCTGAGGGCGCCCGCATCGTCCCGAGCGACCGCTGGAGGCCACTCGGACCGTCTTCGGCCGTTCCGAGGGGGCGCTCTCGCCTCGGTGCGAAGCCTGCCGTCCGTATCTATTTCGGCTACTAGATCCCTGGGCCCCACACGCGCCTGATATGGAGCCCTGGAGCCCGCGCGCGCTCAAATACCGCAGAGTGCCCAAGAGCCAGACGGGCGACGGGCCCAACGAAGGCGACGGCGACGGCCCCAACGAAGGCCACTGCCCACGGTCGGCATCACGGTCGGCATCAAGCTCGGCACTCGCATGCTTGATTTGCGGGGTCTACCAGGGTGTCTCTGGGAGGCCAAGTGAAAGCTGCCCGATCAAGCTCGGACAGCCCTGCCAGTTCGTGACAGACGGCCAGAAGGGCGAAGACGACACGCAGCAGGGCAAGCAGAAGGGCAAGGGCAACAGCGACGAGCAGAAGGGCAAGGACAAGCTCAGCATCTTGTCACAGGACGAGATTAGCCTCTTGAGCCGTCTCCCATCGTGGCTGCACGACAAGCGCTACACCGACGACATCACAGAAGCCGACGTGGTGGCGGCAGATCTGCTCACGTACAAGGGCAAGAACAAGAGCACGGGCAAGAGCGGCGACAGCTCGACGGGCAAGGGCAAGAGCGGCGACAGCTTGACGGGCAAGGGCAAGAGCAAGAGCGGCGGCAGCTTCGACCCCGACACGAGCAGCCCGCGCTCGCAGGCTTCGGCGCTCCAGGAGCAAGACGAGAGCCCCGCGAGGCCGTTGAGGCGCTGGGCCAGTGGCGTGATGACGTCACCCACTTACACCACGATCCCACCGACGCCAGAGGACCCGCTCTTGTCGCCCCACACCCCAGAGGACCCGCTTGAGGCGACAGACCCCAACAACTCGCACGAGGTGCCAGGCCCGCAGGAGAACCCGCCCGCCGGGGGCAACCCGCACGAGGACTGAGGCCCGCAGGTGAACCCGCCCGCCGAGTGCAGCCCGAGGTGCCAGGCCTCCAGGAGAACCCGCCGTGGGCAACGCCCTAGGCATCCTTCCTCCTCTTCCTGCTATGCATGAGGGTCAGATGCGACACCCGATTCGGTGAGAGGACAATTAAGCATCGCAGTGGGAAGGGATGGGAGGGAGGGGTAGGATGTCAGGTGTTGACGCGATAACAAGAATAACAATAAACAACGACGTGACGACGCCGACAATGAAGTTTCCCATATCAGGCGATGGGGTGGGGGGCTCGCCGACACACACATATATATACATATCGATAAACGCATCGGAGCCGAGGGGAAAACTCATCGAAACTCATCGGGAACTCATCGGAAACTCATCGCGATTATCTCCGCTTCCACGCCGTGCCATGCGCAACGTTATCCTCGCGACCTCGGCAACTCGCCGCGGTTATCTCCACTGCCACGTCGCGTCATGCGCTGAGTTATCCTCGCGACCCCCGCAATCGCTGAGCCGAGGGAGTCGGATCGCCGCGGAGGGCGGGGGTCCGAGAGGCCAGGGCGGAGTGGGCTACATGTTTTCCGATCGTGGCTCTCTGAAGTCGGAGCCCGTCAGTCTACTCGGCACCGTCCGACGAGTCATCCTCCGCCAGCTGCTTGCGCGCGTCCCCCATGAGCGTGCCCGTCGGCCCCTTGATGGCAGTCTGCGGGGAGGTGCCCTGCGCGGACTTGGAAGCCTTGGCGCCCGTGATGCCCTTCTCGATGCCGATGCGCTGGATGGGGACCTTCGAAGTCGAGATCTTGCCCGGTGCGGCGCGCTTCTTGCCCTTGCCCTTCTGCTCGGGAGTGGACGGCGCGCCTCCTGCAGCAGCGTCTGCCTCCCCCTCTCCTGCCGCGTAGACCTCCCCGTCCGAAGCCGCCTCGGCGTTCTCGCCCATGTCGTTGCCCGACGCCGCCTCGGCGTCGGAGGCCGCCGCCTCCTCGTTGGCGGGCTTAGCGGCGGCGGGCCTCTTGCGAGCTGCAGCGCCCCGCTTGGGCGCCGCCGCCGCATCGGCCTCCTGCTTGGCCAACTTCTCGGCCTCCTTCTGGCAGATCGCTTCGACAATCTTCTCGATCTCCTTGAGGAGGTCCATCTTCGCCGCCATCGCCTGCTGCTTCGTAGTTTTCGGGTCGCGGACGAACATCTCTAAGATCCGCTCGGTCATCACCTTGGCGCCATGCTCCTCGTTGTCGAAGTGCCTGGTGGTCGCCTGCGTCTGCTGCTCCTTGGTGCCGTCCTTGAGCTTGCGCATGATGAGGATGAGCTTGTGGTTCGGATCCCGATCTCTCTTCAGCTCGACGTAGACCTTTGAGCCGTCAGGTAAGTATTTAGAAGGAAGCCCACTCTTGGCGCTCTTCGGCTTCTCCTTCTGCTGATGCAGCGCCTCTGGGTAGCGCCACTCCTTCCCATCGGCCCACGTGGCAACCATGAATCCGCCCTGGTCGGATGACCGCGAGCTGTCGCAAAGCTCCACCCGCCGCGTGCTCGGTTGGATGCGCACTGCCGAGTTCTTGTTCTCGTCGAATGTGTAGACGTACTGCACCTCGGAACCTGCGCTGTCACCTGCAGGCTTGGCCGCGGCGGGCCTCTTCTTCGCGGCCCCCGTGCCCTCGGGCTCGTCCTCGCCCCCTGCCGCTGAACCTCCTCGCATTGACGGCCTTCGCCTGGCGGGCGCGCTGTCCTCCTCGTCCGCGTCGTCCTCCCCCTCCTCGTCCTGATCCTCGTTCAGGTTGATGCCGTCGGTGTAGCCCTGCTCCGCGATGACGGCCTTGTACCACTGAGGGGGGCCGAGCTTGCGGCGGTAGAAGGACCCCGCGTGCATGCACAGCGTGCGCACCCTAGCCGTCATGTCCCTCACGTAGCGCTTCTTGGAATCGCCCTCGAACAAACTCCAGGGCGGCTTTCCTGTCTTCGCCTTCTCGGTGACCAAGAACTCGATCGCGTTCTCGCACGCGACCTTGCCGACGCTCAAGTTCGGCGCTGCCTGCTGCCTGATCGACTGCGCGACGAGCACCGCAGCGTCGGCACTTAAGGGCGCCTGGTCGCTGGACACAGGGAAGGAGGAGTGGTCGCTCTTGTACACCACGAAATCTGGTTTCGTCATGACAGGGCGCAACACCTTGGTCAGCAACTCCACGTCCGTGCACACGGCGCGGGTCGACTCGGACCCGTCGCTGGCGCCATCATCAGCCATGCGGTAGAGCCGATCGTCGGATAGGGCCGAGCGTCGGGTATGGCATCTGGCAGCTGGTGCCCACTGAACTTGTGGAGCCAAAACGTCTACGGACACATAGATCGGGGCGCTGCTGATTCAAAACTCACCGAAACTCCCTCCAGGAATGCACCCAGGGCCCCGTCCAGGGCCCCATCGGAGCTCATCGGGAGCTCATCGGGATCTTCCGATTGGGATCCGATGAGTCTCCGACGAGTTTCCGATGAGGTTTCGATGAGTTTCCGAAGAGTTCACGATGAGTTCCCGATGGGTTTCGATGAGTTTCCGATTAGTTCACGATGAGTTTCGATGAGTTTCCGAAGAGTTTCCGAAGAGTTCCCGATGAGTTTCCGATGGGTTTCCGATGAGTTTCGATGAGTTTCCGATGAGTTTCCGATGAGTTTCGATGAGTTTCCGAAGATCGATCCGATGAGTAGATAGTCGACGACGGGGGGGGTCGGCGAGCCCCCCGCCCCTGAGCCCCCCCTCCGCGCGGGGCGGCGGCGGTCCACGACACCAGTCAACGCCTGCTCGAGCGTCTCGTTCGCGGGCACCAGCGTCGCGCCGTCGTCGGCAGCCTGGCGACGACGACGACGACGACGACGACGACGACGACGGCGACGACGGCGACGACGGCGGCGGCGGCGGCGGCGGCGGCGACGACGACGACGACGACTACCACCCATGGGTGGTCGTCGTAGTCGTCGTCATCGTTGTCGCCATCGGTGCCGGAACGACGGGGGAGGACGCCGCCGACGACGCCGCCGACGACGACGACGACGACGACGACGACGACGACGACGAGTAGAGATGGCCTCCGTGGCCGTCTCCTGCGCCGTCTCTGGCGGCGGCGAGGCCGTCTCCTGCGCCGTCTCTGGCTGCGGCGTGGGCGCAGCCGAGCTGGCCGCGCTCACCACCGCCGACGCCGCCGCCGTCGTCGGGGGCGTCGGCGGCTCCGCCGACTTCCCCGCACGCGGGGTCGCGGGCGGCGTGGCAACCTCGAAGGGCGCCATCGCGCGCGCCCCGCGGAAGCGCGCCAACTGGGCGCGCGGAGGAAGGTTGACCTTCCTAGTGGCCTCGAAATAGCCCAACCTGCTCGATCGAGCCAGAACGCCGATCGCGATCGATCGAGCCAGAACGCCGACGACGACGACGACGCCTCGCGAGGCGTCGTCGTCGTCGTCGTCGTCGTCGGACGATGGTTTCCGACACCGCGTGGGGCGTTCGCCCCCGAACATCGAGATTTCGCGCCGCGGCCCCGTGCCCGCGAGCACTGGGGCCCGAGATGGGCCCCCGTAGCGCGTTCAACCTTGATCGCGCGAGGCGCCTCCGCGCCGTCCGCCCCCGTCCTCCTCCTCCTCCTCCGCCATTTCCTCCTCGCCCGTCCTCCTCCTCAGTAGGGTTCGGGGCATCTGGGGCAGTGAACAACTACGCGGATGGAGGGCGGGTACTTTCAAAATGACGCTCTCGCCCCGCTCACTGTTTCACTTACTTTTTCATGTTAAGCGCGGCGCCCGTTTATTTAACGAGCCGCGTCCCTAATTGTCTTAACCCGCGCCGCCTACGGGCAGCGGTGTGCCCGACGGCCTCGTGGCAGTGTTCAACACGTACCACGTGATCGGGCATTATTTGATACGTACGCAGTGCAAACTCATCGGAAACCATCGGCAACTCATTGGTAGTGCATCGGAAACTCATCGGATTCGATGGGCAGGCTTAAGGGTCGTTTCACCTGCGGCCCACTAGACTGCTTCAAGACGGCTCAAGATGGCCCAGAGACGGCTCATGATGCAGATATGACTCATAACTGCTATTTTAAGAAAATATATTTGTCATAACTGCTATTTTTGCAGATCTGACTGTTAACTGCTATGTTTTACAGATATTTGCCATAACTGTTTTTTGTTTTGTTTTTTTTTTGTTGCAGATATGGGTTATAACTGCTATGTTTTGCAGATAGGACTTAGGACTCTTATGAATTTACAGATATGCTCAACATGATATAAAAATGCGCATAACTGCTATTTTTTTGCATATATGAGTCACAACCGGTATTTTTTGCAGATATGTTCTGCAACTGCTATTTTTACCGGTATCGAACCTCAGGGCTTGGTCATGTCGAACCCTCCGGCGATGATATTGGCAGCTTCCGCCGCGGGTGCGGACGTGGCCAGGCAAACTATCCCAATTGATCTTAGGTCGATCGCAAGCATGCGCCAAGGGAAACCGAGCAGCACAAGTTTGCGCGTCTGGTCCTGGGCGTTCTGAACGTTTATATGTGGCTCGGCGTGGCGAGCGCCCCTCGGAGAGGAAGGCGGCGTTGGAGCCGAAAGACTAAAGGCAATTTGTTGTTCAGCAACTTTCTGACGATCCAGAAGCCCATAAAGAGTGCTCTCGATTGAGACGACCTTGGCCTGGAGGGCGGGGGCAGCAGCGTTCACAGGGGCGTCGCCACCCGCGGCCTCCGACACGCCCGTCCTGTAGTCAAGCACGTTCAACGAGGCTGACACCGATGATTGTAGCTCCTGATGGCGAGAGTGGCACTCGCGGCTGAGGATCGTCATCTGGTCCGCCAGCGCAACGCAGCGGTCAACAGATGCCTTGCATGCGTCTTTTATGGTACCCATGTCGACGGGCTGATCGGCGTCCAGCTGGGAGAGAGACTCCACGTTGTAGATGGGAGTGCCCATCTTCGCATCATTGAAAAAGCTCCCATGGGTAAAGTTAGTCGAGCCGCCCGAACGGCTGCGGCTGTGCTGGCGCTGCTTAAGAGGAATGCGACGAGGGGGGCCTCGCGACGAGGATGGCCCATCACGCTCATGATCTGCCCGACGGTCGGCGCGAGATCGACGGTCATCTCTCCCAACGGACTTGTCAAAAGGCTTGCGCACCTGAGACTTGCGACCTATCGCGCCGATGAAGAAAGGGGGAGCAGCAGAGCACTTACAATGCACGGCATCATGCGAGGTGTCTGCGAGTGGGTATGCACGCAGAAGGAAATGCGGCAGCCCCTGTCCTGGGGCCTGTCCAGGACTGCGCCAGCGCGCATGGTCCGCCTCGACCCTCGAGACGGGGGTTGCCCGACATGTTGCCTTGAGCCAGAATGGCTTGAGCCAGAATTGCTACGGATGGGGGAGGTGCGACAAATTGAAATGGAGCCCCCCAGCCGGGAGATCGTTTCGGTCTCGGTTCGCGTCGCGCTGCGCGCGGGCGTGGCGAGACGAAGCCGCCGAATTCCTGCCCCAGCTGGGGCCAAGTCAGGACAGATCGCTCCTGTGATTCCAGAAGGCTCGCAACTCTCCTCGCCTGCTCTTTGCCGCCGCTCATTTGGTTCTAATTATTGTCCAGGGCCCTTGGCCGATTGAGCTACGATCCGCTCTGCGAGCATTTCCAAAACGATAGATCCGTGATCTTTCCATAGCACAGTGGTAGCTTGGAGCGGGTCTCAGCTGCCGGCGCTGCGCGCCTCCACATTGCTAGCCGCGACGACGCCGTCGTGCGCCACCACGGAATCGACGCCCAGCGGCGTCCTGCGAGCCCTCATAGGCCTGAGCATAGCGCTCTACTCCGCCAGCGTCGGCGACGCCAGCACTTACGCTCCAACGCCAGCGTCAGCGACGCCAGCACCTACGCCTCCAACAGCAGCGTCAGCGACGCCAGCACCTACGCCTCCAACGCCAGCGTCAGCGACGCTAGCAACTACAACTCCAACGCCTTCTTCTCCAACGCCAGCGTCAGCGACGCCAGCGACTACAACTCCAACGCGTACTTCTCCAACGCCAGCGTCAGCGACGCCAGCTACTACGCCTCCCCTGACTTCTCCAACGCCAGCGTCGGCGACGCCAGCATCCACGCTTTCAACGCCTACATATCCTACGCCAATGTCAGCGACGCTAGCGACTACGCTTTCAACGCCAGTGTCAGCGACGCTAGCTACTTCTCCTACAACGGTGTCAGCGACGTCAGCTACTTCTCCTTCAACGCCAGTGTCAGCGACGCGGCCTGCAACTTCATCATCGACAAGATGACAGACAACTACGCGTACAGCGCCATTCCTACCTGGAATGGCGACCCATCAAAGTGGGGGGACTACAAGCAGGGAGTCAAGCTCTGGAAGCTGAGTGAGAACCTCGCTGTGGCGCACAGCCTCGCGTCGAAGCTCGTGCTGAAGCTCAGCGGGACTGCCGGGGGCGCAGCGCTCAACATGGCGGAGGCGCAGCAGCATCCTACAGCCGCGGCGGACATCGAAGACCCTGATGACAAGAAGCGCAACAGGATCCAGGTCGGCATTGGGAGTGTGCTACAGCACCTGGAGGCGAGCCTGGGTCAACAAAAGCCCGCGCAGAAGGGCGAGACCCTCGAGGAGTTTTTCGAGTCGACTCAACATCGCCGACGCAAGGGTAAACGCATGACGGATTGGCTCATCCGTTTCGAGACAGGGCTGCAGCAGCTACGCGAGAACGAGGTGGTCCTCAACGCGCTGGACGACGTGGCGGGATGGCTCCTGCCGCGCAAGGCCGGGCCCGCGGCAGAACGCCGCGAGCGCGTCGGGGGCAACTTGCCCGACGAGCACCACGGCTACCAACGTATCCGCGGGCTGCTGGCCAGGATGTTCCCGGACATCCATGCGTCGGA
>CAUYUJ010002999.1:0-2500 GCA_963575745.1 Prorocentrum cordatum
TAGTAGTAGTAGTAGTAGTAGTAGTACTAGTAGTAGTTAGTAATAGTAGTCGTAGTAGTAGTCGTAGTAGTAGTGGTAAACATAGTAGTAGTAGTAGTAGTAGTAGTAGTAGTAGTAGTAGTAGTAGTAGTAGTAGTAGTAGTAGTAGTAGTAGTAGTAGGAGGAGGAGGAGGAGGAGGAGGAGGAGGAGGAGGAGTAGGAGGAGGATGCGGAGGAGGAGGCGGAAGAGGAGGAGGATGAGGAGGAGTAGGAAGAGGATTTTGCCGCTGCACCCTCTCCACGAATCATCGCGGTCAAGCCTGGCAAGCGCACCACCACGAAGCAGAACACGGCCACCGCGAGGAGATACTCCACGAAGATCAACTGAATGAGAAGATCGTCAATGCCAAGGTGCCGCCGAGTACGGCACTGATGTATGGTTGGCTCTGATGCTGCTGACACCGCCGCAGGGATTGCACCTGTTCAACGACGCACGTTCTGGGCGGTCACATCGTCACACACTGCCGTCGCGAAGACCGTTAATGATATCGTTGCAGTCTGGGCCCCTCGCCAAGTCGCATACGACACACAGGATGACACGGGACCCTGGCGGTAAAATGCCATCGCACGCAAACATCACATTGGTACGACGTATCTCAGCGCGTGCACACAGGCCTAGGGCACCAGGAACCGTCATAGGTCATGCACCCCGTGCACCGATCGTGAGACGGTTCCTCAGCTGGCTCAGGAAGATCAGGGCGATCAGCGGGGCCAACGCGACATACATTATCCAGAACTTCCTCCACGTTCCGCACCTCCACCTCGCTGGACGGTAGGGGCTCCCACACGCCCGACGGGAGGAGACTCTCCTCGCCCTCGTAGGGCGCCTTGATGGCCTTCGTAACCTGCTTCGGCATCTCGACAACCAGCTCCTCGCGAGCAAGCACATCCAGATTCAATGCCGAGAGCAAGACATCCGCCTGGTCCTCAACGTCGGACTCATGAGGCGCTGTGGCTCCCAAGCGCGGCCCGTGCTGTGCCTTGCGCAGGTCGGCCGCCGACGCGTTGAGGATGTCGACGCTTTCCGCGAACGAGTGCCGCGCGACGTCTCGGCGTAGCTTTGCAACCTCGCTAGGCTTACCACCGGAGACAGCCGCGAGCAGCGCCGGTATCCCAGCCAAGATGCACCCCGCCGTGGCGTGATCGGCCCCGAGCAGAAGACTGACAACATGAAAGAGGTGGTCGTCCTTCTTCCGAAGCGTCTCCGCCTCCCCTTTGAGATTGAGAACGGCGCGGTCGGCCGAAAGGCGAGCCCGGGCACGGCTCTCCTTACGATCTGCTGCAGAGAGCTCGGGGCGCGCATTCGCGCCCATCCCGTAGACCATTCCTCCGTGAGCCAAAAGCCCTGCTCCCCCAAGTTCCTCACGCCCGCCGCAGTGCCCCGTGAGCCTGGGGTTGCAGGGTACACGAGGGACAAGTTCCAGGGGCAGGGGGCCAACGGAAAAAGCCTGAGCCCAAATGGCTACGGAAGAAGAGGAGGAGGAGGACGATGAAGAGGAGGAGGAGGAGGTGGAGGAGGCGGGAGGGAGGGAGGGAGGGAGGGAGGGAGGGAGGATGAGGAGGAAGGGAAGGAGATGGAGGACGGGGAGGCAGGAGTGGGAGGAGTGGGAGGAGAAGGAGGAGGAGGGTGGTGATGATGATGCTGATGATGATGATGCTGATGGTGATGCTGATGATGACGATCCCATGATGATGATTCTGATGATGATGCTGCTGATGATGATGATGCTGATGCTGATGCTGATGACGATGATGATGATTATGATGATGGTGGTGATGATGCTGCTGCTGCTGATGATGATGCTGACGAAACTGATGATGCTGATGATGCTGATGATATTGCTTATGTCGATGATGATGCTGATGATGATGATGCTGCTGCTGATGCTGATGATGATGACGATGCTGCTGCTGATGATGATGCTGCTGATGATGACGCTGATGATGATGGTAATGATGATACTGATGATGATGATGCTGATGATGATGGTGATGATGCTGCTGATGATGATTGTGATCATGAGACTGATGATACTGATGATGATGATGACGATGATGATGATGGTGATGGTGATGATGATGATGGTGATGAGGATACTGATGATGATGAAGATGTTGTTGTGGTTGATGATGCTGCTGATGATGATGATGGTGATGATGATACTGATGATGATGAATGTGATGAGGGTGATGATGATGATGAGGATGATAAGGATGATGATGGTGATGATGTTGTTGTTGATGACGATGATGATGACACTGATAATGATGATGATGATGATGATGATGATGATGATGATGATGATGATGACGTTGGTGATGACGATGATGGAGATGATGATACTGATGATGATGGTGATGATGATGATGGTGATGATGATACTGATGATGATGAAGATGATGTTGTTGGTGATGATGATGCTGATGATGATGAGGGTGATGATGATACTGATGATGACGA
>CAUYUJ010002999.1:5000-7500 GCA_963575745.1 Prorocentrum cordatum
ATGATGCTGTTGTCGTTGTTGTTGATGATGATGGTGATGATGTTGATGATGATGATGATTGTGATGATGATACCGATTATGATGATGATGATGATGATGATGATGATGATGATGATGGTGATGATGATGATGATGATACTGATGATGAAGATGATGTTGTTGATGATGATGCTGATGATGATGATGATGCTGCTGATGCTGATGATGATGATGATGATGATGATAATGATGAAGATGATGATGATGATGATGATGATGATGATGATGGTGATGGTGATGGTGATGGTGATGGTGATGGTGATGCTGTTGATCAGGATGATCATGATTATGATGCTGATGATGACGAAGATGATGTTGTTGCTGGTGATGATTATGATGATGATGATGATGATGATGATGATGATGATGATGTTGATGGTGATGATGATGATGCTGATGCTGATGGTGATGATGGTGATGATGATGATGATACTGATGATGTTAAATATGAAGTTGTTGATGATGATGATCCTGATGATGATGGTGATGATGATTATGATGATGAGGATGATGATGATGATGGTGATGATGATAGTGATGGTGATGGTGATGATTATTAGGATGATGATGATGATGATGATGATGATGATGAGGATGGTGTTGATGATGATGATGACGATTATACTGATGATGGTGAAGATGATGATGTTGTTGATGATGATGATGGTGATGCTGCTGCTGCTGATGATGATGATGATGATGATGATGATGATGATGATGGTGATGATGGTGATGATGGTGATGATGATGATGATGATGATGAGGAGGAGGAGGAGGAGAAGGAGGAGAAGGAGTGGCGGCGACGCGGCTGCCCCCTCTTCCTGCTCGCCGAAGGGCGTGTACCATACACCTACTCCGATCCTGGCCAGGTCGATCCTGCGCCCAGGGCCGGTGCACGTGTGTGCCTTCCTGGCCCCTGCGAGGTGTGCTCCAGCGAGGTGTGGCCGCGGAGGACCGAAGCCCCCAGTACTTCTCCTCGTCGCTCTTCCTCCTCCTCGCTCCTCGTTCCTCCCTCGTCTTCTTCTTCCCCCTCTCCTTTTTCGTCTTCTTCTTCTTCTGCCCCCTCTTCTTCGTCTTCTTCTTCTCTTTCTTATCCTTCTTCTCCTTCTCCTCCTCCTCCTTCTCCTCCTCCTCGCCCCTCGAGGATAATCAGAGGATAGCGTTTTTTGTCCTCCCCCCCTCCTGTATTGTTGGGTCTCCACAGCGTCGCGCCGCACCCTACTCACCTCAGCTCCTCCCCTTCCTCTCCTTGCCACTGTTCTCCGCATGCCAATTGCGTTACATCCCCAATAGGGGGCTCCACGTACGGTCTCAGTGGGAGGGTCAGCATGGCGGCACCACGCTCATTTCCGTACGCCCCCCACGACGACCGCGCCCCCCACAGGGAGCTGCACCTACGGCCTCAACTGGAGGATCTCGCGTGGTGGTGCCTGGTCCATCTTGTCTCGCCCCTCACGAGGACAGTGCCCTGCAGGGCGCTCCGCCTGCGGTCCCATGTGGGAGGGTCCGCGCGCCCACTTCGCCACCAATCACGAGCATCGTGCCCCACAGGTGGCTCAACCTGTGGCCACAGGCACATCCCTCACGCGCTTTCGTGTCTACTGAGTGAGCTCCACCTGCGGCCCCACGGCTGGCGCCCCCGAGTGCCGCCCCCCGCCAGTTTCAGCACACCCCTCGCAGGCTTCGTGCCCCCCCGATGGGGGGCTCAACCTCGGCCCCGAGTCGGGGCGCGCGCCGCCCCGCGCCGTCCTCGGGTGCCCCCGCGGGGAGCTCCGCCTGCGGCCCCCCCGTGCGCGCGCACTTGTGCCGCGACGCCGCGCTCGTGTCGGCCCACCCCTCGCACGCGCATCGCGCCCCACGTGGAGCTCCACCTGCGCCCCTTCCGGGCGTGCACGCAAAGCCCCTCGTGTGGGCACGGATCGTGCCCACACGAGGGGCTTTGCCTACGACCTCAGGGGGGCGCGCAAGCGCGCCGCACCCCGCCCATTGCGGCACGCCCCCCCCGCTGACTGGGCCCGCGTGGATTTCAGCGCGCCCGCATGCGCTTGCGCCAGGGCTCCCTGCCCGCACTGCCCCCCTGGCCGCGCGGAGTGCCCCAGGGCCCCCTGCCCCCAGTGCCCGTGAGTGGTGCGCGCCCCGCGGCAGACGCAGCTGCGCCGAATGGGGCCCTTCGCCAGGCTATTTCTCTCGCGACGTGGACTTTCGGAGGTTTGACCCCTTCCCTGGGACGTTCTTCCCGAGTTGGTTTAGACTGAGCACCTGGGGGGCCCTCAGGGGCAGAAATGGTTTGAAGAAGCGCGTAGTGCTTTTTCTCGCAGCACGCAAGGGGGTTTGGAATCGGGGGTACACTGCACCGGGCGGAGAGACCCTAAACAGAGACGTTGCATGAGAACACACATGCTGAGTGTGATCGTTTTCTTTCTCATTGCTTTGCCGGTCGGTGCGGGCCCTCGCACCCCCT
>CAUYUJ010002999.1:10000-35000 GCA_963575745.1 Prorocentrum cordatum
TGATGATGCTGATGCTGATGCTGATGCTAACGATGACGATGACGATGTTGATGATGATGATGATGATGATGATGATGATGATGATGATGATGATGATGATGATGATGATGATGATGATGATGATGATGATGATGATGATGATGATGATGATGATGATGATGATGATGATGATGTGGATGATTATGCTGCTGCTGGCTGATGAATGATGATGATGAGGAGGAGGAGGAGGAGGAGGAAGAGGAGAGGAGGAGGAGAACCGGAGAAGGGGGGGGAGGGGGCGGTGGTGACGGGGGGAGCAGTACCTCCCCCGCGCAGGAACGGCAGCGGCGACGCGGATGTCCTGCCCCCAGAGGCCCCCCCGGGCGAGCCCCTAGCGGCCCCGGCCGCGGCCCTGGCCGCTGCCCCGCTGCCCGCCCTCGACGCGGGGAGCTCCGCGCCCGCGGGCAGGCTTGGCTGGGGGTTCATACCTCATCTCCTCCTGCTCCTCCTCGGCCTCCGCTTGGCCTCCTCCTCGTCCTCGTCTTCCTCCTCCTCCTCCTCCTCCTCATCCTCCTACTCCTTCACCTCGTTCAATTCCCTGTCCTCCACGTTTTCCTCTTCTTTTTTTTCCTCCTCAATCTTCTCCTCCTCCTCCTCCTGCTCCTCCTCCACCTCCTCCTCTTCCATCTCCTCCTCTCTCTCCTATTCCCTCCTCCTTCTTTTTCTTTTCTCTACTCGAGTAGCCTATCACCTGCTCCCGCCGCCATTGGCCTGTTCAATCTTCTCCCTTTTACCGCTGCCGTTTCGGCCCAGACGCGGAGACTGGCCAGTTTCCGTGCCCGTGTTTGACCTGTGTTGGGCCCGTGTTCACAATGTTATTTGCTTTCGCAGAAAAGGTTCCCTTTATCGTACCATCCTGTCAGTCATTCCCAACCCTCCCCTCGCTCTATTCTCCCCCCCGCCACTTCCCCCCAAATGAGACATATGTATATATATAGAGAGAGAGAGAGAGAGAGAGAGAGAAAGACAGAGAGAGAGAGAGTATCTGCAACTGCTTGTGTATCAGGAGGTTGTCCGCTCGCGCGCGCGGGCTTGCCCTTCTTCCAGTGGCCAACTTGCTCACACACATCCTACTAGTACACACTGCTTTGCGGACACTAAGCCATGACAACAAGTGTATCATCTACGCGTTGTGACCTCACAACATTCGTCGAGCAAGATGAACACGAACGAGTTCAACCAGGGCATCAATGACCGATTCACCTTCTTAAGACTCTGCCCGAATGCATAATTAATCGGCGAACCACTGGTTATCAGCCGAAAGATCTTCCACGAGACCAGGAGTCTGTGCCTCCTGGTTCAAAAAATGATGTAGTCAGCATTGAAAGCAGTGCTGCGGCTCAAAAGGAAAACATAATGTTGTCTTTGGGCCCCCTGAGTGTGTCATCGGTCTCGACTCACGTTCTTCACAGAACCTCAGCATGAACTTCCCGCTGTCGGCGGGGGAATATTTGGCGGAAAACGAACCTGGCGGCCGCGATGCGTCGAGGGCAGAGGCGGACGCGGCCGACGCTGACACTGAGTGGTACGGCTCAAGCAACTGGGGCGTGGCGCCCGTGCCACCTAGTCTACACCGGTCCCACGCGGTCACGTCCCACGCGGAGGACGGGGGCGTGGCCCCGATCGCGTTCCAATCCCGTCTGACGACGAGAGGTCGGTGGGGTCGACGCCACGCCGAGGCGGAAACGTGACCGATGGCTTTGGTCCGGGGGGCGATCCCGAGGCCTGTGGCCCGGGGAACTCACCCGTGTCGGCTGCGGAGCTGTCGCCGCTACCGGTGCCCGTGGATTGCGGGCGCGTTCCGCCTAGCGGCGACTCGTGCGGGGAGGCGCCAGAACCGAGGGCCCCCGCGGCTGGGCAGCCGAGGGGAATTTTCAGTCAGTCGATGGGGTCCCCGCTCGTGAAGCGTACTAGGACGGAGGGCGTCCGCGGCGAGATCCAGGAACTCGAACTGGGGGGCTACCTCAGGGGCTGTGCCCTTGGGATCTCGCCCCCCTGGCTAGCCCTTGAAGACGACGCGCATTCGGGCGGCTCGCTGCCGATGCTGTCTGGGCCTCAATTCCCCGTGCGCGCTCGCGGAAAGCCGGGGGTGTAGGGGCCGAGCGACGGAGGCAGTCGCGGGCTCCATCCACCGCGTCTTCGTCCTCGCCTCGCTCGGCGCGCTCTATCTCGTCGAGCTATCGCGTCGACGATGTTTGCGCTGACAAGAGTCCCGGCTGCGCAGAGTTTCCCGAGCGCCGATGCCCAGGCCGTCGGGGGCAACGCAAGAAGGCGGTATGTGGGGCGCGTTCGGTCAGCTGCCCGCTCTGAAATCTGACTCTGCGCGAACTGCGTTCCGCCCATCATCCATAATTGCTTGGCCCTCCTTAACTTGGCATCGGGGTCAGTCGAGGAGACGTGAGAGGCGATGGTGGAAGAGTGGAATAGGGAAATAGTGCGCATGATGGAGCAGATATTGAGATCGGAACTTCAGCAGCGGGCTGCGGTTCGGGCCCAGGCCGAGCACGACCGCGTCGAAATGATCCGCGCTGTTGAGCAGCTAGATTAGAGGCAGAGAGTTCTCGCCCCTGAGAGGTCGATGCGAGCTGATTCGGAACTCCGAGAAATGGCAGGCTGGGTCGAGTCCTGTGTGCTGGCCGAGAAACGGGCTCATGCTCTCGAGAAGGACGTGGCGGAGAGGGCCAATAACGCCATTGGGGGGGCTGTTCAGACCCAGCCGACCCCGGCCTCGAGGATCGCCGAGGAACTTGAGGCCGCGGAGGCGCTCGACGTCTTTCTGGGGACGGAAGCCAAGGCGGCGGTGCAGAGTGCCCTAGCTGATTGGCAGGGCGAGGGGGCTGTCGCTGAGAGGATGGCGGCGGAAAGCGACGAGGTGATGCGGCGCGCGCAGAGCGAGGTCAGCGAGTCTCGTCAGCACGCGCAGGGTATTGCACAGGGGGCTAGAGCGAGTTGTGTTCGTGCTACTGCTGAATTGCACGATGCGTTGGTTACAGGGCGCAACGGATCGAGCTGGAGGCGAGCCGCGAAGTGACCGTCGAGCCCCGTGGCGTCCAATTGCGAGCGTCGCAGTCCACGGTGAGCTGGGGGGCGCAGCGTGGGCGACAGTATCGCGAGCAAGTCGAGCCTCGCGTGCAGAGCGGTTTGCAAGGGCACGCTTTCCACGCCGGCCTCGGGGCGGCTGAGGCTGTCTCAGTCAGCGCGCTTCCTCCCCCCCGTGGGGGAAGCGCCGCGTTCGGCGGCGCGCGCTCCTCGGATGGGTGGGCTGCGGTGCTTCGTGTGCAACGAGGCCGCGCATCATGATTGCGCGCTGCGCGCGCTGTTATACCGTGGCGAACGCTGCGATCGGGGGGGGGGGGGGGGGGGGGGGGGGGGGGCGATGCGCCGCCCGCGCTCCGGCCTCGGTGGAGATCTGCCGAGAGGCTGGGGGGGGCGTGAGGAGGGATAATAATAGTAAGAAGTGGGGCGTGAAGCGAGGAAAAGGCTTGAAGAGCGGATCGCCGCCCAAGCGGCGCGGGGAGCTGCGCAATTTCGCCCGCCCGCCATTGCTTGGGGTGCCTCGCGGCTGTGCCGCAGGCGCCTCTGAGCGCGCGGCCGAGCGGCAGGTTGGAAGCTGCGCGACCTTGCGCCTGCGGGCGCGCGAGGATTCTGCCGGGGCCGAGCGTCGGACGCCGTCGGCGATGCTCGAAGAGGGCCACGCGAAGCGTGGAACGCCGCGCCGAGGCGAACGTCAGAAAGCCAGAACTTCGCGCGGAAAAGAGGGCGGAAGCCGCTGCTACCGCAGAAAAGCAGGCTCAGGCGGAGGAGGACGAGGCCCGAGAAGAAGCAGAGCGCCGCTCGAGGAGGGGGGGGGGCCGAAAGCGCGCCGGCTGCGCCTGCAACCTCCCCCCCAGGTTATTCTCCGCCCGATCCAGGCGAGCCCCGCGGCGGCGCCGCTGGCGGGGGCGGCGCCTTTCGGGGCGACGAGTCGCGCGGGCCCGCGCCGGGGCAGGCGGCGCCCGCCAAGCGCGCTGAAGGCTCCTGCCCGCCAGGCGATGATGGTAGCGACCCGACGACGATTGGGGCGGTGATCCCGACGAATCCGACGCTGAGGGCGCGGCGGGTGATTGATCCGACGAGGAGACAGCGACGACGGAGGTCGTCGGCGGCGGCGTTCTGGCACGCGGCCTGGGGGCCCGCCCCCCGGCAGCGATGGCGGTGTCACTCTCCCCGTCGGGGCGCGGGGAAAAGCTGCGCATTGGAATGGCACCGGCGAAACGGAGGAGGTCAATGTAGAGTCTATCCCCGACGCGGCTGGCTGCGTGAAGTGGGGCAGGAACGCGGCGCGGCGCGTCGCATCTTGTTTCGCCGATTGGCAGCGGGCCACCCAATCGATTCGCGAGGCTTTCGGCGTGCCAGACGTCGAAGCAGAAGCGCTGAACGACCCCGGGGACTTCGGCAAGCTTGGCCTCGTGATCTCTTGGACTTGATGCATGAAATCAATCGAGTCCCAGAGGGCCCCAGTGCGTCGCCTCCGTTGCGGCGCCTGGCTTGTGAAATCGACCAGCTCGACGTCGTGGTGCTGGGGAAGTCGCAGGTGCTCTCGGTCCGCGCGGCCCTTCGCGCCGCGGTCGCGCGCGCTGCCGCCCGCGATGGTCATGGTCAGGTGTGCGCGTGTTTCGGGATGCGTGTTTCGGGTAAGGACGCAGACGCGGACCTCTGCAATTGCTGCGACGAGTGGATGGGAAACGCGAGCGACATGGGCGCGCCCCACAAGCCGTTCCGCCCGTCCATCCAGGAACATTTTCACAGGGAGATGAAAACGCGCCCCATACATGGCCATGGCGCTCACTATGTGCGACCATCGCAATGGCGAGTACGGCGGGGACATGTAATCCAGCGAGTGGTTGCTAGGTCAAATCAGTAGGCCCACGTAGACGGACCGGGGGTCCCATGATCGCACCATCCAGCGCAAAAAGCAGAGCGCCCGTGGTTTCTCCGTGGGGGGCGCGGGCCGCAGTGGCGGCGGCAGTGGAGGGGGCAGTGGCGGAGGCGGTAACAATGAAAGCAGGGGCTCCCCGCGCATGAAGGATGGGCGCCTCGAGAAAACCGCGGCGTGCATCGAGTCCGCGAGCTGGGCGTCAGCGCGCGCGCCCGAAGAAAGGGGCTCCTTCCTGAGCCGCGCCGGCCACGCCCGGCGCTTCCCCAGGCAGAAATGGCGACGGCGATGGGCAGGGAAGAAAATGGAGAAACCGATGACGCATGATGAGGTGGATGGAGGAAGGGGTCGTGGCAGAAGCCAGTGCCGCGGAGGCAGCGAGTCTGGGGGGTGGGCGGAGGCCGCCGACGATCCCAGAGCCGAGCATCGAGCGCGAATACGTCGAATATCGCTTGCGTTGTGCATTCGGTCGGGGCGCGCGCCCGTTCCCGCGGGACAAGCGCCCGCGCGGGCGCCGTAAAGCGACGTCGGAAGAGAAGCTTCCGCGGGATAAGCGGGGGGCGCATCTGGAAATGAGCGGGGGGCCCATCCCGCGCGCGCGGAACCCTGGCAGCATTTCTGCGGCGGCCCAGAGCGTCGAGGAGAATGCGGCGCCGGGCGGAAATAATGGCGGCGGGCCGAAGGGCGGCAAGGGGAAGGGTGCGCGCGAGGAAAAGCGCCAGTGTTGGAGGCGTTCAGCTGGGCAGTCCTGTCCCGTCGGCGCGGAGTGTCGGGGCAGGGGCGCGCCGGGCCGCCCGTGGCGAGGTGGGTCGGTGCCCGGCGACTGCGTTGCAAGCGCCGACCAAGGCGAGGCCGACTCTGGCTGCGCAAGCTCGGTCTCGAGCAGGGGTGTGGCGCTGCGCGCTGCCCCCGCTGTTTTCTACGTGGGGTCAGGATCCCGCGCGTTGCCCGTGGGGTTTCTGGCCGACTCGGACGGGGCGACCCGCGCGGGCGGTCGCGCCAACAGTTTCCGCAGTTTTCATTCAACAGGGGCCAGTCGGGGTGCCCCAGCGCCTGGGCGGGGTGAAGCTATCGCTGACCCTTGCGTCGGGCTGCTGCGGTGCATGTAGGCCGGCGAGAGGGCGGTGCCCCTGCAGCCCGCTCTCGAAATCTCACGAAGCGGCGAGCAGGGGCGATGCATTCTCCGCGAGGGCGCGGGGGGCAAATCGGACAGTTTCTCAATCGACGCGGCAAGGTGTGCGGGTGTACATCGACCCGTCTACTCCTCATCCGGCCGCATGGACTCTGGCACCTCGGAAGGGGTGGCCAAGGGTGATCAGAACGTCACCTGGGGGCGCCTTCGAGTTTGAACCTAGGTGGGCCAGAAACCGGGAGCGGAAGGCGATTCGCGCCAGCAGCTGGCTCACGAAGAGGCAGCTGCGTTGGGGGAAGGAGTCTGGCGCCCGTGGGTTGACTGGGAGCAGCGCTCAGACGGTGACTTCGCAGATGCCAGCAACGGGTTTGATGGTGAGCCTGCCGCAGTATCCATTGGGGGAATCTCCAGAGCCAAAGGGGCCAGGAGGGCTGGCCTTGCGCGACTTGGATCCATGAGGTTCATTGTCGACATCGGCTGCGGGCCTGCTCTGATCGCTGTCAAGTTCCTGCGCGACGCGGGCATGACGAGCGAGATCGCGCCTTTAGCCGCGCCAGATGCGCTGGGCACGGCAGGGGGGCAGTCGCGCGCCTCGGGGCCGTCGGGGTCGCCAGCGACAAGCTGCGCGGTTGGGGCGCGGATGCGATAGTCATGCAGGAGACCCCGGGCGCGATTTCAGTGGGCGACTTCTGCGTGGACCGCGGCTGCAGTTTTCATGCGAAAGCTGGCGGCGGGGTTCCGCGTCTGCTGCTGCCAAAGGGTGGGGGGCTTGATCTCGCGGTGGACGGAAAGATCCCGGTGCTCACCTATGGAGGGCAGAGTTGCCTTTGTGTCAGGTAGACGAGGCAGCTCCCGCTGGCCTTGCGGGGCTGGAAAGGTGGGCTTGCGAGAGCGGCTTGTGTTGCGGCTGGCGCGAAGTCGCCGCTGGGAAACCCCGCCAAGATGGGTGGCCCCCCGCTCCAGGCCGTCAGGTATCGAGCAATCCATGAGCTGCGCTCGCAAAGGGTGGTGGCTCAAACGTAGGCGTGGCGTCGATCCGTGCCGTCGGAGGCGCTGCCTCGGACGGTGCAGCGCTGCGCCGTCAAGACACGCGCGCTTGCTTTTATTGCGGGGGCGGCTGTCCTGGGCTCGGCGGGCGTCAGAACGGGCTTCGTTGACAGGAAGCCTTCGGCCATGCGATCGTCCAGCGACTGTGTCACTGGTGATCGACGAGGTGGCCGTAAGATCCACGCGACTGCGTCGCGTGTGTCTCCGTCGGTGCCGGTCCCGGGCGACGGAGAGGTCGCCGAGGCCGTGCCCGAGGGGCCCGGCAGTGCGGGGATAGTTGATGACCGAGGCGTCGACGACCCAGATGAAGAGGATACTGAACCCGCGGGGACGCCCAAAACGGACAGGCTAAAAGTAAGAGGCCGCCTCTCGGCAGCAACTACTGACGCGCTTCCCTCGCTGCTTGACTTGCCATCGGGCAGAAAGACTCGACAGGCCCAACATAGGTAGGAAAATATCAAGCGCTACAAGACATTGAGACCCTGCCCTGAGCCGACAAAGTTCGGGGGCCTGTGCACCGTGGACCACTGGTTCGCGGCTGAAGACTTCTCGAGGGGACTGCGGGGGAACCTCGTGCGCGATGCAACGCGACCGGTGCGCCGGATTCTTGGCTAGCCAGGCACCCGCGACAAGTCGGCGGAGCATGTAGTCGATTTCTTGGTCAATCTTCGGGCGCCTTCTGAGTATTCAGCGCATATATGCACGGGCGCGGCGCCGGAGCTCAAACGGGCGTGCAAGTCCCTGGATGCGCGTCCCCTGGGCGAGTCTGCGACCGCTGATGACTCGACGCAGCCTGCCAACAAGAAACAAGGAACATAACTCTGTAGCGGAACGGGCGGACGGCATTGTTCAGGACGGGGCGAGGGCGCTCCTGATGACGGTGACGTTCCACGGGGGACCTCTGCGGGCGCGTTGAGGCGGGTGGTTCAAATTAGACGCGACTGCATCCAGGAGAATGCTACATCTGTCCCGTCGAGAAGATACGGGCCCCAGGAGCGGCAAAACAAGCCACTTGCCCCATCGCCGCCGCGTTCACCCTCTAACCCAAACGTGTTTCCTTCCTTTTCCACGCCCCTTGTCCTTTTCGCAAGGAGGTTGAAGAGGAGGGGGAGGAAAACGGAGGGGGCGTATTCCTCAATTTGGATTCGTCTGTGTTCTTGAGGGGTCCTGTCGATTCTTGAAGCCGGCTTGGGAAGGCTGACCTTGTGAGACTCATTTGGCCCTGCCGCGCGTTCGTATCCTGGGCGGGCTGACCTGTTGAGAATGCTATGGCCCTACTGCGCGTTCGTGATTTGGGAAATTGAAGTGGTGAGAATCCTACGGTCCTGCCGCTCGTTCGTGACCTGGGAAGGCTGAAATAGTGAGGCTCCGATGCCCCTGCCATGTGTGGTGAGAATCTTATGCTCCTGTCACATGTCAGGCTCCCTCAGGGCTCGTCAATGTTCCGCAGGACTCTTGAGGATTTCCCTGGGTCGCTTTGGGTTCTTGAAGGCGCTCTGGATTCGCCGGGATTCGGGGGCGCCCGGCGAGAAGATGTCGAAGAAACATCGAAAACAAATTTCGCCTGGACATTTCTGCGGCCTCCCGCCTCGCGTGGGGCGCTCGGGGGGGGGGAGGGGGACGGGGAAGGGGCGGGGAGGAGGAGGGGGAGGGGGAAAAGGGAGGGGGAGGGGGAGGGGAAAAACAGAGGAATCCAGAGTTTGGAACCCTAACCTCCGGAATTTCGGGTTTTCTATTTCGGAACCCCGCAAAACAGAGAGAATACGTGGAAGCATAAGGGAAACAGTGGGGAAACAAAAGGGAAACATAAGGAAACATAAGGAAACATAAGGAAACATAAGGGAAACGGAGGGAAACAGAAGGGAACAGAGGGAAACAGAGGGAAACATACATAATCAGAGGGAAGCGGAGGGAGACATAGGAAACAAAGGGAAACATATGGAAACAGACGAGAATTTAACAAAACAGAGGGAAACAGAGGGAAACCTAACCTCCGGAGGTTCGGGTTTCCTGTTTCGGAACCTCCCAAAGCAGAGGGACACCGCGGGAACCAGAAGGGAAACACATGGGAAACATTGGGAAACGGAGGGAAACATAATGAAACATAGGGAAACAGAGGGAAACCTAACCTCCGGAGGTTCGGGTTTCCTATTTCCCAACCTCCCAAAACAGAACGAAACAGGGGGAACCAAAAGGGAACCAAAAGGGAAACTATGAACAAAGAGGGAAGCTTAACCTCTGGAGGGTCGGGCTTCCTACTTCGGAACCTCCCCAAACAGACGGAATCAAGAGGAAACGGAAGGGAAACATAACAAAAGCAGAAGGGAAACAGAGGTGAACAGAGGGAAACATAGGGAAATAGTGGAAAACAGAGGGAACCCTAATTCAAGATTTTTTGTTTGCCCCCCCTAACAGAGGGAAACAGAAATGAACAGAGGGAAACAGAGGGGAACAATGGAAAACAAGGCAAACCAAGAGAAAACAGAGGGACAACAAAAGAACAACAGTGGACAACTGAGGGAACCCGAGCCTCCGGAGGTTAGGTTCTTTTTAAATGTCGGAAGAGGGAAACAGAGGTGTACAAACAGAGGAAAACAATACAAACAGAGGAAAACAAGAGAACACAGAGGAACAACAGAGGGACAACAGAGGACAACAGAGGGAACCCTAACCTCCAGAGGTTAGGGTTTCCTGTTGCAGCACCTCCCCAACACACATGGAGACAGAGGGAAACAGAAGGGAACAAAGGAAAACAGAGTAAAACATAGGAATTCTGAGGGAATAAGGAAGGAAAACAGGAAAAGGCGACGATGATGGCTTCGTCTGACGGCGACGACGATGACGACGGTGACGGCGATAGCGACGAGTTCGGCGACTTCGACGGCGACGACGAGGTCGTCGACCACGAGTGTGCTTTCGCCCCACCGCCGGCCAGGGCCTGGTTTTCTCGCCGTTTCTGCAACGCGTTTAGCTTGTCACTGCCGTCGCAAGTCGCTGAGAGCTTCATGGTACCTGAGACCTTGCGAGACGCGCGGATTTGCTCGGCGCCGAAGGCTTGGTGGACGTGCCAAACCGTGCGAGAAGCACGCTCACGGCGTCGATGCGCTTTGAGCCCCTGGTGGAATTCGCGGTTTCGCTCCGCGCCAGGGATTGCGTGGCCCCTTGAAGCCATGTGACGCACGCGGCTGTGTCCGGCGCCGAAGTTTTCGTATATTTTCGAAACATGTTGAGACCGTGTGCGACGCGATTGGGCTCGGCGTTTTGGGACCGCGTGAGACGCGTGGATGAACTCGGCGCCGAGAGATTCGGGGCATTTCGACACAGCTTGAGGCCGCCGTCGGAACTCACTGGGTGTGAAAGCTTGTGCCGCTGATTATGCAGAATTGTGGCACGTATTCGACACCCGCGCGCTTTAACTTGGGGGTAGGAAAGTTGCAAAGTGGTTCGAGCTTGTAGGACCGCCGCCCAATCGCGTCAAGAGTCGCATACTTTTGGTCACTTGTTGGGCCCATGTCGCCTCGGCGTGCGCGCAGCGCCCGATGTGAGCTCGTGAGGCTGTCTTTGGTATGATGTACATGGAAAGGCCATTATGAACAGTGCACGCGCCGAACCCGGATGTTTCCGCATACGTCATGCGCTTATATGTCCATGTCATGTATGCTTCTTTATCACGTTCACATGTGTTCTTTATCTGGTTAGGGATACTTCGTGTTACTTCTCGTTCCATGTGAATGTGTTTCCTACTGGTTCTTTAGCTTCCCGCTTAATTTTTATGGTTGATCCAACATTGGAAACCCGAGCCTCCCGAGGTCATCGTTCGAACCTCGCTTCTCTTTGTTTCCTTTTGTTTCCTCATGATATTTGGCGTTGTCTCATTTCTCGAAGGTTGGGTGGCAAGAGCCTGGCCAGCAAGCCGTTCGTGTCTCAAGCTCCGCGGTACGAAGCCCGAACCTCCAGAGGTTGGTGTTCCAGGCTCCGACGTACGAAGCCCGAAAATCCAGAGGCTCGGTCGACCGAGGAGGAGGTAGATGTGGAGGATCACCCCCCTCCTGCCTTTCTTTTGTTCGGGGCCCGCGGGGGCAGCCTGGGCTCCCCGGGCTTCCGAAGCTACCCCCTCTTTTCCACTGGATTTTGTAGCCGGGGCGGTCCCTCACTGAAGTGGGGGGGTGATTTGGAAGCTAGAAACCACTCCCCTCCTTGTCGGGGCCCAGGGTAATTTCCCAAAGGGGGGGCCGAACCTACCTCCCCTCCCGCCCCTCCTCGTGTTGGCTTGTCCAGTAGGAGGGCCCTGGTTGAATGGGGGGGGTCGAAGCTATTTTTCCTCTCTGGTTTTCGGTGGCCCGTTGGTTTTCGGAGAACTTGTGCTTTTCAGTGTTTTTTTGGTTTTCGGTGCCTCGCTGGTTCTCGGCGCCCCTTGGGCCTTTGGCGCTCTTTTGTTTTTCGGCGTTCCTTTGGTTTTCGGCACCGTCTTGGTTTTCGGCGTTCCTGTGGTTTTCGACGCTTCTTTTGGTTGTTTGCGCGCCGTTTGGTTTTTGGCGCATCGTTCGTCCGCGGCGCCTTCTTGGGTTTCGGCGCTCTTTTGGTTTTTCGGTGCCCTCTTGGTATTCGGCGCCCTTTTGATTTTCGGCGCCCTTTTAATTTTCGGCGCCCATTTGGTTTTCGGCACTCTTTGGTTTTCGGCGCCCCTCTGGTTTTGGGCGCCCTTCGGCTTTCGTCACGCCTTTGGTTTTGGCGCCCTGCGGTTTTCGGCGCCCTTTTGGTTATCGGAGCGTCTTTGGTTTTTCGGCGCCCTTTTGGTTTTCGGTGCATCGTTGGTTTTCGGCTCCCCTTTGGTTTTCGACGCTTCTTTGGTTTTCGACGTTCGCTCGTTTTTCGGCGTTCCTTTGGTTTCCGGCGCCCTTTCGGTTTTCGGCGCCCTGTCCGTCCTCGGAGCTTCTGCTGTTTTCGGCGCCCCTTTTGTTTTCGGCGCCCTCATGGTTATCGGCGTCCTTTTGGTTTTCGGTGCCCTTTTGGTTTTCGGCGCCCTTTTGGTGTTCGGCGCCCCTTTTCGTGCTCGTCGCTGCTCTGGTTGTCGTCCTCCTTTTGGTCTTCTGCGCCCCCTTGGATTTCGGCGCCCCTTTGGCTTTCGGCGCCCTTTCGGTTTCGGCGCTCCTCTTGTTCTCGGCGCCCCTTGTTGTTCTCGGCGCCCCTCTTGGTGTTCGGCGCTCCTTTGATTTTCGGCGCCGCTTTGGTTATCGGTGCTCTTTTGGTTTTCGGCGCCCCTTCGGTTTTCGGCACCGGTTTGGTTCTCTGTGCGTTGCTATGTTTGGTGAACCTTTGGTTGTCGGCGCTCTATTGGGTTTCGGCGCCCTTTTGGTTTCCGGTGTCCTTTTCAAGTTCGGCCACCTTTTGGTGTTTGGCGCCTTTCTTGGATTTCGGTGCTCTTCGATTTTCGACGCCCTTTTGGTTTTCGGCGCTGCTCTGGTTTTCTACGCTCTTTTCGTTTTCGGCGCCCCGCTGCTTTTCGGCTCTCCTTTGGTTTTCGGCTTTCTTTTGGTTGTTGGCGCCCTTTTGGTTTTTGTCGCACCTTTGGTTTCCGGCGCTCCTTTGGTTTTCGGCGCCCTGTTGGTTTTCGGCGCATCTTCGGTTTTCGGTGCCCGTTCGGTTTTCGGCGATCCTTCGGATTTCGGCGCGCCTCTGGCTTTCGTACCCTTTCGTTTTTCGGTGGCACTTTGGTTTTCGGCGCTCTGTTGATTTTCGGCGCCCTTTTGGTCTTCGGCGCTTCTTCATTTAGTCAAAAGGGGGGTGGCTTCCAAGCCCCTCCCTCCCCTGTAGCCCAAAAGGGGGGGAGACGGGGGGGGGTGGGCTTCCGGATCGGGAGGTTCAGAGGGGGGTGTTGGCCAAGCCCCCCTTCCCTTTTGGAAAAGGAGGGGGGGGGTAGCTTCGGGAGCGCGAAAGGGGGGAGTGGGGGGTCGCTCCCGAGGGGCGGAACAAAAAGGAGGGTGGGGTCTTTTGGCAGGGGAGGTGCAAGGGGGGGAGGGTAGCGAAACCCTCCTTTGGCCCGGGAGGGGGGGGCGGTAGTCTCCGGAGCGCGAAAGGGAGGGGTGCGGAAAAAGGGGGGGGGTGCTTCGGGCAGGGGAGGTCCAAGGGAGTTGCTGGCTAAGGGGGAACCCCCTTCCTTCGGGAGTGTACCACGGGCGCGCTCTCTCCTACATACAGTGCCGTTTTTAATACATGCTCCGCGTGCGGATCATGTATCAAAAATGCAGGGATTTAGTATTACAATCAACGATGAGTGTATGCATAATTTTATCCATAAGTTGATCATATATTAAGCATTCTATATTTTTAGAAATCCCATGTATTAAAAACTGCCCTGTACATACCTCCCCAGCTTTCTCGACGTCGTGGCCACGCGCGCGGCGGCGCGGCGCAGCAAAAGCAGCCGGAGCGCACGCGCCAGTCCGGCGCAAGCCGCGGAAGACGCTCGGATCCATCACAGGGGACACGCGGCGACACTCTCGGGAGGCCAGCCGTGAGGGAGCAGACGGGGGAACGAGGGAGAGGGGGAACGATGGCAAGTCAAGGGCGGGCCACACCGCTCTTCAGCCTGGGTTTGGGCCTTTTCGTTGTTTTTCGTTTCAAGTCGGGCCTGTCCCTCTACAGGGGGAATATTCAAAAATAGGCAAAAAATAGACAGGGGACTGTCATTTGAGTATATTCGTTTTTTTTGTTGTTTTGCATTTTTGGGGTATTTTTCATTTTTCTCCAAAATCCCCCTGTAGGGGGATAGGCCCGACGTAACTTTCGTTTCGTTTTTTATTTTTCTCGTTTCGTTTCTTGTGGTGCCCACGTCCCCATGCCCGCGCGGCTGCGCCCCGAGCCTTTCCTGGCCTCCCGCCCTGCGGAGCGGAGGGACAAGCCATCACCTCGCAGGGGCATGACATGTGTCGCCGGGGCCGCCACCGCGACACGCCGTGTGAAAGTTCCTGACCGCAGTGCTGAGCCCAGGATCGGCACACGCGCATACCTCACTCGGGCGGGGCCACGACGAGGATAAATCCGTTCCGGAGCCTTCCTGGACACGCTCCCAGCGTTCTGGAACCTTCTGAGAAGGCCGCGGCGCCCGACACATCCTCCAGAGCCGGCGGGTCTCAGAGATTTTCGAGTTATCCTTACCGTCATCTTGGGCCCAAGATCGGTGCACGTACATACAGTCGGACCGAGGCATGAGATCGAGGTCGGTTCGGGGAGGGTACCCTGATGTTCTTCGTGTCTGTTGGATGTTCCTGTGCATCCTTGGGATGGTACCCTTGGATGTTCTGTGTGTTTCCCTGGTTGACCCAAAAGGGGGTCCAGCGAAAAGAGGGTCGTGCAATAGATTTGGTGCAATCTAGTTGTGGGGTTACAAGTAGATATGGGGCGCGTGCAGCACATTCTGGTGCACAAGTGCAATGCTTGATTTTCGCGTGCGACACATGAGGCGCAATCCGACGCAGCTTAATTCTCCAGCACAGTGCACCACCTCCTTTCAGCTGGACGCCCCCTTGGGTCAACCAACGGCTTGGCCGACGGAGGGCCTCATGTTTGCGCCAGCCTGAAGCTTTAGACGCTCGTCTCGGGCGAACCCCTGCAACCTCAACTCCTGAAGGTGTGAACGTGTCCTGCCATGTCTTTGGATCCAAATGCGTACTCACGCGTGTCTCGAGGATGCAGAGCCCCTTCCCAAGGTCTTCCCGAATCACCTTCAGGGCCTCATGCTCTTGAGGACTGTTTTTGTGATCGTTTCTTATTGATTGTTTTGCCGATCGGCGCGGGCCCTCGAACCCTCCCGTCCTCCCCCGTGGAGTAGATCCTGGCTGTTTTTGGCGCCTGTTTCGAGCAGGCGGGGTCTCCCCCACAGGACGCACTGCTGCAAACAGTGGCACGAAGCTTAAGTCGGGCCTGTCCCTCTACAGGAGGAATAGTCAAACATAGTCAAAACATAGTCTGCGGACGATTTTTGTTGTTGTTTTTTGATTACTTTTTACAATATTTTTGAGTTAGTTTCATTCTTCATCCACAATCCCCCTGTAGGAGGACATGCCTGGCCCAACACTAGCACAGGTCCTGAGCCAGACCCCCCCCCCTCCCCCCCCCTTAGGGGCCACATGCGAACCCACCCCTACCCCCCACGAATTCTCAGGGGGAGCGTGGGGTTCACTTCGCTCGGGAGCTCCCGAAGGACGTGAACCCCACCCTCCCCCTCAGAAATCGTGGGGGGTAGGGGTACCCATGTGGCCCCCTGTGTTCGCGCCATCCGCAATCATACAAAGCTTGTTCGCCGCTTGGCGGGCGAGCGTGTACCTGGCTCGCGACTCGGTTTTTCCTCCCTGCCCTGCCCAGAGAGCGAGCCATGCAGGGCATACGTGCTTACTTTGCTGACCTCGCCCTGAGATGTGGCACACGTATTGCCTTCCGCCCAGTGTCGAGACGCCGCAAAAGAACCCCCCCCAGCCAGGCACGCGGCTGCCTCCTGGCTGGACGCCGGCGGGCCGCCCCTTGGCGGAGGCTCCCCCGCCGCGGCCAGCGCGGCTGCCGCGGAGCCCCCGAGGCAGCCGCCCGAGCCGCGCGTGCCCGAGCCGAAGGCGCCGCAGCCGCGGGCAAGCGTCCGACGACGACGCGACGACGGCGGCGGCGGCGGCGGCGACGAAGACGGCGACGAAGACATCGGCGACGGCGACGACGACGACGACGACGGCGGCGGCGGCGGCGGCGGCGGCGGCGGCGAGGAAGACGACGAAGACGACGGCGGCGGCGGCGGCGACGACGACGACGGCAGTTGCTGGCGGCGACGACGACGACGGCGGTCTCAGGAGGTCTCCCTGGAGGTTGCTGCAGGCCTGCGGGGGCATGCGGAGGCCTGGCCCCGGGAGGGCCGAGGGCGTCCAAGAGAGGCCAGCCCCTGAGTCGCCGAGCCTCGATTCTCGAGCGATCGATCGACAGCAGCGGCAGCGGCAGCGGCAGCGATTCGTCCAGGTGCCTCTGGCGAACTCTGGCGGTCCTCCGAAAGCCCTCCGGATGTTATGTTGATTGGGTGGCTGCTCTGTCTCTGCGCCGGCGCCCGTCCTTGGCAACCAGATCAGTGGCGCGTTCCCCCCTAGAAAAAATAGCCGCAGGCCCTTCGTGCGAGGCGGGGCTCTATCCACAGGCATCGCCCAGGGGATCGCTCCCCGGTGACCTCGGCAGGCGGCGGATATAGACATGTTTCGACCTGGGGGGGGTCCGCGGGTAGGAGGAGGAGGAGGAGGAGGAGGAGGAGGAGGAGGAGGAGGAGGCAGGAGAGGAGGTAAGAGGAGATAGGAGGTAGGGGAGGAGGAGAGAGGAGGAGGAGGAGGAGGGGGAGGAGAGGAGGAGGAGGAGGAGGAGAGGAGGAGGAGGATGAGAGGATGAGGAGGAGGAGGGGAGGAGGAGGAGGACGAGATGAGAAGGAGAGGAAGGAGGGGAGGAGGAGAGGAGTGAGGAGGAGGAGGCGGAGGAGGAGAGCGGAGAGAAGAGGAGAGGAGAGAGAGAGGAGGAGGAGGATGAGGAGGAGGAGAGGAGGCGGAGGAGGAGGATTGAGGAGGAGGATGAGGAGGAGGAGGAGGAGGAGGAGAGGAGGGGGAGGAGGATGAGGAGGAGGAGGAGGAGGAGGAGGAGGAGGAGGGGAGGAGGAGGGGAGAGGAGGGGGGGAGGAGGAGGAGGAGGGGAGAGGAGGAGGAGGAGGGAGAGGAGGAGGAGGAGGGAGGAGGAGGAGAGGAGGAGGAGGAGGGAGGAGATAGGAGAGGAGAGGGGAGGGGAGAGAGGAGGAGGAGGAGAGGAGGAGGAGAGGAGAGAGGGGAGAGGAGGAGAGAGGAGGAGGAGGGGAGTGAGGAGGAGGAGGAGGAGGAGGAGGGAGGAGGAGGAGGGGAGGAGGAGGAGGGAGAGAGAGGAGGAGAGGATGAGGAGAGGGAGAGAGGAGGAGGAGGGAGAGAGGAGAGGAGAGGGGAGGAGGAAGGAGGAGGGAGGAGGAGAGGAGGAGAGGAGGAGGAGGAGAGGGGAGGAGGAGGGGAGGAGGAGGAGGAGGAGGGAGAGGGAGAGAGGAGGGGAGGGGAGGGGAGGGGGGGGGAGAGGAGGGAGGAGGGGAGGAGGGGGAGGGGGAGGAGGGAGGAGGGGAGGAGGGGAGGGGGGGGAGGAGGAGGGGGGGAGTAGGGGGAGAGGGAGGAAGAGGAGGAGAGGAGGAGAGGAGGAGGAGGAGAGAGGAGGGAGGGGGGGAGGAGGAGGAGGCGCCTTTTGGGGCGGGGGCGCACCTTTTTTTGGGGGGGGGGTCCGCGGCGAGGGCGGACGCCAACGCGTTCGGTCCGCCAGCGGGACGCGCTGTGCAGAGGCACACTGGGCCAGTGGACACAAAAAAAGAGGGCGGGTATGGAGGGCTACAATAGGGGCCCGACCACAAGAAGCCTTCCACAGGAAACCCAACCCTGAGACCGCATGACGTCCATCGATTTTTGGCGTGGGAACGTCACGCTTTCCACGGCAGAACCATCGAACCCCAAGAAACCCAGGGCGCCCTGGAGGCAGACAGGGTGTTTCTTGGCATGGGCCCCCACTGTAATCCACGCCCCCTTTCTCTGCGTGGGGGGAACGCGGGGGAGGCCTCGGGCGAGGCGATCGCAAACATGGCTCAAGGGGGCGTGGATTGCAGTGGGGGCCCACGCCGAGAAGCACCCTGCTTGCCTCCAGGGCGCCCTGGGTTTCCTAGGTCTCGATGGTTTTGCTGTGGGAAGCGTGACGTTCCCACGCTAGAAATCGATAGACGTCCTGCGGTCTCAGGGTTGGGTTTCCTGTGGAAGGCTTCTTCTGGTCAGGCCCCTATTGTAGCGACAGGTCCCGTTTCCAGGGAAATCGCGGATATCCGCCGCCGAACGAGGCGGCACCGGCTTCACTGTGGGGAGGGTACCTCCCCCGATCCATGGATTGGGCGACCGCGCGCCAGATCCATGGATCGCTAGTCCATGTTTGCGCGCCCCCGATTTATAGAGGGACAGGTACCCCACCCGAAGAGGAAGGGCTTGGGGGTACATCTTGGAGGAGCTGACCCGTCACACCGCGGACACCCAGGGTGCTGGTGGGACTAGCAGGGGTTTCCCTACAGCATGCACGTCAACTCCTGACGCTGCGCGCATCCCCACCAGCCGCATCCCCACCTGACAGGCTGGCGTTGATCGAGTGCATGGCGGCCACCGAAACCGTCTGGGATGGCTCCACCAAGGCCAAACCAGACTTGGTAAGAAGGCAGACCTGCGCGCTGGGCGTGTCGGTCACCCCCATCGACGAGCAGTCCCCCTGTGTACTCTTCGACCAGTTCAAGTTGCGGAATGCATTTCCCACCCAGAACGGGAAGTTGCTTTTGCACCTGCAATGGCCCCAAGAGTTCAAGGTCCTCCTCAAGGGTCAGGAATCAGGGCAGGAAGCCCGCGCGCTACTCCTTAGCATCACCAGCCCATCCGTGGATCAGGTGGCCTCGCTCAAGCTTCTGTGGTCACCCGACTTCGGAGGTACTGTTCCCGCAAGCGACTGCGACGCGTTGGGTTTCAGACGGGGAACTGAGTACCCCAGCAGCCAGGCCCTTGCTACATACGACGAAGACAGATACGGGAAGTTTCACGCTGACGACAGGATCCCAAGGCCAAGCATAGTGGGGGACGCGTGGTACAGGCTGGACAAAGCGCCCCCCCGGTTACAGTGCCCGCGGATCTCTACCTCTATCACCGAGATCTACAAGTTGCAGCAGGCCCCCGCAGATCTGGCTGTTACGCCACTCGACGTCATCACGTACCTCCTCACCTTCCGCACTAACGACAAGAAGAACAAGACGCTGGCCAACAGCGTGGAGAACACTATAGTCTGCGGGCAAACCCTCCTCGCACGTGCCAAGGCCACCATCGAGGACCAGGCCCCTGGCATGACGCCCACAGTGGCGAGCGGCGGCGCGGCAGAGCCGCAACGCCCGACCGAGGCGCCGACCATGCCCCCTTTTCCGACCATGAAGTGGTCAATGCAACCGGGCAGGTCTTTCAACGGGTCAGGGACCTACCTTCTACCGTGGCGCTCGACGAAGGCGCCAGGCGCCGCCGGCTCAACGGCGACGCCGCGCGGGCCCTCGCTGCCACCACGCAACGCCACGTAACTGTCGTAGACGGACCCCTGGGTACCGGCAAGACAGTCTTCTCAGTCGCCACCATGGACGCGTGGGCCGACTCTTTCCCTGAAGGGCAAGCGGTGGCGCTGACTGCAGGTTCCAACGCGGCCGCGGGCCAGCCAGCCCTCGGTCTCGGCAGCGCGCACCAGGCGGGCAGACTAGGGCGCGGGACAGGCAACCCCAACAGATGCGCCCGTGTGGCCAGAGACTTCCGAGAGGCGAAGGCATTAGCCTCGCTCACCCCGGGAGGGCACTTCCTCAGGGCGCACGGTTGGCCCCCGTTCGAAGGCGGATCCTCCGAAGAATTCGCCGCATTCCGTACCCAGCTCCTCAAGGCCGCCAAGGCGATCATTGCAGCGCACGAATCCGCGGAGGCCCTCAGGAATGCGGCCCCGGTAGCCCTGCTCATCATTGACGAGGCAGGGCAAGCCCATGAGCTTATGGCTGCCATGTCGCTCGACAGCGCCATCCGCTCAGGCGGACACCTGATGCTGGTCGGTGACCCTAAGCAGCTTCCCCCCGCCGTCCTTTCCAGAAAGGCCGCCGACCTCGGGCTGTGCCGCTCCATCTTGGCTGCACAACGCCTTGGGGGGCGAAACAACAGCCGTGGTGCAGCTAAGCCTCTGCTACCGCATGCACCCCCTGCTTCTGTCATTGCCGAACGTAGCTTTCTACAACGACACAATGCGCTCTGGACTCACCGACCCCTTCACACAGAGGCCTCTTATCGAGGGACTACCATGGCGGAGGCTACTGCCCTGGGATGGCGAAAGGCTTGAAGCACTTGCCGAGGCCACGGCCACCCCCAAGGAAGACATGGGGAAGATGCTGCGGGACCTTGCGCCAGGTCCCCATCGCGAGGAAGAGCGGCGCAGGTTCGTCCTTGTCGACAACCCCCCCCTCGAGGTCGAGGTCACCTCAAGGCTCCATGCAGGGTGCGCGAACCTGCCGGAGGCCGCTCGGGCAGTGGACGTCGTGCGCGCACTCCTGCCTGCCATTGATAACGGCGCAACTGTGCGGGTCGTCGCGGGTCACCAGCTGCAGTGTGCAGTCCTGGAAAATGGACGGCCCCAGTCAGGGAGAAGCATCAGTGGCGCCCTCGGACAAGCCAAGGCCGAGGGCAAAGGGAAGGGCAAGGAAGGGTCAGCCCAGGCTGGCGGGCCCCCCTCCCGCCCCCCCACATGCGCCACTGACGCCAAGGACCGCGCAAGCGTGTTCGTACCGTACAGTTCTCCTTTCGCCGGCCTCGCTCTGTGCTTCCCCGGATTACGGCAACTCGCTGATGAACACCTTGCAAGCGGCAGGCTCACCATCTCCACCATCGACTCCAGTCAAGGTGGCGAGGCCGACCTGGTCATATACCTGACCACCCGGTGTCCAACAAGTGGCATGACTGGGGATTCATGGACAACCCCAACAGGGTGAATGTAGCGATCACCCTCGCCACCACCAACGTGGTCATCATCGGTGACGGAAGGATGTTTGGCACAGCCACAGGCGCCCGCCTGCGGGAGCTGTCAGTATATGGAAGATTCGCCAAGCTATGGGTCCGCTTCAAAGGTGACGACCTGGGCTCAAGGTGGACGCTCGAGACCGATGAGGAGTTCGACCCCATCAGAGACCTCGCAAAGTGGATCCCGGCGGCCCCCTCCCACAACGGGGGCGACGCCATAAAAGGGCTCGACGACGCCATCCAGAAGGCCACGTCTTCCATGGAGAACAACTTCGCCGGCCGCATTGCTGCTCCGCTCGACCTTCTGTTCTCCTGGGACAAGCTCGGCGAAGCCATCGCAGGCAGCCTGCAGAGGCTGGTCGAGGACCCGGCAATGGGAGTCATCCTTTATATCGTGGCCAGGCTCCACCCCCACCAATGGTCCATGGGCGCCACCCCGAGGCAGCCTGGCAGCCTCGATCGGAAAGCATGGAGCCACCTAGGGTACTGTGCGGACGTTGAGCTTGGGATCGACGCAAGCACGCAAGCAACCCTGTCTACAACCTGACGTGGGCGGCCCTGGTCTGGTTCCTGGGGCTGGGCACTCCCTGGGCCAAGTCCCAATGCAAGGTCCCGCTGGACTCACTCCCCCCGTTGCCCCACGCTAAGGGTACTAACCGCCGCCCCAAGCCCACCAGCAGGTGCACTCCTGTTGACGTGCCCCCCCAATTCCCCGCGGCCTGGAGTCCAGGCACGGGCAATTGCAAGCGACGTAGGGTGCGCCCTGGGATGAAGCACCTGCACTCACTGCTCCGCCCAGGCCAATTCAACTCGACGCTCAGACACGCCCTCTGCAGCAGCGACGGGCTCCCGCTTAACACCCCCGCGCTCAGAGTCCTCCTGGTGGTAATGATGTTACAGCTCCGGGAACCTCGCGCAACGCGCAGCAGTGGAATGCGGAATGGGCCTGCAGAAGGTGCCTCATACACATGTGGAATGTCGCGCCAGGCGTCCCTGACCACATCCTTGACCACCACTCGTCCGAGGTATACCCCATTGTTCCCACCAAGCGGCAGACCATATCTGAGGTGCCAGAAGACAGCCACAGCTACGACATGTGCGCACACCTCCCAGCAGGAAGCAGTGCGGTGGTGAATGACGCTTTCACACGATCCACACCCCGCGTGGACCGCTCGCCACCACGCAACACGGAGATCGACAAGCATGACGGTCAAACGGGAGTAGACGACGGGGCCTCCAGCAGCTGCTCCTTCCCCGACTTGCCGCCACCCCCGTGCCCATGCCTGCCCACGCTCTCCACCCTCCGTCTGGCAGGGGTGGAGTCAGACGGCCCAGTCCACGCCCTGGTCAAGTACACGATTGAGTGTAGTCACACAATCTACACCCTATGGGCCGCCCATGCACAGCAACGAGGAGGGAGCATCAAAGGTGACATAACCGACGAAGCGAGGTGGCCGACTGAATTGCTGCTCCCCTTCTTGAGCACGGTGTGCGGAGAAGACATCCCAAACGGCGGTCACCCCCCGTGCGTCCCATGGGGCGGACAACGGGCAGCGGCAGCCAGGGTCGTCTCACACCTGGTGGGTGGGAACCAGAAGTACCAAGAGGACTGGGACCGCTACGCAGACAGCCTCACCAACGAGAAGGGGCAGGGCCCCTCCCGACAGCCGCTTCACATCCTCACGGCGTTCCTTAACAGGCTGGAAGGCTCCGACTTGACCAGGGGAACCATCGACCACCTCGCTGCCCTGCCCCTGGGGCCGGCCGCAAGCAGCTCAGACCGTGGTGAATCACCAGCCGCCAGCTGGCTCAACAGGCCCAGCATGAAGGAATCCCCCGCGGCTGATCGCCGAGTGAAGGACCACGGAGCACCCCCGACCCGCACCGACGCACCACCCCTCAGCCCGCCGAGTCTGACCGGACCCCTGCAGCCCAGGAAGAGGAGCAACCCCCACCGGGGCACTGGAAAGGCGAAGGCGATGTGGAAGGGGTCGATTGGGGTGAAGAGGCGGGCAGGAAATCCGAGCCTGACGCCCGCGCGCGATCTAGCCCGCAGGACATCTCCGTTGACTCCGGCTCGCAGGTCAGCCCCACCCATCCCGAGGACGACATAAGTGACACAGCCCCTCCCGTGGATGACAAGGTGACCCAGGACCCCCCACAGCTCTGGACAAAACCTCCTGACAAGACCGAGTCAGAAGTCTGGTCCCCATGCGAACAGGCAGCCGCCAGGGGAACACTCAGAGATAGGTGCGCCCGAGGCGACCCTCGTAGCAGGGATGATCGGACCCGGAGTCTGCACGCCGCACGGGACAACAGGGCCCTAAGATATGCGAGTGGCGAAGGTGGCTGGCAAACACCCGCGGTTGACGAAGTCAGGGCCAGAGAGCGCTCGGCCACCCCGCGCGACTCCTCCCGGCTATTGCGCGCCACCCAGGGCTCTTGGAACGACGCGCGGAGAACGCCAACACCTGCAGCGCGCCCTGACGATCCCATGGGAGGCATCCCCATGTACATGTGTTCTGTTGACAGGGCGGACGTCTATAGGGACGAACCAGCGCCCGAAAAGATCTCGCGGCTGCAGAGGACGCTGGGGGGTGCGTTTAACGGAGTCTGGGGCGCCTGGGTCAAGAGGGCCGCATCCAGGCAAGGGAGCCATTACATCAAGTTTGATCCCAAGCTCAATTCCGCACAACAGTGCAACGGCTTCCTCCAGGCATGGAGCAAAGCGGAATTTGACGCCTATAAGATGGATAAAGAGTACAAGCTCCACGTTGACCTGGTCGAGTGTCAAGGAGAAGCACCGCAAATTCATGCAACGCGACGCCAGACCGCACACCGCCTGCGGGACCGACAGCAGTGGCTGCCCACCCCCATGGACCACAGCGGGCAAGGAGGCTGCGCGGGCTGCCCCGCCAGACCAGTGGACCGGGGCATCCAGCTCTGGCTCGTCGTGGCGTGGATGGCAGTTCTGGGGCGCTTGGGGGCACCAAGGGGCGTCATGGACCGACGCGGACTGGAAGGCGAAGGGCAAGCGCCACTCCCCCAGAGGAGAACACCTGTGCGCTGACAAGCGCCCGCGGGGATGGGGCTCCCGACCCAGACGACGGGGGCGCAACGAGGACCCGCTTGGGTTCGGCCCCCCCCCCCCCCGGCGTGAACAGGGCAGCGACGTTCGCCGATGCGGCCCCCCAACTCACGTCCTTCCTGCCGCGCGCAGCGCAGACTACCTCCCTCCCCCCTGCCGGGCATGCGCCGCAACCCCCTCCCCAGTTGGTTTCGCCCGCAGCGCCGGGCTTGTGCCGCAATGCCCTGTGCTACCTCCTATGGGGCGGAGGGGCGCCAATGCCCTTGCGCTGCGCTTTTAGACGGCCCGCGCTGGACTCGTGGACCTTGCAGAAACCTGCCTCGACCCGAGACGTGCTACCCTCGCGGGGGCGAGGGGCGCCAGTGAGCGTCGCAGATAGACAGCCCACGCTGGAGACGTGGACCTTGCCAGGCCCTTCCATCCCCGCTGCCGATCGCTGCGCGGGAGTGTGGCCATAGTCTCCATCACGGAGGCCGCCGCCACCATGGACTCTGGGGTCGTCTGTGCCCTCCCAGGGCAGCCCACTTTGGGCGGCAGTGACAGGTGGCTGAAATAACCCACCTCCTGCGCTCCACCCTTTTTGGCACAGTTTGCGCCCCCCGCCGTGTCTTATTCGCAGTGTCTCTGCGGCTCTGGGCTGCGCCCCCATCTTGCTTGCTAAGATTGCACCAATCGCAGCGTGAGTCTCAGGCGCCTGGGCGCACCAGCGCGTCCTGGGCTGTGGCGGCGCCCCCTCCTCCTCCTCCTTCTCCTCCTCCCTCTCCCCCTTCGTTCACAATGTCTCTGCGGCTTTTGGCTGCGCACCCCCCGTGCAGAGAGTGCTGCGACCGCGGAGGTGCGTCCGCCCTGGGACGGTCCGTGCATGGATGTCCAGGGCGCAACATTTGTGTCCAGCGGCATCTGGCTGCACCCCCCTCCGTTCATTCACAAGTTTCTGCGGCTCTTGGCTGCGCCCCCCCGCGATCAACGGCAGACGCAGCATCGTGCGTGGATATTGTGACATGCCCAGGGAGCAACAGTGTCGACCAAGCCCAGCAGGTCAGCACGCAGCCTGCGCAAGGTGCGGACCTGCGGCCAGGCTGCGGGCGGCGGTCTGCCTGCCCCAGCTCCAGTCGCATCCGTCCTCCGCAGGGGCAGCGCGGCATGTT
>CAUYUJ010002999.1:40000-83192 GCA_963575745.1 Prorocentrum cordatum
TATTATTATTATTATCATTTTTATTATGCTTATGAGTAGTAGTAGTAATTTAAGTATTTATTATTGTTAGCATCATCACAAACATCACCATCATCCATGACCACCACCATCATCGTGCAGCCAGGCTGCAGTTGATGAGTCGTGGCGCTATCTGGCGGCCGAGGCGCGAGGGCCTAGCGATGGGGATTCTGCTGCTACGGCTCCGAACGTGGCAGCCCAAGTGGCTGGCGGCCGTCGAACAGCAGCTCCGCCAGCAGGTGCATCTCCGGCAGCAGCGGACCTGTGCCAGATCCGACCCCGAAGCCAAGGCCAAGGTCGAGACGAAGGCAACGGCGAAACTGGAGGGCAAGGGGAAGAGCGAGCACGGCGAGGCTGGACAGAGGCTCTGCCGACTCCTCGAGTCCGAGGGAGGGCGGCTGCCGCAGCGGCGCCCAGGGAACCAGCCTCCCTCGGGGGCCGGCGACGAGGTGCTTCCACTGCGGTGCAACGGAGCACGAGATCGACAGCTGCCCTCGGACGGGCGCCGACCCCGCCGCCCGCGTCGCCAACGCAGGTGCGGTGGGAGACTTGGCCGCTACCGCCGCAGGAGCTGCCGGACCTTCGGCGGCCGCTGGTGGTCGGCCATCTCGGCCGTCCGGCGGCGCTTCCGCGTTGCCCCAGACTCGGGGGGGAAAAAAACACAGACACAATTAGTTGTCGATTCCCAGGAAGCTGTGGGAAAATATGGGAAGTGGGGGGGAATATGAGAACCCAGAACATATAGGAAAACATGGCGGATCCTGGGATTTGTGTGTATTTCTTCGTGTGTCCCTGGGTCCTTTTTCAGACCCCCGAGGCTTTCGCGCGCAGCTTTTCGGCGGGCCGTGGCCCGAGGGGCCGTTCCGAGGGAGGTCCGTGGATGCTCAATCCGCTCGCTGTCTCGGGCAGCGGCGCTGGCGCGAGCGCCAGGATCGCAGGCGGCGCCGAGGGCGAGGCCTTCTGGACATCGGCGGGGCTCCCGCCACTGCGGGCGAAAATGGCGCTGCCGACGGGCTCGAGTCGCTGGAGCGGGCGGCGGCTGCAGCAGCGGCGCCAGCAGGTGCATCGACGCTGAAGCGTGATCGGCTCGGCCGCCCGCTGCTTCTGGCAGACGCGGGAGCCAGACTGGTGACCCAGCGTCGCTACTGGTCGCAATTGCGTGCGTGGATCTCCGGATTGCGACCGGCGGCCAGGAGGCGCAGCTCGGCGTGGATGAGAAGCCACATGTCTACTCGCCCATGGAGCTGCAGCCGCTCTTCCTAATCGCGGCGGTGAACGAGGAGCTCGGCCTGCAGATGAATTGGAGCGCGTCGTTTTGCGAAGTGAGGCTCCCGGATGGCAGAACGATCGGCTTCATCAGGAAGGACGGGTCCATCTACCTGGACGAAGTCATCGCCGACGTGCTGCGTCAGCTGAGGGCCGCCGCGCGCGAGCGTCGAGCTCGCGCCACGCTGGAGCGGGAAATTGCCGCCGCAGTAAGCCTGCAGGACCTCGAGCGCCATCGTACCGAGGGCCTCCCGCGGTTCGTGGCTGAGTGCGGCGAGTGCCTACGAGCCGCAGGCTGGATGCGCCGGCACCTGCGGTTTGCCCAGACGACGCGCCCTGGCGGGCAGCCGAGCGTGGACCTATCCGGCCCGCGCCCGCCAGGGCGGTGGCCGAGCAGCTGGCAGGAGGACCAGCCGGGCCGCTCCGTGCACTTCGTGGCGGCGGTGTTCTTTTTGTGCTTACTACCCGCAGCGACGCGGCGACCGCGGAAGGGGGCGAGACCTTCGCGCGCGCCGCCGCGGAGCTCCAGGATCCGGGCGCCGCAGAACTCGCCGACCTGGAAGTGTCGCTTCTCCCGGAGGCTGCGGCGTCCGACGCGGCCGGCGCGGTCGTGCAGTGCGCGGCCGTGTGCGCGCGCTCCTTCATCGCGGCCCAGACGCGGTCGCAGGAGTATGCGGGGAAAGATGAGCAGTGCGAGGACGCGCAGCTGCCAGAGCCGAAAACGCGGTGCTACGTCCGGCCGCTGGCAACAAAGACTTTGAGCGAGGCGTTGGCGGCGATGGAGTCCACGAGCGTTGAGGTTTGCGCGGAGTTCGATTGCGAGGGGATCTACCGCGTTCGCGCGTGCCGAGAGGGTGAGCTGGTGGGGCCAGCCATCAAGCGTGAGATGGCCGCGCGCCATCACATCGCGATCAGCGGCGCGGCTGGCGCGGGGCCCAGCTTGAACGGCCGAGCTGTGCGAGCCGTTGGCCTGGTTAAGGGCAGGGTTCGCGCGATGTTTCTGGCGGATGGCATTGCGGCGGCCGGCCGCCAGGCCCCATGGCCAGCCGCGGACTGTCGCGCAGCGTGGCGTCAGAGACGCGCTGCGCAGGGGGGCTCGTTCTCGGGCACTCCCCCTTCGGAGCCGCGTCGCGCGCGCGCCTGTAGGACCGGGAGGGGTCCTTCGAGCCTCGCGTGGTGCCAAGGCGGCACCTCGGCGCGGTGCCTGACGTCGCGCGCAGCGCGCTGCTGGGGCACGAGAAGGGCGGCGAGTTGCGTGTCGAGGTCAGCTCGTCGTTCGTGGTTGGCTGGGCAGCTGCCAGCAGCAGCCTAGCTGAGCAGCTGGGCGCCGTCGCCGCCTCTGGCGATGTCGCGCCGCCTGGGCCCTCGCCGGGCCTTGGAGGAGATGGTGTTGTGGATGGTTCCGGAGGCCTTCCTGGGAACGTGGGTTCGCAGTTCCTTGGCGGCGCGGCCGGTCGTGGAGCATCTGGCGCAGAGGCCGTCGCGGGCGCAGACGGCGACCGCGTCGCGCCGCCAGCAGCGGCGCCTCAGGGGGATCAGGAGGATCCTGTCTGATTCCTGGTTCCTGCTGAGGTTCGCTGCCCCGCGTGTTGGGGGCGCGAGCGCGCGCCCGAGGCAGACGCTGTCCCGGGGGGGGCCCAGTGCGGCTCTCTGAGGACGACGTGGTCCAGGGAGGACTGCGCGCGGGAGCTGCGTGGCCCTGCGCGCCTTGGCCGGCGTCGGCAGCGTGCGCGCGACGCGCGGCGCCGCCTTGGCACTGCAGCCGGCGGGCCAGCGGCTGCGGAGGCCGGGCCAGCGATGGCGGCCGCCGCCCTCGTGCTGCGGGCGGGCCCCGTGGCGCCTGAGCCTGCAGCGGTCTGTGCCAGGAGTCGCGCCCGCGGGCGGCATCGACGATGGGCGCGCTGACGACTGCGACGACGACGACGACGACGACGCCGGCCTCCCGGCCTTTCAGGAAAGCGAGAAGGGGCCCAGTTTGCAGGCGACGTCGATCGCCGAGGTCCGCGCGAGCTTCGGGGCCGAGAGGGGGGGCTGGCGACTCGCCTTCGATGGCGAGTTGTCCCGTTTGTGCTCCGAGGGGGCTCCTTCGAAGTGTTGGGCGAGGCGGAATCGACGGGGGCCCCCGAGTGCAAGACTATCCCCGTGAGGGTCGCTGCCAGGACAGAGGCGCCCCTGGCTGCAGAGGTGGGGCTTCGCAAGAAGGCGCGCGCGCATCTGCGGGAACCGCCTGGGGCGGAAGGCCGGCGAGGGCGCGGGCGTCGGCGACGTCGACGCTTCGAGCCGCCGCCTGTTGCTCGCGGTCGCGGCGACCCAGAGGCGGAGCCGCTCCGCGCCGGTCGTCGCCGCCGCCTTCCTGATTTCGCCGGTGCCAGAGGGGGCGGGCGAAGTAGTGGTTCGACCTTCCTTGATCCTCAGCACCTTGTCTTCAGCTCCCGTGACTCGAAGCGGCCGGGGGGCTCCGGCGAGCGCGGCGGGCGATGCGCGGCCTTCGCGTTGCCTCGATGGTTTGGGGCGACGCCTGGGGCCGCCAGATGAGGGGGGTGAGCACGGCGTACTAGGCGAATCTTGTGCCGAAGCAGTCGCGCGTCGACCCTTGCGGTCCATCGTGGGCGAGTCCGGCAAGGTAGTGGCGCGCGCGTTCGCGCGCGTGTGCTTCGACGATTTCGCCATTTTCGGCCTGGGCGTGGCGGTGTCTGGGCTCGGGCGTCCGATGTCCGATATGTGGAAATGCAGCGCCCAATCGCTGATTTCCCTCAGCGCTCCAGGGGCCATCGAGTACCTCCCCCACTCTATCGTGGCTTGCTCGGCGGGCGTTGCGCGCGCCGGCGCGGGCGCGCGAGCGACCTCCTCGAGAGATGGGGCTCGGCCTGCGGCAGCTCGGCTAGCGCGATCGCCGTCGAGCCGCTCCTGGGCGATGACCCCGGGGTGCAGGGCCAGAGGGGGCCTGAGATCGCGCGCGCGCTAGGCTCGCGCAGAAAATGTCTGGGGGTTGACTTTGGATTTCGGGCCCTGCCCGGCCAGGTGTTGTACGTGCTGCTTCGTGCGTGGCGTCTGCGGCTGCGGCCCGCCCGCGTTGATCCCGTCGCCTGGGAAAACGGATCCTTCGGTATCTCGTTGGCGCGCGCTCTATGGCTTGGCTTGAAGGGGTGATGGGGGGGCGTCGCTGGCGGCATTCGCCGACGCGTCGTTTGAGACAGAATTCTCGCCAACAGGCATTGCAGTCCAGTTTGGCCGATTGCCTCGTCGACTGGCGCTCCTCGAAGCAGCGGCGGCCCCCGCGCGGCGCCGCCGGGGCGGAATTGGCTGCTGTGGCGATGGGCGGTCTGGCGCTGGAGGGCGCCGAGGCCGTCTTGAACTCGATGCTCGTGCAGCCTGAGGTCGCCCGAATGTGGGGTGGCCGCTCGGCTAGCCAGTGCACTTTTCACGGGCGGCGGGCATGGCGGGCCCGCTGCCTAGCCGATCGCGCCGCGGCCGTTCGTGCCAGGTTTGAGGCGAAGTTATTAGATCTTGGGCACTTGCCTTCGGATGAGCAGCGTGCCGATGGATTGGCGAAAACGTTTGGCGTTCCAGGCGTGGCCACAATTAGGGCGCATTTCGGACTCAAGGATTTGCGACAGCCGCGCGGGCAGCTCGCCCGAGCCAGCTGGGTGGCCCACTCAGTTTCGCCATTCCTGGCGCTGTGATTGAGAATTTGTGGCCGTTTTCGGCGCCGTTGCGCTGGTGGAGTCTTGGACCTCAAGGTGCTGGGATGCACCGGTGCCGATGGACACGCTGGTGCGCGTTTCTCCGGTCGCGCATGGCTGTTTGTGCAGACTTTGATAGCAGCGCGCGTGGCGTCGGACTGGGCTCGCCCTCCCGGCTCCCGGACCCGAGGCGTCCTTGCCGGACGATCGCGGTCAAGCGTGCCGACGCAGGCCGGATGAGGAGGAACGTGGACGACGGGGGTTTGACGAGGCCACCCCAGAGGCTCTGCTGGGAGCCGGCGCGTGGCGCCGAATGCATGTTCACAATAGTAAACGCAGTTGTGCAGTTTTTTCTTCGGAGAGACGCTTCGGCCCTGTGCCGTGTCGCGGCTTCCGCTCTCCGTCGTGACGCGGCTTCGCGGTGCGGCGATTCAGTTGCCCAGGAGGTAGTGGCCGCGCCTTTTCCTGGCAAAGATTGCTGAGCGCTTTATTTTCGTGCTTGGGGGATAGAGTGTGTTCGCCCAGGCGGTTGTGGTCATTAGATGCGGAGGTGGTGGCAACGCCGCCCCCGCCGACGGGCAAACATTGCCCGTGCCCATTTTGGCTTAAGGAGTGCTCGCACTGTGAGCGGACGTGGTCTGCTCCCGACCCGATGCGCCGATGCGAGCGAGACAGAACGCTTTTTCACTTGCCTCGCTATCTCAGTAAACGCAGCCCCGAAAGTATGATTCCGACTTCTATTCTGCCTCCAGAGGCCCTCTAGCTGTTCAGGGGGCTAGACATCTTGGGCGACGCATGTTCGGGGGAAAATCCAGCTGTGGTGGCGTCGACGACGGAAATGTCGGACGGCTAGCTTTTCAACTCCTCTACCCTCCCTGTTCCACTCCTCCTTCCCCCCTGCCCCTCCCCCCGACCCTTCGCCCATGCCCCCCCCGTGGCAGGGAAAGGAGAGAGGAATGGAATCAGCTTGACTACGGCGTTTCTTGTCTCTGCTCATTTCTCCATTTTCTTGGGGCTGGCGACGACGACGACGAAAACGACGACATCGTCTACACACGCCGAAGGGTCGTCGGATCTGTACACGGGTACGTATACGCACTTTTATAATGACGTGTGTGTATCTATGTACACAATGTTGGGTCGCGGCTGTACAACCAGATATTGGCAGAGTGGGGCGTCTAAGGTTTGTTCATGCTGTGAGATATGGGACACGCCATATCGTGAATAATTTGTCTATTAAGATATCTGTGCCGAGCCATCCGACACGAAACCGCCGAACATCGGAAACCGCAACCATCCGCCATTTTTTTTGTGAATCGAAGGGTTGTCTGGTCGGTGCATGTGTGTGCTCTTGTCGGGGTTGCGCGGTTGCACGGGGAATGTGTGCAGGATCCTGGGTCGCCCGTGCCAGGGGTGCCGCGCAGGGGCCCTGTCCAAGGCCCGTCGTGGGTGAATGCGTGGGTGAGGCAGTCTCCGATGCACTTGCAGGGGGTTGTTTGGGGATCGCTCCGCCTCCTCTTCTCGGCAGGTGGAGGAAGAGGAGGCGGAAACGGGGCGATTCCTCCTCAGGCTCTCTCTCTCTCCTCCTCCTCCTCCTCCTCCTCCTCCCCTCCTCCTCCCCCTCCTCCTCTTCCTCGTCTTTCTCCTCCTTCTCCTCCCCCTCCTCCTCCTCCTTCTCCTCCTCCTCCTTCTCCTTCTCCTCCTCCCCTGCCTCCTCCTCCTCCTCCTTCTCCTCCTCCCCCTCCTCCTCCTCCTCCTCCTCCTCCTCCTCCTCCTCCTGTTCGCCTGGTTAGGAGGTCCGGTTCGATTCGGTCGACCTTGCGGCGGCTCCCGCCCTCGAAAGGTTCACGAGTCCAATGAGGAGACCGAGCTGTGCCTCCTGTTTGTGAAGATGCTGTCGAGATTCGGCAAGCTGCCGTTTAAGGTGGTGGTCCTTTCCGCCACTCTGGACTTCCAGTTGTACCGCGACTACTTCGGACGCCCAGAGGTGGTCTTGGTCATCACCCCTGCCCCCCTTTCGCTCCATCCACTCCCCCTCCTTCCCTGTCTCCCCCTCCCCCTCTCCCCTCTTTCTCTCTCTCTCTGTCTCTGTCTCTGTGTCTCTCTGTCTCTCCGACTCTGTCTCCCTCTCTCTCTCTCTCTCTCTCTTTTTTTGTTTTTTGTTTTCTCTCTCTCTCTCTCTCTCTTTATCTCTGATTCTTTCTTTCTGCCTGTCGGTCTCCCCGTGTCTCTCCATTCTCCGTCGCTCTCTCTCGCTGTCTCTCCCTTTCTTTCTGTCTGTCGGCCTCTCCATCTCCCTCCCTCTCTGCGAGTCGCCAGTCTGAGTACGAAACCTCCCTCTGCCGCGGCATTCTGCCAGCGTGGATCAGCCCCTCCCGCACACCGTTTACGAATCCCCAGTATGAACACCGACCTTCTCTCACCAGCGTCGTTGTGCCAGCGTGCGTCAGCCCCTCCAGCACATCGGCTGCCTCGCAGGATATCACCAGTTTTTGGTAGCCCGGTGCTCTCGCACTGGCGCCCACCATATTTTCGACTTCTGCCCTCCCCCCCTTCCCCCGGCAGGTCCTCCTCGTTCTGAGGTCTGCCTTCTGCTCCTCCCTCTTCCCCAACGATGTGCCAGTACGAATTCGATCCTCCTGCGTATGTTTCGCACACGACTTCACGATTTTATTTTAGTGTTCGCGCGATATTTCTGGTGGACCGCCTTCGTTCGCTCCGAACGGCTCTCTCGCCTCGGTGTTTGCCGCAATCCTTTCCCCAACGAGTCCTCCTCCTGAGCGCTGCTTTCCTCCCTCTCGCGACAACTTGCCAGCACGCGTCCGCCCCATCGCATGTAAGCTTCCCACTCACATGATATATTCGTTTGATTTGTCCTCCTTCCCCTTGCTCTCCCTCCCTCCTCTTTTTATTGGCCCTTCCTCCCGCATGCTCCTTCCTAACAACACCATCCGTCCTTGTTGTTCCCAACCATCCTGTGGTGTTGGGTCCTCGTTTTGAAGAGACAGCGCCCCGCGTCTCCGTCCTCCTTTCCTCTCCTCTCCTCCTTTCTCTCTTTCCTCCTCCCATTCCTCCCCCCTCCTCTATCATCATCATTACCACCACCACCACCACCACCACCACCACCACCACCACCACCACCACCACCACCACCACCACCACCACCACCACCACCACCACCACCATCACCATCACCATCACCATCACCATCACCATCACCATCATCATCATCATCATCATCTCATCATCATCATCATCATCATCATCATCATCATCATCATCATCATCATCATCATCATCATCATCATCATCATCATCATCGTCATCGTCATCGTCATCGTCATCGTCATCGTCATCGTCATCGTCATCGTCATCGTCATCATTAGCAGCAGCATCATCATCATCAACAACATCATTTTGGCTCAAGCGGACCAGAGTCGGAACAGAGTCCGAGCATACCGAATCCGACTGTTCCTCGCCGCTGCCACATCCAGCGGCCCCCAGACCGCGAGTCCCGCGCGCGTGGAGGATCTCAGGTCTCTCTACTCGCCTGCGCTCGACGTAGCTTGGAAGATCTCATGGCAGTTCAGTTTGGGGCTGGTGGGTCGAGCAGTCGTCCTACTCTGATCGACGGCGAGCCTGACGTGAAGAAGGCTCGAGGCGACGACATCCCGACCGACGATGAGATTTCTCGGAGGCGGCGCTCCCGCTCGGGGTCAGGCTTCCGGTCATGCTGCCAGGTACTGGAGGAGTCCCGCTCCCTGGTGGTCCTGCTCCTGCGTCACCGGTGTTAACCCCCCCCTCCTGCTGCCAGTCTTAGCAGCGAAGCAAACGAAATGGTGCAGGCGATTCAGATGTCACTACGCCCGCAGTTCGATGGGATCGCGTCCAAGGTGGATCACCTCACGCTGAAGCAGACGACCATGGACCTGAATATTGATGCGAACACCCAGCGGATGGACGCCTTCCACGCCAGGCTCGACAGGACCGACAGGAGTATCGCGGAGCTGGCGGCACGGACGGCAGGTCTAGAACAAAACGGGGTGGGCAACACGGGATCAGCTAGCTCAGTGATAAGAGATTTTGGAGGCACAGCACATCGGCACCACCCTCGCAATCCTTATGCCAGGGACCGAAGACCAGACGTCAAATCATCGTAGTGGGCCGCTTCCCTCAGGACACCGGGAAGGCCGTCATCCTTCGGAAGCTCAGAGAGATCATATCAATTTCACCCCAGCTCCAAGGTTGGACGGGCCCAGACCTGGTAGGGGCTGCTGCACCCCAGGCCCTTTCAACTCTTTTGGCAAGATCAAAGCTCGGTCATCACAGAACATGTGGACGTTCTTGAAGGCCTTCAAGGGCCACCGCACCGCTTCTCGCACGAGGGAAAGAACCTGTTTCATCATATAGACAGCACCGAGAGCGAAATAACTATGAGTAGGAGTACGTCGGCGGCCCGCAACCTCCTGGTCGGAGAGCTCAAGAAGCTGAACATCTTCGGACCGAGCCCGACGACGGAAGACCTCATCGCTACCGTGCCGAGCGACTGGGATTCGGGGATCGTCCGATTCCGCTCGAATGACGGCCAGACCACCAGGATCTTCGAGGCGAACCGCGTGACGGGGCTCTTCGAGGTGTCGACCTGTCCAGGCGGCGCAGCGCTGAACATGCGCTTCGCAGATGCCCTGCAGGACATCAACTTCGGCTCGCGCTGATGGATGGGCCCAGAAGAGGCCCTGGGGCGATGCTCCACATTGCGTGTTGTGTCGTGGAATGTGCGAAGCATCGATACCAAATTCAACGGTTTTTGTGCTGAACTGGACAAGGAACTCCAATGGGGTGTTCTACTACTCCAGGAAGCGGTATGCTCTGAGGATTTTGGTGTGCACATCTTTGGACTCTGGTCGCATCCCTTTTGTTTTGAGCTCCCATGAGGGGCGTAGGAGGACCGCTGTGGTGGTACACCGCTCTTTCGAGGGGGACATCGATGCGGACTTCAGTTAGAGGGGTGATGCCATGTCTTTAGGGGCCCGATGGGGAGCTCAGAGCATGCTTCTCATCAGCGCGCACATGCCCCCGTACGGCCACGTCGGGGACTACAGTGCGTGCCTAGATCATAAACATGAAATGATTGCAGGCTCTTGGTGTCGACGCGCAGTGATTGGGGTGGGCGGTCAAACGAATGTTGGAAACCGACATGTTGCTCCTTGGGCGGGCCTCTCCTTTTTCCCCTCTCTACGGGGCGACGCCGTCGCCCTCCACTTCCGGAACTTCGTGAAAACCCACGGCCTGGCCCTCGTGAGTATTCTGGAAGGCCCCCCCCCCTCGATTGTTGGACCTGTCAGTGTGATTGCAAACGCGGTTTTCAGCCTCGCCAGATTGCGGCGTGCAGCTTGATGTCTCCATCCCCGCGTCCGCTGCGACGGACTCCGATCAGCGTCCGACGGTGGAACTACGGGCGCAAAAGGAGAGCGATGAGATCTCGCAGGTCGAATTTACGCTGGCACATGCGCGATGCTGAGTGCCCGCCCCTGATTTGCGACAAGCTCGCACTGCCTTTGTTCGAGGGGGCGACGGTCGAGCCGTCGCTGGGTCCCAGAAGTTGGCGCATCTGGTCTGACGGAGGTTTCTTCAAGGATCGGAGATTACCGAACAGGGTGGAACCCAGAGCGGGATGGGGTTTCGCGGTGTTTCTTCCAGGATGCGATGCGCCAGCCTCTAGGAAGGGAGCTTTAGTTTCTGCCTGTGGCCCTGTCGCGAACGACCCGAATCACGTCGCGTTTCTAGGTGCGGTGAGGAAGACGAACGGTGCGGCCGAGATCGCGGCCATTATCGTGTTGTGTTTCTGGCTCCTGAAACAAGGGCAGGTCCAGCTGGGCCTCTCAGTCGTCCCAGGGGCCCGGAAACGACCGAGGACCGACGAATAATTTATCCCCGTGGGGGCATCCATCGCGTTGCATGTCGACGCGAAGTGCGCCATCCAGATCGCCGAGGGGGCCGCTCGCCCACGGGCAAATATCCTGATCGCACATCTTGAGGCGCATGGTACATTATACTCGGACATATTTCAAAATCGACATAACCTGGGACAAATCGCACCAGAAAGAACATGTGGGGGGCGACTTTGCCGATCACCTGGCGAAGCGGGGGGGCTCTTCGAATTTCCGACGCTGCCAGATGGCATCGCCCTCGCCAAGTTGATTGGTTTCAAGATGACTTTCTACGCTTGCTGGGTGGAGCCCAACAACTGCAGTTGCCAGTGCGTGAGCAGTTGGCGACGCAGAGTGCAAGGCTCAACGTCAGCTGCCCGCAGTTCCTCCAGGGGGCGCGGCCGAGGACACTCTGGTCCTCCCGTTGCCGCGACTGGACTCGCGCGGCGTAGACCTTCCGTCGATTTCAAAATTTACCATTGCGGTAGCCAGCGTTGCACCGCGTTGCGGCAAAGGAGGCCCGAGATCAACCGCCGGCGCAGTTTCGCGAGATAATCCTCCTCTGCGGCGCTCCAGGGACCTCCAGCGACAGCTTAGGGTAGAATCCTGAGGCCATATTCGTGGGGCCCTGGCTAAATAATTATACAGGACGAGGCGATCGATATCGCGACTACGAGCGACGGCCGAGATCGACGATTGCCCGAAGACGAAACGATTCCCATGCCCACCCCAAGTCGAGGCCGCGTATACGACTCCTACGACGACCCCATCGACGACGGTGCGATGCAGACGGCAGCGACTACCGATAAGAAATTCCAGATGCTGACGTCATTCTACTCCGATATCTTCGGGGACGCAGAGCACGCTGTCCTGGAAGGCGCCCCTGGCGAGCCCCCTGCAGACCCCCGAGTTCGACGGGGGCCCGCCTGGATTCAGGCAAACTGGGGCCCAGCTGCGCTTGACTGCTGTGGGCGACTGTATCGGGGATGGGTGGGTGACAGACTGATGCGGATGAAGATGGGTAAACAAGGGTCGAAGATGGACCGGGTGGTGGTGGAGATGCCGAGCAAATTGCCTGAGCAGGCATTGGAGTGCGTAGCGGAGATGTTTCGCAACCGCCTGTTGAATTCTAAAAGGGGGGGGGGATGTCTGGGGAAAGCTCGTCATCAACTTGCTGACAAAGACGGGATTTAGTGTGAGGGGAAGCAACGTGGACCCCCGCCCGATCACGCCGTTGCCAGTGATCTACATGTGGTATAGCCACTGCCTGCTGCTCCTGTTGACACCTGAACGAAGAAATTATTCGAGATATCTTTCCGCGTTTCGATCGGGTTCCTAGGCTGAGGAGGTTATCTTCATCGTTCAACAATTGATCGAGAAATGCTGCGAGTGGGACCCAGAGTGCCCGCTGTTCATTTTTGCAGGCGACATTTTGAAGGCCCATGGCTACGCAGATCGTGCAGGAGCGGCCGCGGCGGGAGTGCAACATGGCATCCCCGAGATACTCCTGGCGGGATGGTTGAGGGAGGTGCGCAGGATGAAGGCCACAGTATCACTCGGCGATATGACACGCTCCGCTCCCATTGCGCGATCTCGGTCGCTGGTGCAGGGCGACCCGGCAGCCCCCTACCTTTTCAACCTGCGGCTGGGCGCCCCCTTAGACACGTTCGCACGCCGATGCGAACGACGCGAGTGGGGTCTCGGTGGAAGGCTCGCCAGGAGGACCCTGGCCAGGACTTGTTGATCCCGATTCTGTGCTTCGCCGATAATTTCTGGATCCTGGGGGGGGGGGGGGCGAGGAAGGAGATGAAGATCATGGCGACTAGCTGGTTGCAGAATTTGGAGGAGGGAGGTTGCAAGGTGAACTTGAGTGAGCGTCAGTGGTCGAGCGCATCTTTTCCCGAAGCTCCACGCTGGAACGAAACGGTGGTCCTGGCCGAAAGAATTTCAATGGGCGAAGCGATCGAGTTCCTGGGGGCGAATATGTCTCGCGACGGTCGTGGTGACGGAGCATTGGAACATCGGATTTCGCAGGTGTTCTGTGCCGTCGAGCCGCACCGCTGGACAATCGCCTCTTCTTGTGCGACAACCTGGTGCGCAATGGCTTGTTCTGGGGTGCCAAGGGGTGGGCCTTCAGACATGACCAGTTCGCGAAGCTGAGAGGCCTGCAGGACACCTTGCGCCGACGGGTCTTCGGTTTCCGAAAGAAGAGCCACGCGCCCTGGGAGGGGTCCATGCGAGACACACGCTCAAACATAAGTTCGACCAGGAGACGGCCGGGCATCCAGGATTGGGACAGGTATTTGGCTGAGATGCAGTATAGGTGGGCGGGGGGGGCATCTAGAAACCATGTGTGAACGTGACCCCGCGCGCCTCTCCCCTCAGCCCCCCCCGCTCACAGACGCCAGGTTTTTGCGTGCACAGGAGGTGGCTCTCGGACGCGGTCGACAAGGCCGCGCCCGCAAGCTGCGCCCCTGGAGGTGGGGATCTTTCCTCTCTCGGTGTCCCCATGTCTACCAACCTTGGAATTGCTTGGCCTCCCAACCAGTGTGGGCGCATCGCATGAGTGCGGTTGTCGATTGGCGGTCGTTTTCGAGATCTAGTGAGTTTTTGCCATCTCTTTGCTTTAGTGCCATTTCGCATGCGTCCAGCTTCTCCCAACTCTCAGAGGGCCGAGACCCGTTTTCGAGGAGCAAACATACATGCATACATCATCATCATCGTCATTTTTATCATCAGCATCATCATCATACTCATCATCATACTCATTTTCATCATCATCATAATCGTGTCGTCATCAATATCACCATCCTCGTCATCATCATCATCATCGCCAATCAGCATCTGTCATCATCATCATCATCATTATCATCGTAATCGCCATCGTGATCTTGATCGTCATCATCGTCATCATCATCAGCATCAGCATCATCAACGTCAGCGTGGCCATCATCATCACCATCATCGTCATCATCACCATCATCGTCATCATCATCGCCGTTATCGTCACCATCATCGGCACCCTTTTTCCCCAATCAGAGCTTGCGTCTGTAAGGGGTCCTGGCTGATCCATATGGTCACGTCAGGTGCGCCGCCGATTTTGGCGGCCCGCCCGGGTGCCAGGGTGCCCTGGTGCCCGGGAGCCCGGGAGCTGCGTCGCCGACTTCGGCGGCCCGCCCAGGTGCCTGGGTGCTTGGGCGCCCGGGTGCCCCGTAGCCCTGTAGCCCTCTAGCCCTATATCGCTATAGCCCTATAGCCCTAGCCGTATAGCCCTAAAGCCCTATAGCCCTAATAGCCCTATAGCCCTATAGCCCTCTAGTCCTATAGCCCCAATTGCCCTATGTCCATATAGCTTTATAGCCCTATAGCCCACTAGCCCTATAACCCACTAGCTCTTTAGCCCTGAGGCCCTACAGCATGCTGCAGGGGGGCTCTATGTGTAATGTGCGGAGCAGGGATAACAAACAGTACGCCCAGGGTGCAACAACATTGCCGAATAACACCCTTCCGTCCCAAGTTTTGGCGGCAAGCGAGGGGAGGAAGTGAGAAGAAGAAGGCCTTCTGAGAAGGCGGCGGGACTTCTCAGAAACCCCCGCGCCTTCTGAGAAGTACTCTGCGTTTACGGGGGAGGCTCAGGAACCCTCCCAGAAGGCGGGGGACTTCGAGCCTTCTAAGAAGGCATCCTTCTTCTCACTTCCCTCCGGGGCTCGCCGCCGAAATCAACTTGAGACAGTCAAGCTGGACGATCAGAGCACGTCGATGCCATCTTTCATGAGGGGAGTTGGGTCGTCGTAAGGCTAAGTCGGGCACGTCCCTGTACATGAGGAGTATTCAAACATAGTCAAACCATGATACAGCAGAAAAGCCCCACTCATAATCTTTTGAAGGCTATAGGGCTATGGGGCTATAGGGCTATAGGGCTATAGGGCTACTGGCTATAGGGCCATAAAGCTAGGGCTATAGGGCTATAGGGCTACAGGGCTATAGGGTTATAGGGCCTTAGGGCTATAGGGCTAGGGCTATAGGACAACAGGGCTATAGGGCTATACGTAGGGCTATACGTAGGGCTATAAGGCTATAGGGCTATAGGGCTATTAGGGGAATAGGGCTATAATGCTTTTGGGCTATAGGGCTATTGGGGCTGTAGGGCTATGGGGCTATAGGGCTATAGGGCTGTAGGGCTATAGAGCTATACGGCTGTAGAGCTGTAAGGCTATAGGGCTGTAGGGCTATAGGACTACAGGGCTATAGGGCCACAGGGCACCCAGGCACCCGGGCACCTGGGCACCCGGGCACTCAGGCACCTGGGCGTGCCGCCGAAATCGGCGCCGTACCTCACCGAACCATACGAATCCACTAGGACCCCTACAGATGTGACAGTCAGGGGACGACTTTTTTTGACCATTCTTGATCATCTTGGGGTGTTATGTTTTGCGCATGTTTTGTCCTTCGTCCAGCATCCGCCTGTAGGTGGACATGCCCGACATCATCTCAAGGTCAAGCAGGCGGTTCGCGCGGTTTCGTGTTCCGGGGGGCGGCTCCCCCGATGCGTGGATCTGTCGCCCGCGCGCCTGGTCCGCGGAAGCCCTGGCCGGCGGCGTCTCAAGGTCGCGTGTATTCATTTTGCCAACGGGCCTCGCTCGCCGCCGAATGTTCCCTCCCCGCGGGTCTCCGCGCGCTCCCCTCGCCTCTGCAGCGGGCGCCTCTCCCGGAGGGGCCGGCCCCCCCCCCCCCCGCGGGCCTGCCGCGGCGGCGGAGAGCGCTCCGCGGCGAGGGAGCGGCGTGCCTCGCCTGGCTGCCAGCGAAGCAGCAGGCGTGTGGCGAGGTAGGATCACTCCAGGCTTAAGTCTGGCACGCCCCTCTCCAGGAGGAGTCCTCAGACATAGACTCTAAGAGATAGCCCAGGGGCGATTTTTCGATGGTTGTTCAGCCGTTCTTGTGGAGTATTTTTGGGGCATGTTTTGTTTTTCGCCCCAAATCCACCTGTAGGGGGACGTGCCCGACCTAACTCTAGGCCTGCATGGGGTCGGAGCAGTGGAGGGTTTCTCTGAAGAGCTTATGCGGCCCGTCCTCCTCCTCCTCCTCCTTCATCTCCTCCTCTTCCTCCCCCTCTTCCACCTCCTCCTCCTTCTCCTCCTCCTCGGGTCGCCTACGGCCCTGTGGGAAACCGTGCACGGATCAGATGAGGTCGGAGGATCGCGCCGCATCGCCGAGGCATTGGCGATGAGGCTCGATGTGCAGCCCGATTTGCTTCACGTCGACGTCGCCGATGTATCGCCGACGTCGACGATGTATCGCCCATGCATCGCCCATGCATCGCCGATGCATCGCCGATACATTGCCGATGTATCGGCGATACGGCGCGATCCTCAGACCCCATCTACTCTGACCCCATCTAGGAGGCCTCTAATCATACACCGCAACGAGGTGACCAGCGAGAGCCACGTTTTGAAAAGGGGGCCGCCCGCCTGTGCGTGTAGCAGGCGCGACGGTTTACATTTATGGACACACATTTGAGGAGGGCTCGTGCGAAAATTCCATGTTGAAAACATGTTCAAACTTAATTGTGCTAGAGTCTCAAACTAGAGCCCCATTTCGAAGAGGAGTCGTCCTTCATCCTTGAAGCTACTTCATTATCTGAAGACGAACATGCGCGGCGCTGGGGAGAGAGCCCATTGTGAAATCGAATCGCCTTGCCTCCGTGCAGCTGTTGCAAGCTTTTAACACGAATGCGCGTGACACTCTGGCGAGAGCCCCATCTCGCAAAGGACCCAGCCTCCAACCGTGCACTCGTTGGAAGATTTCAGTTCCGGACTCGTAGATCGTGGGAAAGTCTCGTTCCAAAACGCCCGGGTTGGCCTACGGATCAGTCTGGTGGTGTGACGGAGGAGTTATTCGTCAGGGGTAGGAAAAGGAGGATGATGAGGAGGAGGAGGAGGCGGAGGAGGAGGAGGAGGAGGAAGAGACGGAGGAGGAATAGGGGGAGGAGGCAAAAGAAGAGGAAGAGGAGGAGGAGGAGGCGGAGGAGGCGGGGGAGGAGGAGGAGGAGGAGGAAGAGGAGGGGAGGAGGCGGAGGAGGAGGGAGGAGGAGGAGGAGGAGGAGGAGGAGGAGGAGGGGGAGGGCGAGGAGGCGGGAGAGGGCCTCCCCTCCCAAGAGGTGTCCAGCGACGAGGAGGACGAGGCCGCGGCCCCCGAGCTGGCCGCGAGCTCGGGCGGCGACAGCGACGGCCCCGGGCTGCCCGAGGGCCAGGAGAGCAGGGCGAGGACGAGCAGCAGCAGGACGAGGAGAGCGAGGAGGAGCAGGACGAGGAGGAGGAGGAGGGCGAGGAGGATGAGGACGAGGAGGGCGAGGAGGAGGAGGAGAAGAAGACGAAGAAGAAGAAGAAGAATAATAAGAATAAGAATAAGAAGAAGAAGAAGAAGAAAAATAAGAAGAAGAATAATAAGAAGACGAAGAATAATAATAATACTAATAAGAAGAATAATAAGAAAAAGAATAATAATAAGAAGAAGAATAATAATAATAATAATAAGCAGAAGAAGCATAATACGAAGCAGACGAATAAGAAGACGAAGAAGAAGAAGAATGCGAAGACGGAGAAGACGAAACATAATAAGAATAAGAAGAATAAGACGAATAATAATAAGAATAATAAGAAGCATAAGAAGAATAAGAAGAAGCATAAGAAGAATCAGAAGAATAATAAGAAGAATAATAAGAAGAATAAGAATAATAAGAAAACTAATACGAAGCAGAAGAATAAGAAGAAGCATAATAAGAAGAATAAGAAGACGAAGAAGACTAAGAAGAAGAAGACGAATAAGAAGAAGAATAAGAAGAAGAAGAAGAAGAATAATAATACTAATAATAATAATAAGAAGAAGAAGAAGAAGGATGAGGAGGAGGAGGAGGAGGAGGAGGAGGAGAATAAGCAGAAGAAGAAGAAGAAGAATACTAAGAAGAAGAAGACGAAGAAGCATAATAAGAATAAGAATAATAAGAAGAATAAGAATAATAATAAGAAGAGGAAGACTACTAATAATAATAATAATAAGAAGAAGAAGAAGAATACGAATAAGAATAATAAGAAGAATAATAATAAGAATAATAAGAATAAGAATAAGAATAATAAGAAGAAGAATAAGAAGAAGAATAATAATAAGAAGGATAAGAAGAATAATAAGAAGAATAAGAAGAATCATAAGAAGAAGAAGAATACGAAGAATAATAATAATAAGAATAATAAGAAGAAGACGAATAATAATAATAATAATAATAATAAGAAGACTAAGAAGACGAAGAAGAATAATAAGAATAAGAAGACGAAGACGAATAAGAAGAATAAGAATAATAATAAGAAGAAACATAAGAATAATAAGAAGAATAATAAGAAGAATAAGACGAATAGTAAGAATAAGAATAATAATAATAATAATAAGAATAATAATAATAATAATAATAATAAGAAGACGCAGAAGAAAAATAATAAGAAGAAGAATAATAAGAAGAATAAGAAGACGAAGAAGAATAAGAAGAATAAGAAGAAAAAAAAGAAGAAGAATAATAAGAAGAAGAAGAAGAAGAAGGAGAAGGAGGAGGAGGAGGAGGAAGAGCAGGACGAAACGGAGGAGGAGGAGGGCGAGGAGGATGAGGAGGAGGAGGGCGAGGAGGAGGAGCAGGAGGAGGAGGAGGAGGAGAAGGAGCAGGATGATAAGGACAAGGACGTGGGCGGCGGCGGCGGATCGGTGCTGGGCCGAAGGTCGAGCGAAATCGAACGACGACACACACATTGCCAACAGACAGTCAGCAATGAGCGACCTACCGTGCGTGCATCTCGTGATGACGTCGAAAGGACGGCCCCTCACCAGCGGTTGCATAGTGAGCATGACGATAAAAATGCTGAGCAGTCTCGGACTTCAGAGGTCCGGGCAGACGAATGGCGGCCCCAGGAGCACCCCAGGACCACGACCATCCACGGGCTCAAAATGTGACCTCGTTTGCGCTACTTGGCCAAGGAAGAAAAGAACGCGTAGGAGGAGGACTAGGGGCGCAGCAGCTAACGCGAAGCCATTCGCACGAGCTCCTCAAAACTGTACGCCCTATCTTCGGGAGGACGCCGAGGAGGGAGCAGAGAGGCAGCGGCGGCAGCTCGCACACGCGCCTCAGAATAACAGGCCCTAAGGGTTCTCAGACGACGAGATACCCCTCTGCCCAAGAGAGACTCTCAGGGATCCCCTTTGCGGCGAAGACTGAACGCTTCCATTCTCAGCAGGAGCTATTTGGGACCGCATTCGCGTGGGAGACGACATGCCGCCATTCCCAAGAGAAGCTATCGGGGACCCCGTCTGTGGTGAGGGCGAATTGCCGTCATTCCCAAGGGATAGCTGAGATCCCAGCTGCGAGGACGAAGCTCCACCGCACAGATTCTCCAACAGGAGGCCTCATGGTTTCCGTGTGCATCAGACAACAGTGCAAGGGGGCAGGTGGGGCGCTCGGAGCCGGGCGAGCGCGAGTCGAGGTGCTCGTGTAGGGGACCACATGCGAATCCTACCCTTAAGTCGGGCCTGTCACCCTACAGGGGGATTTGTCGACGAAAAATGAAAAATTCCCCCACTATGCACCAAAAAGGTTAGCTCAACAAATAGTGCCCAGACTATTTTTTGATTATTTGTTGATTATTTTTTGGGTATTTTTTATTTCTCGTCGAAAATCCCCCTGCAGGGGGACACGCCCGACATAACCCTACCCCTACCCCCCACGATTTCTGAGGCGGAGCGTGGGGTGCACTTCGCTCGGGAGCTCCCGAACGAGGCGAACCCCCCGCCCTCCCACTCCGAAGCCCAGGAGGGTCGGGGCATCGGCTTCGCGCGTGGCCCCCCGTCGTGGCCACTGCTCCCGGCTCCGCCCCTCAAAGCCCCGAATCATCAGGGGTAACTCGGGTCAGGGTTTTAACTCGGGTTCCCTTTTCGGGAATCCGAGCCCGAGTTACCCCGGACCCGAGTTGCCCCGGATAACTCGGGCGCCCAGAGCCCCAGCGCTCGCTGCCGCAGGTCGGCCGCGGTCTGCCCGCGCGGACCCCGCGGGCCCCGCGAGCCGTGGCCGCGAGCCGTGGCCGGGGCCCCGTGCCCGTGGGCGGGCCTGCGGCGGCCGAGCGCCGCGGGGGTCTCGCGGCGCCCGGCGCGGGGCCGCCACGCGCGACCGCCGCGGGAGCCCTTTGGTCGGGAGGGGGAGAAAAGCGCACAGGCACAATGGGGTCGTCGGTTCCCCAGAAGATGTAGGAAAGAGTACGGGCAGTGGGGGCGGAGGGCAGAAGCCTAGAAAGTACGGGAAAAGGTGGGGGATGATTTTATATGTGTGTGTATTGATTTGTGTGTGTGTGTGTGTGTGTGTGTGTGTCCCAGGGCCCCTTCACTCGGGGCTCGGGGGTTCCCTTGGCGATCCGCTGGTGGCCGCCGTGGGCGGCGACGAGGCCGCCGCAGTCACGGGCTTCGAGTCTCGGTGCAGGAGGGCGACCTGGGCCAAGTCCTGGAGGCGCTCGTGGTGAACGGCGTCCCCGTGGCGGGTATTGGCCGGGGGCGAGCCGTGCGCGCCATCCGCGCCGCGTTCGACGTGGCGAGGCTGTTTGCATCCCGACCTTGTTGAAATCAGATTCAAGCGTTGGTTGGATTTTCCTGTAGCAGTGCATCTGCCAACCATAGGCTGTTGCCAAGAGGAAACCGTAGTAACATCGACTCGTGACATGCTCGACGATCCGTAGAAGCTGTGGCCCAACTCAAAGTCTGTCGAGACCACTGCCACAGCGTGCCGTTCTATCATTTCGAGTACTCGGTGTGCTGCATAACGTTGCTCACCTTCCCGATGTGGGCCAAAGACCCGCGACACAACTGGTTCCTGTATTCTTCCAGCGGGCCGTCTCTAGCCGAACGAGTCGTTCAGATCGACCACCCATAACAACGATGATCGCTTACGAGGCTACGTGAACATCTTTTGAAGTCACGGGCATATTGCACCCTTTGTTTGTCTGCAGACCCCCTGTGGGCCAGTTGTTTCAATTTTTCGGTCAGCCTGACGCCCAGACGGCTTCGGGGGGAAATATGTAGCAGGAATGAATAGATCGAGTCTGCCAGAGCGTACCCGATACACTGCTTCACGTCCACGAATGGAGATTGGAATAACTGGTGCATCAACAATATTCTTACTGAATATCCGTTTCCTGAGAAGGAGGGTGATACCACAATATCGGCTTACAAAGTTGCCTGGAACGTATCCGCTTTTGATATCGACGTGGTAGCGTAGCGTCGTGACTACAGCGGGCCGGTCGGGTGCAGCCTTCTCGCACGTACTTGTGAGTGCGATGATGCCCACCTGTTTGAATTCCTCACTGAGGTCATGCAGCCGAGCTTCATTCGCAGCCGTGCCGTTCCAATACGCAGCCGTAATCATGAGACACACTGCGCATCACGTAATCATGAGACACACTGCGCATCGGACAATCTTCAAGCAGTATACGGCGAGCTGGCCAAGATAGGGAGCGTCAGCCAGTCACCACGAGGTATTGTTCGCGGGAGGCTGCATGTACTTAGTCCAGCCCCGAGTGCAGAAAGTCTTGGCTGGGGGGGGGCTTGAAGGAGGGGGATGAGGGGGAGGAGGAGGAGGAGGAGGAGGAGGAGGAGGAGGAGGAGGAGGAGGAGGAGGAGGAGGAGGAGGAGGAGGAGGAGGAGGAGGATGGGGAGGGAATGGAAGTTGGGCTTGAAGGGGGAGGGTGGCCGACGCTGAACTATGACGGCGACGCTGACGGTGCTGACCATGATGACGATGATGACGATGATGACGATGATGACGATCGTGGTCGTGGTGGTGATGGTGATGCTTGTGGTGGTAGTGGCGGTGATGCTGGTTGTAGTGGCCTGTTAGTCATAATATAACGTATGATTTTGATGATGATTATGATCTATGATGATTCCCCAATCAGAGCTTGCCTCTGTAGGGGTCCTAGTGGATTCATATGGTTAGGTGAGGTTCGTCGCCGATTTCGGTGGCTGGCCCGGGTGCGGGGTTGCCCGGTTGCCTGGGTGTCGTGGGGTGCCCGGGTGCCCGGGTGCCTTGTAGCACTATAGCCTTATAGCCCTATAGCCCTATAGCACTATAGCCTTATAGCTATATAGCCCTATAGCCCTAACAGCCCTACAGACTTATAGCCCTACAGCCCTATAGCCCTATAGCCCTATAGCCTTACATCCTTATAGTCCTATAGCCCTATAGCCCTATAGTCCCATAGTCTCATAGCCCTACAGCCCTATAGCCCTATAGCCCTGTAGCCCTATAGCCCTATAGCCCCAATAGCCCTACAGCCTCATAGCCCTATAGCGCTATAGCCTTATAGCCCTATAGCCCCATAGCCTTCTAACCCTATAGCCCTATAGCCTATAGCCTTATAGCCCTATAGCCCTATAGCCCTATAGCCCTATAGCCCTAACAGCCCTATGGCCTTATATAGCCCTATAGTTCTATAGCCCTATAGCCCTATAGTTTTATACCTCATAGTCCTATAACCCTATAGCTCTATAGCGCTGTAGCCTTACAGCCCTATAGCCCTATAGCCCTACAGCCCTGTAGCCCATAAGCCCTATAGCCCCAATAGCCCTACAGCCTTATAGCTCTATAACCCTATAGCTCTATAGCCCTATAGCCTTATATCCCCATAGCCTTCTAACCCTATAGCCCTATAGTCCTAGAGATATTATGGTTATGGTTTTTCTCTTGTATAACGAACACAATTATGATGATTATTACGATGATGATTATGGTGATGATGATGAAGATGATGCTGATGGTGGTGGTGATGATTTTGATAATGGTGATGATGCTGACGACGGTTATGATGATGCTGCTGCTGCTGATGCCGATTATGATACTAATGGTAATGATGGTAATGATGATGATGATGATGATGATGATGATGATGATGATGATGATGATGATGATGATGATGATGATTCTGATTATGACGATTCTGATGATGATGATGATGATGATGATGATGATGATGATGTTGCTAATGATTATGGATGGGGGTGATGATGACGGATGGTGGTAATGATGGTGATGATCAAGACAATGAGGATGACGATGACGGTGACGATGATGATGCTGCTGATGATGATGATGCTGACGATGACGATGATGATAAGGATGCTGATGATGATGAGGATGATGCTGATGACGATGATGATGACGATGGTGGCGATGCTGCTGATGATGCAACGTATGGTGACGCGGATGAAGGGGGGTATCCAAGCCACACCAAGGGGCGCGACGATGCGATGTTGCTGCTTCTGCTGCTTCTGCTGCTGATGCTGATGCTGATGATGATTATGATGATGCTGCTGCTGCTAATGATGATGATGCTGATGATGATGACGATGACGATGACGATGACGACGACAATGATGATGATGATGGTGATCATGATGATGATGAGGATGATGATGATGCTGATGCTGATGATGATGATGATGTTGATGATGATGACGATGATGATGATGCTGATGATGATGATGATGATGATGATGATGATGATGCTGATATTGATGACGCCGATGTTACTGCTGGTGCTCGTCATGATAGTCCTGTAAGGCCTGCAGGCGTTGGTCTCGTGAGTTCGGTCGGCATTGAGAGGATGGAATGATTGGGAGGGAGGACAAGGAAAGAAGAAGGTAAGAGGCAGGCGTCCCTCTCGCCACGATTGAATTCGCTTCGGAATCCGGGTCAGAATTCTTGGAGAGCTCGGGTAAGGAGCGGCATCGGTATCTTTCCCCCCTCCCTCAGGAGGGAGGAGAGAGGGAGAATGGGGACGGAGGAGCTAGGGAGATGCACAGGGAGTGGCAGGGAGGGGGGAAGGGGGGAGGGGGAAGGGGAGGAGGGGGAGGGAAGGGGGAAGGGGGGATGGGGGAGGGAGGGAGAGGGAGGAGCGAGGGAGATGCACAGGGAGGGGGAAGGGGGGAGGGGAAGGGGCAGGGAGTGGCAGCCACGGAACAAGGAGCTGGCCGTTTGGTTCTCGGGCCACAATTCAGGTCTCCCTCCTCCCTCCTCCCTCCCTCCTCCCTCCTCCCTCCGCCCTCCTCCCTCCTCAGGTCTCAGGCCACAACTCGGGAGTGGCCTGGCTCCCTCGGGCGCCTTTCCGGCGAGGCGCACCTGCTGGAGAGCTCCCCGAGGCGAAAAACACTTTGGGAATCTGCGAAAGCGTACAGGAGAACCCGAAGCTGTGGCAGAGCAGAGAGAGAGAGAGAGCCGCGGAGGCGCCGCGTCGACGCCGCATCGTCGCCGCTCCTCGCCGTCTTCCGTCGTTGGCGGTGCGTTGTTTGCCATCGTGTGTTCTCGGCGCCGTCGCCGGCGCCGCCGCGCGACGTCGTTGTCATTGCTCGCCGCTCGTCGACCTGGTTTGTGAGCAGAGGGAGCCAGGAGGGCCTGCCCGTGAGGCGGCGGCGGCGGCGGCGCTGGTCGGTCGGTCGGTCGGTCGGCCAGTCGGTCGGTCGTCGTGGTCGAGGAGGTCGTCGAAGAGGTCGCCGTCGAGGTCGGCTCAGGGCCTGCCCGCGAGGAGGCCGAGGACCTCGACGGCGCAGCGGCTGCGGCCGGCGCGGGCGCTGCGGCGGAGGCGGGCGGCGCCTGGCCCCCGCCGGCGGGCGAGGAGCCAGCGCCCAGCGCGCCCAGGCTCGGGGGCGGGGGTCGGGCGGGGCTGGGACGAGGATGCAGCCGCTCCAGAGCGTTCCGGAGCGCTCTCGGAGAATTCCCGAACGCTCTGAGAAGGCCGCGGCGCCCGATGCATCCTCCAGAGCCGTCGGGTCTCAGAGGTTCTCGATGTGTCCACCCACGAACTGATCCTCGCCCTGGCTTCGTCTTTTCGGGGCGTGGCTCGGGAGGGGCTCGCCGCTCGGAGCGGGCACGAGCGGGCGTTTGAAGGATCGCGCCTCCACTCTCCCTTTCTCCAAGGCCTCCCTCTCTGGCTCTCTCTCTGCCTCCTCCCTTTCCCCCCCCTCCCCTCCCTCGTTTTTCCTTCCTTCCTCCCTTCCTTCTTCTCTCCCCTCCCCTCCTCCTCTCCCTCTTCCCCTCTCTCTTCCTTCCCCTCCCTCCATCTTCTTCCCCCTTCCTCCCTCTTCTTCCCCTTCCCCTTCCTCCCTCCCTCCCTTAGACCTTTTCAGACAGATGAGGGCGTAAGACGACTTTTGAGGCTCCCATTTCCCCAACTGATCGTGGCAGAAAAGGTGACGTCGACATTTTGTGCGCTAATCCTTGACCTGACCCTTGGGGTGCGTAGATCTGGAGGAATCGGATTCAAAACTACTACCCCAAGCGCGGCACTTAGTTCTAGCGATGGTGGGCCTCCAGGAGGCGCCAGCGGTCCCATCAGCGCCGCTGACACTTCGTATGCGCAGCGAGCGATCAGCCAGTCCCTTCTAGCAATAGTCGTTCGTGCGGTTACGGTCGAGACGCTGAGATAAGGACCTCTTCGGGCTCGGGAGATGCTGTGTTTCTTTGTGCTATTTCTCAGATCTGGGTCGGGGAACTTGCTCGTAGCCGAGGCTCACAGTGGCCGGAAAAGCCGAATCGCTTCTTTGTCGGCTCTCCTTATGTCAGCACTACGGCTGTGCCTGCGGCACTGTAGCCCGCAGCCTTCTGACCGCCAGGCGGGCCCCTCGTTGCCATGCCGAGACTTGGCTCGATGAGGTGTTCGGGATTGTGTCTGTGATGTGCCCAGGGACCCTGTGTTCATTAAGCATCGTAGAACACATAACCCGAACCACATGATGAATTCGTTGCCTAACGTAGGTCCTCGGTTCTCAGGTATCTCCTGACACGTATGGGTGGCTTCGTCTGGCACACCTGCAAACAATTATTCCAATTGTCGGATCCCACATGGGAATCCTCTCGGCTGCTCTGGAAATATCATTCACCGTCCTCGTGATTGGTGAGGCGACCTTACTGTTTCATCTGCGTCATTTTCCTTCTCGCCCTGGCGCATGCCCTCATCCCGCTCCCTACGTTGCCCCCTCCTCGCCCTCCTGTTTTTTGTTTACCCCCCGCCACCTCCTTCCCTTTCTATTGCAAGAACTCGCGTGCCGATTTTCCTCGGCGCCGTCGCCGCTTCGGCCAGCACGGGCGCGTTCTGTAATGGCCGCATTGCGAAGCCGTTGGGGCAACCCCGCGGGCCAAACCGTCGGGACAACCCCGCGAGCCGCTGGCGGGCGAGACCAAGCCGTTGGGACAGTCCCGCGGGCTTCGAGCGGGGCGCCGCCGCGGTCAGGCGGGTGGCAGCACAAAGTCCAGCTCTGCTGCTAGCTACAGGAAAACAGACCAGACCATCCGCACAAGGCTTCGAGCGGCAGAGTGGACAGCTTGGAAAATCGGCTTGTCGCGCCGTGGCCAACGCCGTGGAATCAAAAACCCGCGCGCCATTTAGGCCTGGGGCGCTCGGCGCCGGCTCTTGCCATGCGAGCGCCTCCGTCGGAGGCCGAACGCGCCGGCGACCGTCTCGTGGGCCATGTAGTCGCTCAGGCCGACACAGGACGGTTTTTGTGGAGGGCCTGGTTTCGGGCGCGGATGGGTCACCGCCCGCGCCCTGGACGCAAGGGTTTCCCCTTGTGCCCGATTCGGCTGAGGAAGGGCTACCACCGCTAGCAAGGGTTTCCCAGTGCGCCCGATTCGGCTGAGGATGGGTTACCACCGCCAGCCCGGACGCAAGAGTTTCCCCCTCCCGATTCGGTTGATAATGGGTTGTTGCCGCCAGCCCGGAGGTAAGTGTTCCCCCTGTGCCCCCGATTCGGCCGAGGACGGGTTACCGCCGCCAGCCCAGACGCAAGGGTTTCTCCCTGCGCCCGATTCGGTTGACAATGGGATACCACCGCCGGCCCGGAGACAGGTTCTCCCTGCCCCCGTTTCGGTTGACGATGCGTTACTTCCGCCAGCCCGGAGACAACGGTGTCTCCTTGCCCCCGATTTGGCCGAGGATGGGTTGCCACCCCCGGCCCGGACGCAAGGATTTCCCCTTGCGCCCGGCCGCCGCCTTCCTCCTCGATTGCTGTTCCTGGGACCTCCTATCATTTGGGACCTTCCCTTCCTTTTTTCCTTTTCCCCCTTCTTCCCCATCCCCTCCCCAACCCTGCCCCTTCCGTTCGCCCAGGGTACTCCCCCGGTCGACAACTCCCCTACCTGGTTTCGCCCCGCCCGTATTCATGCCAGAGGAGTTTGGCCGGATTCCAGGTTGCAGGTTTGCCGGCGGCCCGTTCGGATTCCACGTTGGAAATGGGGCTCCCATAGCGAGGGTTCCCGCTTGAGAATTCCCCGCAATTTGCAAACAGACAGCTCCCGCTCAAGATTTCGTCAAAATTCAGGTTTGTGACGCAACAGTTTCAGGTTTTTGGTGACCCGTTCGGATTAAAACCACGAGGTGCGATCCGATGACCCGTTGTGATCACCAATGAAGTGCAGACCCCATAGGGAGGGGACTCTCGTTTGATATTTTCCTCACACTTCACTCAGAGACACAATTCCCGCTCGAGACTTCTTCCATATTCAATCCAGAGGAGCCGAAAAGTGACGACGGCTACACGGTTCCAATGACCTGTTCGGATTACCAACATGAATCGCGAACCCCATAGGGAGGGTGCTCTCGTTTGAGACGTCATCACAGTTCACTCACAGACAACCCGCTCGAGACTTCCTCCATATTCGGTCCACAGGAGCCGAAAGTGACGACAATTACCGGAATCCGATGACCCGCTTTGATTGCCAACGTGATATGCGGACCCCATAGGGAGGGGCCTTTCACTCACACGCACAGAACTCCTGCTCGAGACCTCGTCCATATTCCGTCCAAAGGAGCCGAGAAGTGACGATTGTGATGAGTGTGGTGAAGATGATGACGATGATGACGATGATGGCGATGATGAGGGTGTGTGAGTGTGCGAGGAAAAAATGGAATAAGGAGGATTGCTGCGTGGGGTGTCCAGAAACAACAAGAAGCCCACTCAGGATGTGGTGAAAGACCCCATTGCCATTTTTTTTGGGCCCTCTTCACACTTGTCCCGTCCCAAAGGATTTGGGATCCTTGTGTGTTCGTTTCATTTTTGAAAAGGGGCAGTCGTAAGTCGAAACGCGCGTGTATGAGCAAACGCGCCCATGAGCTCTGAAGCCCGCCAGGCGAAAGAGGAGGCAGGTGCTCGTCCCGGAGGACGCGGGGCCGTCGCTCGGCTTGGTGTTCAAGTACGAGAGCGAGGAAGGCGGCAACAAGTGGACTATTCGTGAGGTGCGGCCATGGAGCGTCGCGTTCGGCTCTGTCCGCGTGGGCGACTTCTTGAGCGAGATTGACGATCGTTCGGTCGTGGACCTGCCGAATCCCGAGATCCAGGCGCTGCTGAAGGGCCGCCCTCTGAAGCTGCATTTTGGGCGCCCGCCCCGCACCGATCCGCCAAACGTGGCGGAGACCCTCCTGGATTTGGCGATCGAAACTCCTTTTCCAGTCGAGATCATTTACCTCGATGATGTGCACGAGCTTGGCATTCCAGAGTTCGCGGCCCACAAGGGGCCCGTGCCCTTCAATACGCAGAAGCACAGTGCAGGCCTCGGGCCGGAGCCGGCCATGCTCGAGCTGTGTGCCATCTTGCTTATGCACGAGTGCTGCTCACCAGACCTCAATGCGCTCGTCTTCTTGCCAGGGATCTCCGAGATCGAGCATTTCGCCCGCGTATTGGAGAAGAGGCTTCGAGAGTGTGGAGCCTCGATAGATATAGTCATTCTGCACTCCATCACGCTTGCAGAGTCTAGCGAGGTGAGGACTCCGCTGAATCCTACGGTTCCGACAGCGTACATCGCCTCCGCGATCGCCGAGACTTCTATTACCTTGCCAGAGCTCTCTGTGGTCTTTGACTTTGGTTTAGCCCGCGGTTCAGTCTTCGACCAGGTACTGGAGATGGAGCAGCTGACGACAAGGCTCGCTTCGAAGACTTCTGGCACACAACGCAAGGGACGCGTCGGCCGCACGAAGCCTGGCAAGGTCTACCGCTTGTATCCGAAGATTACGTGGGATAACATGCCTGCTGTCGACAACTGGGGCGCTCAGCAAAACCTGGACAGAACGATATTGCTGATCACGAGGACGCTGGTGCGTTTCCTCGGCATGGAGGTCCGCGAATTACTACGGATGCTGGTGCAGCGGCCCGGCGAGGAGCAGATGGATTTGGCCATAGCCCGTCTCGAGGATATGGATGCTTTGTGCAAGGGCAAGAACGACGCTTGGGCGCTGACCGCCTTCGGAGAGTTCGCAGTCTGTATCGCCGTCCTTGGCCCCCGCCTGGCCCGCCTGGTCTACTGCGGTGCCATCTTCAACTGCACCCGCATGGCGATCGCCCTGGCGGCCGTGCACACTGTGTGTGGCAAGGGCGAGATCTTCCAGGTGCCGCACGACGTGATGAATCGAGGGGCCGCCAGAGAGGGCGAGCCGATCGATCTGGGGCGGCAGACGAAAGTCGAGTTCACCTTCGTCGAGCTGTCAGATCCGGGAATCACCAAGCTTGGCATCGTTTTCTGCAAGTTTCACGAGCGCGAGCCAGGAAAGGGCTGGCAGGTCCGCCGGGTGATCGAGGGAAGCTGGGCGGAGAGCAACGGAGTGTTGGTGGACGACTACCTCAACGAGATCTACACCGAAGTCGGGGGCAGGGTGAGGATAACAGCCCTGCAGGAGGTGCAAATTATCGAGCTGCTTCGCCACAGACCCGTCACCCTCTTCTTCGAGAGGTTGATCATGGTCGACCCAGAGGAGCAGAAGGCGGAGGACTCCCTGGTGTGGGACAGAAAGACGTTGGGCTTGCTCGTGAGAGTGGCCCGCCTTCTGAAGCAAAATGACGACGGTTACCTGTGCGAGCCAGTGGTGGGCCTCAGGCTGCCCCCGCCCTTGATATGGAAGGACCACGATTGCGGTGACGACGATGCTGTAAGAGTCGATGACGTTGAGTGGTGTACATGGCAAGGAAATGGCGTCAGTGAGGATGACGGTGACGACGACGATGATGGTGATGACCACCAAATATATACCAGCTCTGGCTCCTAATCGAAAATCGAATTAGCGAAAAATGACTCCATAGGACTTCATAGGACTCTACAGGATTCCATTGGACTTCGTTTGGCCTCCATTGGATTCCATTGGACTCCACTGGATTCCATTGGGCTCCACTGGACTCCTTCGGACTCCATCAGGTTCCATTGGACTCAGTTGGACTCCGTCACAGGGTGGAGAACCGTCATGAGGAAACTCTGGTCCCGCACGCCGGCGCCCTTTCTGTCTCGAGCGTAAGCAACTGGATTTGAGTCGGGCCTGTCCCTCTACAGGTGGAAATTCAAAAATAGCCCCAAAGTAATGTTGGGCGGATTTTTTGACTACTTTTGATGATTTTATTATTCTTTGAGTACGTTGAAGTTCTCGACTAAAATCTCCCTGGTGGGGGACAGGCCCGACACAATCGGAAGAGTCTCCGCGCGCGAGCGCGAACATATGCGTCACCTCAGGAGTGGAATATTGTCTTTCAGGAATGATTTACCATATTCGCCTTAACAGTCGCTATAGCCCCAGTAAGGTTGTCTCTTGAGCCCGCAGAGCGGGAGTCACGGCGGACCCCCAGGGGGGAAGCTTGCACGCAGATTTTGCTGTCCGTGGGTGTTAGGGATACTGCCTCGACGAGGGTCGGTGCCAACCGTTGCAACGCTTCCTGGGGACGCATTTGCGCCCCTTGGGGGGCATTGAGCGGTCTTGGGGTCCTGGCCGGGGCCGGGGCCGGAGCTGGGGAGGAGGAGGAGGAGGAGGAGGAGGACGGAGGAGGAGGAGTCCTGAGCTCCCCTGCCAACGGGGAGAGCACCCCTTGTGCCTCTTTTCTCCACAGGGTGGACCGCGCGGGGGCGGGGAGCGGGCCGCCGGGGCCCCCTCGGGGGGGGGGGGGGGGGGTGGGCGGTAACCTGCGCCTGGCCATCCTCCGCCACCTCCTCCTCCATTCTCCTCCTCATACTCCTCCCCTCCCTCCTCCCTCCTCTCCCCTCCTGCCCCTTCTCGTCCTACCTCCCCTCCCCTCCCGTCTCCTCTCCTCCTCCTCCTCTCCTCCTCCTCCCCGCCTCCTCCTCCTCCTCTCCTCCTCCTCCCTCCTCCTCCTCCTCCCCCCTCCTCCTCCCCCCTCCTTCTCCTTCTCCCCCTCTCCTCCTCCTGCCCCTTATCCTCCTGCCCCTTCTCCTCCCTTCCTCCTCCGCCCCTCCCTTTCCTTCTCCTCCTCCTAAATCCCCTCCCGTATCTCACTGTTACCTATCAGTATAACCCCCCCCACTCACCCGGCCGGCGGCCAACCCAGAACCATGACGACCCCATGAGGGCCCCCCCCCACCATCCCTGTCAAAAAACAAAATTATCCTGGCAAAGCAACCTAACAGCGATGTGTATAAGCATATTTGGAAGCATTCCCCGTAAGATTCAGGTGAGAATCCAGTTGTAGAATTCTGCTGTTCTCGCAGTCGCAGTCGCATTCGCAATGACAGTCGCAGTGGCAACGGCCTTAGGATCCAATGGAATCCTAAGGATTCCTAGGGATTCCTAAGGCATCCTTAGGCATCCTTAGGAATCCATAGGAATCCTTAGGAAACCTTAGGAATCCTTAGGAATCCTGATTCCTAGGGATTCCTAGGATTCCTAAGGATTCCTAGGGAATCCTAAGGATTCCGAAGGATTCGCCTGCCTCGGCCTCAGCCTCAGCCTGCCTCAGCCTGCCTCAGCCTCAGCCTCAGCCGTCTCAGCCTCAGCCTGCCTCAGCATTAGCCTCAGCCTCAGCCTCAGCCTGCCTCGGCTTGCCTCAGCCTCAGCCTGCCTCGGCCTCAGCCTCAGCCTCAGCCTGCCTCAGCCTCAGCCTCAGCCTGCCTCAGCCTCAGCCTGCATCAGCCTCAGCCTCAGCCTGCCTCAGCCGCAGCTTGCCTCAGCCTCAGCCACAGCCTCAGCCTCAGCCTCAGCCTGCCTCAGCTTCAGCCTCTCAGCCTCAGCCTGCCTCGGCTTGCCTCAGCCTCGGCCTCAGCCTGCCTCGACCTCAGCCTCAGCCTGCCTCAGCCTCAGCCTCAGCCTCAGCCTCAGCCTGCCTCAGCCTCAGCCTCAGCCTGCCTCAGCCTCAGCCTGCATCAGCCTCAGCCTCAGCCTGCCTCAGCCGCAGCTTGCCTCAGCCTTAGCCACTGCCTCAGCCTCAGCCTCAGCCTGCCTCGGCCTCAGCCTCAGCGTCAGCCTGCCTCAGCCGCAGCGTCAGCCTCTCAGCCTCAGCCTGCATCAGCCTCAGCCTCAGCCTCAGCCTGCCTCAGCCTCAGCGTCAGCCTTCCTCAGCCTCAGCCTGCCTCAGCCTCCTGAGCCTGCTGAGGCCTCAGCCTCAGCCTGCCTCAGCCTCAGCCTGCCTTCGCCTCAGCGTCAGCCTGACTCAGCCTCAGCCTGCATCAGCCTCAGCCTCAGCCTCAGCCTTAGCCTGCCTCGGCTTGCCTCGGCCTGCCTCGGCTTCAGCCTCTCAGCCTCAGCCTGCCTCGGCTTGCCTCAGCCTCTCAGCCTCAGCCTGCCTCGACCTCAGCCTCAGCCTGCCTCAGCCTCAGCCTGCCTCAGCCTCAGCCTCAGCCTGCCTCGGCGTGCCTCAGCCTCAGCCTCAGCCTGCCTCGGCCTCAGCCTCATCCACAGCCTCAGCCTGCCTCAGCTCGGGCATTCAAAATATGGCACAGGACTGGTGTTCTGGGAACACGAAGATTACGAAGTGGCCCACAGTTGGCTCCGGGCAATCAAAATATGGTACAGGAATGGTGTTCCGGGAATACGAAGAACACGAAGTGGCCTACAGCTGGCTCCAAGCATTCAAAATGAGGCCTGGGAATGGTGTTCTGGGAAGACGAAGAACACGAAGTTGCCTGCAGTTGGCTCCGGGCATTCAAAATGTGGCTTGGGAACGGTGTTCTGGGAACACGAAGAACACGAAGTGGCCTACAGTTGGCTCCGGGCATTCAAAATGTGGCCTGGGAACGGTGTTCTGGGAACACGAAGAACACGAAGTGGCCTACAGTTGGCTCCGGGCATTCAAAATGTGGCCTGGGAATGGTGTTCTGGGAACACGAAGAACACGAAGTGGCCTACAGTTGGCTCCGGGCATTCAAAATGTGGCTTGGGAATGGTGGCCTGGGAATGGATTCTTAAGGATTCCTAAGAATTCGTAAGGATTCCTAAGGATTCCTGGGGCTGCCGCATCCTGCCGGATCCCCTGTCTGGGCCCCGCCCAGACCCCCCTGTGGGGCGTCAAGATGCTCTCTTTTGAGACCACTAGAAACCTATCAGCAAAAGCTGTTGGGTAACAAAACGCACTTTGCCTCCACATCTGTAGCATGCGCGGCCGCACCGCGGCCATTTTGTATAGGTATTTTACAGGGGCGGCTGGGGTGCCAGCAGATCCCACCTGCCATATGGGTGCAGGTGGTCGACCGACTAGTTTGACACATCAGTGGCTGCTGCCCTTCTCGCACGTTTGTTTCTCATGCGTGGATGGGGGGGGCCACGCGCGGTAGCCAGCAGCCACAAGCGTGCGCCGGGGCGTGCGCAGTTGCTGGCGTAGCAACAGTTGCGGCGCACGCAGGTGGAGCCCCTATTGGTTCCCAGTGGCTGGCGCACCTGGCGCGGCTGGAGCACTTGGAGCACGTGCCGCACCTGGCGCGCCTTGCACGCTTGGGCCTCCATAGCCAGGTGCATCTGGAACCCGCGGCGTCTGCGGCGTTCTTACGCGATATGCTGACTCCCGGGTGCTACGTATGTGTCGGGAGGGCGGGTGGGAGTGAGCAAGACGGCTTGCGGGCGGGTGGGAAGCTTGACCCCCCCGTACCCCCCCCCGTCAGGGATGGGAAAAGGGGAGGGAATTGACTGAACTACGACGTTTCTTTTCCCTGTTCGTTTCTAAATCTCACAAGGACCTGGCGACGACGACGACGACGCGCGAAACCCCTCGTGGCATTCCTTAATCTCGGGGTGGACAGAACCGCCACCCATGCCAAGAATGGCCCTGCTTGCATCCATGGTGCCCTGGGTTCCTCGGGTTTCCGTGCTTTTGTTACGGAAAGCTTGCGACGTTCCCACACCAAACATCGATCGACGTCCTGGGGCCTCAGGGTTGGGTTTCCTGTGGAAGGTTTCTTGTGGTCGGGCCCCTACTGTCGGGGGTGGACAGAGCCCCCACCCTGACACGTCGATGCGTGAATTGTCCGTTTTCGGTTTCCGAGAGGGCGCCGCGGCAGTGATTTTCCAGGCTTGCGCCCGCCAGGCTTGGGCCCGAAGTCGTCTTTGCTAAACAGCGTTTTGCTGAGGGGGTTCAGTCCATCCCCGACTCATGCATGCTTCTCCCTCTCCTCCATCACATCCTCTGTCTCGTCATCTACCCTCCAGAATTTTTCCAAAATGACTCCTCAGGAGTGAGGACGACGCGCGCTGGCGGATATGTACAGTGCTACCAATACGTGTCCTGATCGGTACCTACATATATTTAATCGCTTCGCTCATGCCGCCGGCCCTGGAGCCCTCTTTAGGGCCTCTTGGGGGCCTCTTGGGGACCTCTTGGGAGTCTCTTGGGGCTCCTTGGCGGCGTTTTTGAGGCCCCCAGGGCCTCTTGGGGGGCTCTTGGGGGTAGTCGATTGCGGCTCCCCCCTCGGAGGCCACGATCCTCGGGAGGGGTGTCGAAAAATACCCTCCCCTGGAGTGGTCTGGTGGCTTCTCCCGGGCTTCTCTCGGGACCTTGCCGGGGTACTTTTCGTCCGGGGGCCCCCAGGGGCCGCTCCGCGCGCGCGAACTAGAAATATTGTTAACAAGTTACCGGAGATCTTAGCACGCATCTGGCCCGTTGGGCCGGCGAATTTGGATCGACGTCGGCAATTCGTGAGATCGATGGGTTATGAGAACAATCGCTACACAGTGCGATCGCTAGACAGATCGCCAGATCGGAAACATATTGCGAATATGATCCGGCGCCAACTGCAAACTGAAAGCTGCAACCCTCCCCCCCACGTTCTTCTCACACGAAGGGCAGTCCTACAGGTACTTGGACGCGTTGGAGTGCGAGTTCTTTTCGGGGAAAAGCATGGTGCAACGTAAAAGGCATCCCCACCGCAATGTGGTATGGACGTTTGGCGTAAGTGTGGCGCCTGGTGGAAGAGCACCGCGAAAGCGGAGCTATAGATTGTTTCGGAGATGGCGGCGACGCCGTTGATGATGAGTATGTGGATACGGCCATGATGGTACTGATGGGTTGATTGCAATAGTGAAAACAATGGTTAGGTTCGAATGTATCGAATCTGAAGATTGACGATGATGTCAACGAGCCTGGATATGGTAGTGTCAACAAGATGATAATGCTGATGATGCTGATGATGGTGATGATGATGCTGATGATGATGCAGCTGTTGATGACGACGAGGTTTATGATAATGATGGCGGTGGCGGTGATGATGACGAGGACGAGGACGATGATGACGACTAGGGTGTGATGTGTAGCGGGCCTCAGGCTGTTCTCGCAGTACTTGAAGCGCAAGCTGCCTCAGGAGGATGCGGCGGTCATCTCGATGCACAAACTGCGGCAGATCGACGGGGCCTGCAGGGAGGTGTGCTCGAAGCTCCGCTCGCTCTGCAAGGACCGGCGGGACCAACAGGCGTGCTGCCGCTCAGGCGTGCTGCCCCCCAAGGGTCAGGCTTAGGTCGGGCACGTCCCCCTACAGGCGGATTTTGGACGATAAATCAAACATTTGTTCAATCAGTATGCAAAAATAGTAGACAAATACTCGAAGATCGTCCCCAGACTATCTTGTGACTTCTTGGATATCCCTAGTGTAGAGGGACAGGCCCGACTCGAGGTGAGGCCCCCCTCCCGATGGGTTCCCGTTCACGGGCTGTGAGCACCGGGGGGGCCTGGGACCGTCGCGCACCTTATATATATATATATATATCTGTGTATATATATATATATTTATATATATATATATATATATATATATCGGAGGTGAGGGGGTCAGATCGAAGTGGAACGGAGAGCCCCCTTACCGGGAAATCGATTTCGGTTTCGTGTTCGTGCGTGCCGTGCGCGCGGGCGAGGCGAAGCTGCGTGGGCGGGCGAGAGGAAAGTCTCCTGTGGCTGAGGCGCGGCCGGACCAAATGTGTCTCTTCCGGGCGGCCGGGGGTGCGCGGCGGTGTCCCGCCGGTGTCCCGCTGGTGTCCCGTCGTTGTCCCTGTGGCTGAGGCGCTGCCGGACCAAATGTGTCTCTTCCGGGCGGCTGGTGGCGCGCGGTGTCCCGCCGGTGTCCCGCTGGTGTCCCGTCGGTGTCCTTGTGGCTGAGGCGCGGCCGGACCAAATGTGTCTCTTCCGGGCGGCCGGTGGCGCGCGGTGTCCCGCCGGTGTCCCGCTGGTGTCCCGTCGGTGTCCCGTCGGTGTCCCGATGATGATGTGGATGATTATGATGATGATGATGATGGTGATGATGATGATGGTGATGATGGCGATGATAATGATGATGATGATGATGATGATGATGATGATGATGATGATGATGATGATGATGATGATGATGATGATGATGATGATGATGATGATGATGTTCGTGTTGTTGTTGATGATGATGACGTCGATTGTGAGATCGATTGTGACATCGATAGTGAGACCGAATGTGAGATCGATTGTGAGATCGATAGTGAGATCGATTGTGAGATCGATAGTCAGATCGATTGTGAGATGATGATGGTGATGATGGTGATGATGGTATTGATGGTGATGATGGTGATGATGATGATGATGATGATGATGATGAAGATGATGATGATGATGATGATGATGATGATGATGGCGTCGATTATGAGATCGATTGGGAGTTCGACTGTGAGATCGATAATCAGATCGATTGTGCGATGCTGATGGTGATGATGGTGATGATGGTGATGATGATGATGATGATGATGATGATGATGATGATGATGATGATGATGGTGATGATGATGATGATGATGATGATGATGACGTCGATGGTGATATCGATTGTGAGATCGATTAAGAGATCGATAGTGAGATCGATAGCGAGATCGCTAGTGATATCGATAGTGAGATCGAATGTGAGATCGATTGTGAGATCGATAGCGAGATCGATTGAGTGAGACGTTGGTTCGCCCTCCCCCCTCACCTCCTTATCACCCGCAGGGTGGTCGTATAGGTATGTATGCAGGTTGCCAGCCCCGCCATGCTCCCGGCCCCGCACCTCGGCCATGCTCCCGGCCGCCGCACCTCGGCCATGCTCCCCGCCCCGCACCTCGGCCATCCTCCCGAAGCCCCGCACCTCGGCCATCCTCCCGGCCGCTGCGGCGTTTCGTCCCAAGGCGGCCTTCGAATTGCCTCGCCTGGACTGCCAGCCCCCCATGTGCGCCGGAGAGACGCAGGCCCCCCCCCGGGCTTACAAGTCGCGTCGCGGGGGTCTTCGTTGCTCCTCTGAGACCGGGGGGGTCCTCGTCTCGAAGAAGGAGCAGGGCACCAGCATAGACTTGCGGAGGTCTGCGCGGACTTCTCGGATCGGCGCTGGGGCCCCAGAGCGCGCCAGGGGCGGCACCGGAGGCGCCGCCAGCAGGGTCCAACGCCGATCCAAGAAATCCGCGCGGACCTCCAGAAGTTCTATGTTTACATCGTTTTCTTTCCATCGTCGGCGGGCGGGGACGGCCGCCGCGCGAGGGGCGGGGTCGAGGGCTCGTGACCCCTCTGGCCCCGCCCTCGCAGAATTGGTGCCGAAGCGGACAGGAAGGGAAGAGATGGGGGAGGAGGAGCAGGAGGAGGAGGACGAGGATGAGGACGAGGAGGAGGAGGAGTGAGTGAGTGAGTGAGTGAGTGAGTGAGTGAGTGAGTGAGTGGGTGAGTGAGTGAGTGAGTGACGACAGTCGCGAAGCGAGTTCGGTGGATTACGAAGCCCGACGAGCCAACTCTGCTCGGGTGCGGACCTTAGGCCAGCGTCCTGCGAGAATATTGGCAAGATATATGGCTCGATTGGGGTTCGTGGCCTCATGACACGGTTGCCCGAGGCCTCTCAAACACTGACTGGCGGGATGCCCACACAAGCAACAAAACCACAACTTGAGCCCCTTATGTCAACGCATCCGATGACTACTATGCACCAACCCCCTTGCAATATGCAGTTGTACCCCTGTTGGCAGCCCGAACAGAACCCCGTCAATATTACTGGGTCAACGCATCCGATGACTACTATGCACCAACCCCCTTGCAATATGCAGTTGTACCCCTGTTGGCAGCCCGAACAGAACCCCGTCAATATTACTGGGTTCAAAACACGGCCTGTCTATCCACACGGCACGAGTGGCTAGGGTAGCGGAGCTACAACACTAAGGCATCTGCGTCCACAATCTGCTTAGATGTGGGTGGTGGTGAAAACTCGCAGAGCTGAGGGAGCGGGGGGGGTGGCTGCTCAGATTTCCTCCTGGGCCCATCTCCCGCAAGCTCCTTCTCACATTCCAAGGTATCAACAGTTGCTCTTAACAATCTCAGACGACTTAGGAAAGCTCTACGTTCTTTATCATGACACGCGAACCTCACATCCTCGGGGACTCGGACACGATCGACGGCAGCCCTGGCGAGAATATCGGCAATAGTGTTTCCTTGCACCATCCATGCTGGAGCGTTGCATCTGGAAAACTCCTGCACTGTCAAATGTGAGTTGATGAACAACACAACAACTGATGCCTCATCCCGTTCACGAAACTGCACTCCAACCTGCCATCACAAGTCAGCATTTGGGCCTGTGGGCGACTGGTGCCGCCTCTGCGCCCAGCCGTCCGCAACTCCACTATTGTGGAGCAGGTGGTGATGATGATGATGATGATGATGAGGAGGAGGAGGAGGAGGAGGAGGAGGACGTGGAGGAGGAGGAGGAGGAGGAGGAGGAGGAGGAGGAGGAGGAGGAGGAGGAGGGAGAAGGAGGAGGAGGAGGCGGAGGAGGAGGCGGAGGAGGAGGAGGAGGAGAAGCAGGCAGGAAGTTAGGCACGGGGTCCTTCGTTTGTTTTGTTGTTCAAGGGTTATCCAGCTACCTGCGGCATGCCCCGCCACCGTGCCAGCCCAGCATTCTGGGCGCCGACTGCTCGAGGGGGCACTGGAGACCGTCATGCGTGATGCCTGGTGTCTCCAGGTACGGGAGATCCGTGATGATGAGGATGATGATGATGCTGATGATGATGCTGATGATGTTGATGATGATCATGATGCTGATGCTGATGATCATGCTGATGCTGATGCTGATGATGAGGATGATGATGATGAGGATAGTTGATAATGATGATGATGATGGTGATGATGATGACGATGACGATGGCGATGAAAATGGCAACGATGACGATCACGACGGCGACGACGACGACGATGACGGAGAGTACGAACAACAGCAGAGCATATATATATATATATATATTGTGACGTCATCCGTTTCATTCAAGGGGCTTGAAGTACAGCGGACGCTTGTGGTGGTTCTTCCGATGGTTTCGCGGGCTCCCTTTGATATTTTGTGGTTTCCTGAACTTGCGCGGGTAGTAATCTGCGCCTGTCGTCTGCGGAGGAGGCAGGCGACGAGGGTGAGGAGGCAGAGACAACGGCGAGGCGGCGGATGAGGACGAGTGGTAGCAGGAGGATGAGGACCAATGCCAGGGCCAGTTCACTATCTACTACATACGTATGTTCAGCGCACCGTCTGAACAATTGCGGCTCGTGAGCTCTACCTCTTTTCCTTGTTGACTTTGGGGGCGCGCCTACGGCACAGTTGATCTTGATGTTCTTGCGCAGCTCATCGATTCCACGCGTTCCCCGTTCAACATGAAAATGGCACACGGGTTGCCTCAGAGGGGCAGGACTTCGGCCAGGGATAGTTTACTACCTGCGCCAGTTCAGCTCCACGTCTGAATTTTCGCGGTGAACGTGCCGGAAGAGCACCTATGCGACAGTTGATCTCAATATTGGCGCAAGGTCTTTCCAAACTCTTCGATGTCATGCGCTTCCCGTTCATGTCAGGACAGGTTTCCGAGCCACTTGCCGTTTCGCATGAGACATTCTCTGAACATCGGCTTTGGAGAGGGCTCCAAACCAGTATCATCTTGGAGTTTCTAAGGGAGGGCTTCTACACGACCTAACAGAGTTCCAAAAGGCCCCCCAGAGGACACAAAGAGGGCCCCAAGAGGCTCCTACGAGCGTCCCAGGAGGCCCTCAGACGGCCCAAGACAGCCCATGATGACGCCAAGACGGCCTGAGCGAGTCCCCACAGAACCCTAAGACGCGCCCAGACACGCCTACGACGCGCCCAAGAAGTCCCCAGAAGCCCCCAAGAGGATCCCGACAGGCCCCCAAGAGTCCTCCGGGATGCCCCCAGATAGCCCCGAACGGCCCCAACAGCCCCCAGGGTAGCCTCAACCGATCACCAGGACCACTCCTTCTTCGGCATCCTTTTCCTCGGGCTCCTTACAGTCCTCCTTCGTTGTCCTCCTCCTCCTCCTCCTTCCGCTTCGCTGCTCCTCGTGCTCGTCCTCCTCCATCACTTCCTCCTCGTCCTTGCGCTCGTGCCTGTCATCCTACTGGTTGTTCTGCCCTCGCTGCCCTCCCCGTCACCCGTGCTGTCATCCTCGTCATCCGCCGCCTTGTCGTCGCCATCATACATTTCTTGTTCTCCCCCCATACAGTAGGGGTCTTGAAGAAGGAACCCTTTTCGTTGGGGAGGGGCTCGATGTTCCTTGATTGTTTCACAGCTTGCCTCAGGTTTTCCTTATGTTTTCGACAGGAAATCGAAGTTTAACTTATGGAAAACAGGGGCCTCGTTCCTTATTTAGGGTTTCTTAGGTCAACGCCCCGACTGTATGAGCCCCATGGATAATCTCGGCACTTCCCGTTCTTGTCCGATCGGGTTATGCAGCTGCGCACGGTTACGGCGGCGGCGTTCACGGCTGAGCGCAGCCACTGGCCTGGAATCGGCCAACATGGAACAGCCTGGCGATCGGAAAGTTGTCGATAGTTCAAGGTGGAACGGACCCACGTGATCTAAGAAGCCACCGCCGAAGTCGTCACGACACGAACCTCGGCGGCATTCCCGGGGGGGAAGCGAGAAGGGGCAGGCCCTCCCGGCTGGCGGCGGGGCTTCTCAGAAAGCCCTCCAGCCTCCCGAGGAGCCTTCGGCGTCTTCGGAGAAGGCTCAGGAAGCTTCTCAGAAGGCCACAGGCCAGAAGAGCAAGGCAAGCAAACCAACCAACCAAGCAGCCAGACAACAAGCAGACGAACAAGCAGACAACCAGCAAGGACCACCGACGAGCAGAAACGGCCATCCAGCAACACGAACAAACGAGCACACAACAAAAGGAACTCAAAGCAAACACACAACAGCACACTGAGCCTCCCGGGGCCTCCCCGCCCCTCCCGGGCCCCCCCCCCCCGTGGGCGCGCCGCCGCCCCGCGCCGGCGCCCCGCCGAGGACGCCCGCGTCGGCCAGGAGCGGCGCGGCAAGGGGGCCGGCAAGGGCAGGCCGCGGCAGCGGGTCCTCGCCAGGCCGGCAGCGGGCCTCGGAGAGCGCGTCGTTCCCGCACCAAGAGTCTGCGCTCATGTCGGGCGTCTCCCCCATACAGAGGGCTTTTCGACGAACAATAAGAAGTACCCCCAAAAGACCCCCAAACGGTAACAGAAGACGCAAAAGATAGTCCCCAGACTACTTTTGGATTTTTTTGTGATTATTTTTGTGGTACCTTTCATTTTCCGTCGAAAATTCCCTTTTAGGGGGACAGGCCCGACTTAAGTCTACGGACTTCCTGGGGGGTCTCAGTCAAGGGAGGAACAAACACCCGGACCAGACAATCGGCGTCTGCTAAACGGCCCTTCCATGTTCGATTCCTTCCATGGGTGCGTTTACTAGACGGCTTCGCTTGTCGGGGTGCTTATTATGGGCGTGGATTTTCTGCTCTCTAGGTCTCAGGGTTTGGTTTCCTTTGGACGGTTTCTCGTGGAGGGGCCCCTGCTGTACCACACTCTGACGCTCTCAAGACCCCAGAGCAGGTCGATCAACGACTGGGGATGAAGAACCGATCCGGGGGAGAGGGTCGGGACTTCCGAGGGCACCGCATTGTTTTATCATGACAAAGGGTATGGTTACGCTGGGTTTTGGTTTGCAATCGGCACCGTTGGGGCTTGGGGGGGCCGACGCTGTCCTCGTCGAGCCTCCTCGGGGCGCGGGAGAGCTCTGTCGAGGTCCCCGCGCGCCCCCTGGGGTGCGCCCCAGGATGTTCCCCAGGGTGCGGGTTGCAAACCACACCCTTTGCAAACCACACCCTTTGGAGTCGCCGAAGGGTTAAGTTGGGCGTGTCCCTCTACAGGAGGAATGTTCAAAAGTAGACAGAAAATAGTCTGGGGACGATCTTTCGACAATTTTTTGACTGCTTTTGAGTATTTTGTGGCTGTTTTTCAGTTTCCCCCAAAATCCGCCAGTAGGGGGACATGCCTGACCTAAGGCCATGGCTCGTTTCGACTCCTCCGATTCGACTTCGACTTCGACTTTGATGGCCCCCGATTCCGATTCGGTTCGGCTTCAGATTCCGATTTGGGATTCCGATTTCCTCAAGGGAGGCCTACAGCAGCCTGCCGATTTTTGCCCATTCCACTTACCCCCACTCTCCTTCCGATTTCCGCCGATCCGATTCATTTCGATCGCCGATCCGACTCGTCGATTCGATGTTGGGCTCCCCTGCCAGGCTGCGCGAGGACGCGGCGTTCTGGGGCTGCAACTACGACGAGTCGCTCGCCAACCGGGGCCCCGGTGCCCTTCTCGGCGTCGGGATCCGAGCCCTGCCCTCACCGATCCTCGGAGACGAGAAGCCGCCACAGGCACACACTTTTGGAGTCGGGCGTGTCCTTCTACAAGAGGAATATTCAAAAGCAGTTCAAGAATAGTCTGGCGACGCTTTTTTAACAGTATTTTTGGGATTGTTTTGATTATGTTTGATTACTCTTCATTTTTCATCCAAAATCCGCCTGTAGGGGGACATGCCCGACCTAAATAAACTTTTGTGGCGCTCCGCGCGGGTTTCTCGGATCCAAGAGATCCTTGTGGAGCGCCAGATGTTTATCCTTATGGCGTTTTTGCTTCTTCTTCTGGATCCACGGTGCGGGCAACCCGATGGGCGGCGGGGATGGGGTTCGGATTTCGTCGAGCACGTGGCG
>CAUYUJ010003000.1:0-57500 GCA_963575745.1 Prorocentrum cordatum
AAAGCTAAGCTAAAGCTAAGCTACAGCTAAGCTACAGCTAAGCTAAAGCTAAGCTAAAGCTAAGCTAAAGCTAAGCTAAAGCTAAGCTGAAGCTAAGCTAAAGCTAAGCTAACGCTAAGCTAAAGCTAAGCTAACTATAAGCTGCAGATAAGCTAAATATAAGCTTACGCTAAGCTAAAGCTAAAGCTAAATCTAAGCTAAAGCTAAGCTAAAGCTAAGCTGAAGCTAAGCTGAAGCTAAGCTGAAGCTAAGCTAACGCTAAGCTAAAGCTAAGCTAAAGCTAAGCTAAAGCTAGCTAAAGCTAAGCTAAAGCTAAGCTAAAGCTAAGCTAAAGCTAACACCAAAGCTAAAGCTAAAGCTAACAGCTAAATCTAAAGCTCCCAGGGGACTGGGGGAAACCGCGGGGCGGGGACCGGGGGAACCGCCCGGGGCGCTTTCCATTGCCCGGCCCCTTTAAGCTAAGAGAGTAAGAACCCTTCTAGGCAGAGCCTAGGTAGGGAACAAAGGGACACTGTGAGGCAAGCACACGCGGCACTGGTGGTACGGAAATGGGAAACGAACCAGGCAGTGCGCGCCTGGGGTCGGTCCAGGAGGTTAGGGCATGTCCGAAACACTCTGGAGACGTTCCAGAAGTCCTGGGCCCAGACCCTCTCCTCCTCCTCCTCCTCCTCCTCCTCCTCCTCCTCCTCCTCCTCCTCCTCCTCCTCCTCCTCCTCCTCCTCCTCCTCCTCCTTCTCCTCCTCCTCCCCCCCCTCCTCCTCCTCCTCCCTCCTCCCTCCTCCCTCCTCCTCCCTCCGGCCGTGCTGGGGGTCCTGGGCCCTGCCCGTGGCCGCGGCGGCCGTGGTCCTGCTGGCGCCGCGCGGGGGCCATCCGCGGAGGGCTGTCCGCCAGCAGACCGCGCTCGGCGGGGCAGCAGCGCGTCGGCAGCGATCGGAGAAACCTTCCAACACACCGTCCAAAAACCTCCCAACACACCGTCCAGAAACCTTGCCCCAAAACCTGCCGAACACCTTCAAACAACGTTCCAAAAACCTTCCGGAGACCTTTCTAACAACTTGTTTTGAACATAGCGAGATCGCTAAATGCATTCCAGAAGCCTTCCATTCCAAACCACCTTCCACACACACCTTCCAGAACTCTTCAAAAAACCTTTCCAAAAACCTTCCACAGACCTTCCTTTCAACGATCCCCATCCCCATCCCCATCCCCCTCGAGACCCCCACCAAATTACCACCCCAGTTGGGGATGCACCCCTCGAAACCCGAAGGGAACGACCCATATCCCCACCCAGGGGGGTTCATCGGCCAGCGGGGCCAGGCCACACCGCTGGGGATGGGGATCGGTTAAACGATACTCATAAACATACGTTTTGGCAGTTCCGCGCGGAACTCGTGGATCGGCGCTGGGCCCCCCTGGCGGCGACTCTGTTGCCGCCCCTGGCGCCCTCCGCGCGCCAGGGAGGAGGAGGGGCCAGCGCCGATCCAACAATTCCGCGCGGGCCGTCGAAAGTTTATGTTTCGGCAGATTTTGATGTTCCTTTTGGCGAGCGAGGGGGCAAGAGAGAGGGGGGGCAGGCCTTTTCAGATGGCGGCGTGCTTTTTCGGAAACCCTCTGGTCTTTGATCAGTGTTCTCTGTCTTCGTGGAAGACTCAGAACCTTCTCAGGGGGTCGGGGCCTTCCGAGCCTTTGAGAAGGCCCGCCTCGTCTGATTCACCCCCCTGTGCTCGCCGCCGAATAATATCCCAAACCTGGTGAACAAATTATGACCCCCCCTCCCCCACCCCCTGGATCCCGACTGCCATTATTTTGATTCCGAAAATGTATTTGTTTAAGCTGTCCCCCTGGAAGATACTCCACGGGGACCGAACGATGCGATTGGCAACTGCTCACATGCATGTTTGTGCACATTACACACGCACGCACGCGCATGCATTGGCATATGCGCATGAACTGTATGCGTGCAGATGTAACTTGGACACTGTACGTACGTACGCGGGCGACTGCGCGCGGTGGCGTCCAGTTCTCGCGCGCAGTGTGAGGCTGAATAATGGTTTTATATTGGCATCTAGAATCCCAAATGTACAGCTGTTTTTCTCATGTGGTTTCGGTGGCGACACGTGTCACCCGTTGGTTTTGTGAGACTGAACGGCCTTATGTTGTCCCCAGAATCCAGTATTTGCCACTGGTTTTCCTCTCACGGTTTCGCGGGTGACACGTGTCGCCCGTTGTTTCTTGTGAGGCTATATGGCCTTACATTGGTTCCCAGGCTCCCAAAATTACACTTGTTTTTGTAAGGCTGAATGGCCGTATGTTGGCTCCCAGAATCCCAGACTTACAACTGGTTTCTTTCAGACGGTTTCGGGGGCGACACGTGTCACCCGTTGTTGTCGTGAGGCTGAAAGGCCTTATGTTGGCCCCCAGACTCCCAGATTTACAACAGTTTTTTAACGCGGGTTCGCGGGTGCCACGTGTCGCCCGCCGTTTAGTTCTGAAGCTGAATGGCCTTATGTTGGCCCCCAGAATCCCAAATGTACAATTGGATTCTATTATTTCGGGGGGCACGTGCCGCCCGTTTTGTTGTGAGGGTGAATGGTTTTATGTTGGACGCGGAGCGCCAGGGCGGTCACAGGGACGTCCCCGGCGGTCCAGTTTGTCCCCGTTTCTTTTTCTTCTGTACTTGCTCACTCCAGCGCTGGGATTTTTGAGTTTTCAAAGCAGTACTATAAACAGTTGTCTGACAGTATTGAGTTGCTGGCAATTTTTGACAGTTTTCTGATACAAAAGTTCCCCCCATATTGAGTTTTCAAAGCAGTTGTTTGACAGTATGTGCAATGCTCCTTGCCCGTTGGGTCTAGGCCTCCCAGATGGGGTTCAAGCAAATGGGGTCGGATGATCGCGCCGCATCGCCGATGTGGCGGCGAGTGGCTCGACACGGAGCCCAGTTTCCTCCTCGCCGACTGTGCCGATGCATCGCTGTTATCGCCGGTGCATCGCCAATGCGTCGGCGATGCGTCGCCGATGCATCGGCTATGCTGCGCGATCTTCCGACCCCATCTACTCCGACCCTATGTAGGAGGCCTCTAAGAGGGGCCATGATGCGTCCCGTATGGGGCGATCTTGGAGCCACCTCGAGGCCCCAGAAGCCCCTCGGGAGCGAAAGAGGCGAGGACGCAAGCATCGTGGAAGCACGCGAGTTGTTGAAGCGATCTGGCGCTATCGGGGGTCCCGTTGGCAGGTCACGTGCCCGCTCGGGGCCGCCTTGTGGCGGTCTTGCGGCCTTTAGAGAGGCATGCTGGACACATCTCTTGAGGAGTACTGGTGTCCGCTACGTATCCAATCTTCAAGCCAATGTAGGCGCCATAGGGAGCACGCGTGAGGCCGCCCCTGGGGCCACGCCGGACGCCTTTCTGTGCGCGGCGGCGCCCCCGTCCACAGGCCGCGGGGGGGGCAGCAGCCCGGGGGAGCGCTGCCCACCCCTCCCCGAAGAGGATCCCCAGGATTTACCACCGAAGCCGACGGTAAGGATGGGCAACCTCCCCAGGTTGCCCGTGCATACCCTTGCCAAGAGGATCCCCAGGATTACCACCGAAGCCGACGGTAAGGATAATGGGCAACCTCCCCAGGTTGCCCGTGCACCCTTGCCAAGAGGAGCCCCAGGATTACCACCGAAGCCGACGGTAAGGATGGGCAACCTCCCCAGGCTGCCCTAAGCAATACCCTTGCCTCGTCGGCCCACCCTTGGCTGCCGTCGGCGGCCCGCCGCGCGTGAGAATGGCGTCAACACGGGCGCACACGGGGCTTTGCATCCTCACCGCGCATCCGTACACCTCAGGCGATGCTTAAGAAAACTTAAGTTTTCGGCCAGAGTCTCGATTATTCTTAATTTTTCCATGAAAATCCTAAGAGTTTAATGGACATGTGGGGTTTTATTCAAGTTCTGAGACTATGAATTTCATAACCCATGATTTCTTAAGCATTTCGCAAGGTGTACTGTCAGTTTTGCCTTTGAAGCCAGGCTGTGAGCGCAGACAGCTTTTGGAAGCACACATTGCGAGAGACGCGCTGTAAAGGTTCGCGACGTGTCTTGGACATCGGCTCCGTGCAACACATTCCGAGGCCCTTGAGCTGGGCCTGACCGGAGTAGCCGCTGGAACAACAGGGCCATGTTCCCTCCAACCGCCTTCGCCCAGAGGGCTGGTGGACTCAGCCGTCGTGCTTTTCTCCCACGACCGCTGAGGCTTCAGTTCCTGCTTTTAGGCCCCTTTTGGTAACTCTGCTGCCCGCTCCTCGGGCGGCCCCAGTCCGATCGGGCACTGAAGAGACCTTTTTCTGGTATCCCTTGGCGATCATGAGCGTGACCGGGGGCGTGGGGGTGGGGGAGGAGTAGAGGGGGAAGGGCCCGCTCACGCCGCGAGTCGCGCTGGCGCCGTCTGGGAATGTTTTGGAGTGGCTCATTCCCTGGCCGCGCCGGCGCGGATCGTGACGTGACCAGGTGGAGGGGGGGGCGGGGCTGCCCATGGGCGTTAACCCTGAGAAGTTTTCTCCCCCCCCCTCTACAATAATCATTTTTTGGGGGGCCTTATTGACGAACTGGTGCCCCACCAATAAAGGGAAACTTATGTTTCGCCCGCGGCGCCCGCCAGCAACGCTCTCATGGACAATTTTGGTTCCGACACTTGCTGGGAAAGTTTGTTCTGGAAGCTTCATCCCGAGAAGGACTGTTAAAGCTCGGGCCCCGCGCGAACCCTCAGAACACACACACACATATTTATATATGTATATATATACATATATATATACATATGTATATACATATATATATATATATATTCAATCGCGTAGACGATAACAAAACTGTGGCGAGTTCTGTAGTGACCAAACTGGAAAAGTCGCCGTGTTGACCGCGCGCGCGCCGCGCGTGCCGACCAGGCGCAAGCAGGAGTTCTGCCCGAAGTGCTAAGCATACGACTTGGAGCAAACTCGCCCATCAAAACGAAGCAAGTCCTATTGCCACCCTCATGGGAAGATGCTTTCAAATGTTCCCGTGTGCAGGGTAGCCCACAATCAATAATCTTTGAGAAATAACTTCCAAACATTACCCAGCCCCCCCAACAATAGAGGGACACTAATCCCACGTCGCCGCGCGCGCCGACCAGACGCCAGCAGGAGTTTTGTCAGCAGTGCTAGGCAAACGACTCTGAGCAAACTTGCGAGGCAAAACGAAGCAACTCCTATTGCAGCCTTCGTGAGAAGATGCTCAAACATCCTCCCGCGCGCAGGGTAGCCCACAATAGATTTTCTGTTGGAGAAAACCCAAACATTGTCCAGCCCGCCCAGCAATAAAGGGACACATTTCCCACGTCGCCGCGCGAGCCGACCAGGCGCCAGCAGGAGATCTGCCAGCAGTGCTAGGCAAACGACTTTGAGCAACTTCGCGCAAATCAAAACGAGGCAATTCCGATTGCATTCTTCATGGAAGATGCTCACACATCTTCCCGCGTGCAAGGGAAGCCCACAATGGATTAGTCCGCTAGAGAAGTGACCCCCAAACATGATCCAGCCCGCCCAACACTCGAAGACAACTAATCCCAAGTCGCCGCGCGCGCCGGCCAGGCGCAAGCAGGAGTTCGACCGACAGTGCTAGACAGGCGAGTTTGAGCAAATTCGATGGTCAAAATGACCCACATTTGCATTGCGCGGAGATGCTCACACGTTCTCCCGCGCGCAGGGTCGCCCGCAATGGAGTATGATCCCGTTGGAGGAATTTCCCCCGAACATGACCCAGCCCGCCCTCCCTCTCCTTTTCCTTTTTCGCCCCTCCCTTCCCTCGGCCTCCCTTCCCCGCTCCTCGTGCGTCCCTCCCGGCCCTCGCGCGGCCTCCCTCCCCCCCCTGGGCGGTCCGGGTCGCATCCAGACCGGCGGCTGCACCAGCCGCGGGCGCCATCGGGGCCCGCTGTTCGCCTCGCAACCCCGCTCGCGTGTCCTCCGTCGTCTTTCTCGTCGTTCGTCCCTCCCTCTCCTGCTCCTCGGCCTCTCGTCCCCGCTGCTCGCGCGGCCCGCTCTGCTCTCGTGCGGCCTTCCTCCCCCCCTCTGGACGGTCCCGACTGCCTCCAGACCAGACGTCACCGCCCACCAAACCACCCCAACCCAACCCGAAGGCCCCGATTTGCCCTCCATTTCCAGTTGGGGGGGGGTCGGAGAACATTGATACAACACGTATGAAGCCCGTACCCCCCCCCCACCCGAAATTCGGGTCTTCGGGTTGGGTTGGGGTGGTTTGGTAGGTAGTCAAGACGCTGCAGCAGCAGAGGGAGCAGCCGAGGCTTCCTGTTCGCCATCTGTCTGCCTGCCTGCTGCTGCAGGCGGGCCCGCCTGCCCACACGCAGCCTGCCTGCCGCCCTCCCCCGCATCGGGGCCAGTCTCTGACTGTCTCGGGCGCGCTCGCGCTCGCTCGCTCGCCCAACAGCAGGGGGAGACTCGTCCCGCGCCGCCGCGCGTGCCGACCAAGTGCCACCAAGAGTCCAGCAGTGCTGGGCAAACGATTTTTGAGCAAACTCGCGAATCAAAACGAACTGATTCCTATTGCAGCCCTCGTGAGAAGCTGCTTTTGCAATCCCCCTGCGTGCAGGTAGCCCACAATAGATTATTCCGCTGGAGAAATCAACCCCAAATATTAGCCAGCCAGCCCAACAACCGAGGGACAACTATCTCACGTCGCCGCGCGCGCGGGCCAGTCGCGAGCAGGAGTTCTGCCGAGAGTGCTGGGCAAACGAGTTTGAGCACATTCGCAAATCAAAACGGAATAATTCCAAGTGAAATCCTCATGAGAAGATGCTTACGCATCTTCCCGCGTGCAGGGTTGCCCATGCAGTATTTTTTCCGCTGGAGAAATAACCCTAAAGATTAGCCAGCCCGCCCAACAATACAGGGGAAATACTTTCCGCCGCGACGAGGCGGTACAATTTTTTCACCGCCGAGAGATCAGGGGGGTGTCAAAACTAAAAACCTCATGAGGTTACAGGGTCCATTTCGAGCCGATCGATCCGATTCGATGACGATTCTGGCCGTTTCGATCCGATTTGATTTCGATTCTCCGTCGATCCGATGCGACTTGATGCTCGCATGGCTTTGTTGTGCATCCTGCGCGCAACCGATCCCATTCGTTGTCGACTCCGTGCCGATGCGCTTCGATCCGACGCCCTTTCCGATTCGATCCTATGTTCCGATTCGATGTCGACTGATGCGCTGCCGCGAATAGTGCAAAACGGGCCCCCTGCCCTCGAAGACGCCGTGGGCTCGGCCGCTCCGCGCCACAGCGGGGCCCGCGGACCCCAGCTTCGCCGGCGGGCCCGCGCCGCCCCCTCCTGTGGACCTCTAGGCCTCCTAGATGGGGTCCGAGCAGCTGGGGTCGGAGGATCGCGCCGCATCGACGATGCATCGGCATTGCGGCTCGATGCGGAGCCCGATCTTCTCCACGCTGGCGTCGCCGATGCATCGCCGATGTCGCCGATGCATCGCCGATGCATCGGCGACGTATCGCCGATGTATCGGCGATGCGGTGCGATCCTCCGACCCCATCTACTCCGACCCCATTCAGGAGGCCTCTAGGACCGCCTTGGTGGGTTTCTGTTGGGGGCGCGCGTGGCTGGGACCAGCGCTGACTCGGAGACCAAGCACTGGCATAAACATGCCTCAGAGGAGGAGAAGGAACCCATATACCTCTACTCTTCGCCCGTTTTCCCCTTTGTGGGCCTCCTGGGAGACCCTCGTCGCCACCGCTGGATTCGCCTCGGAATTCTGGTCAGAACGCACTCGGGGAGAGGTCCAGGGAGTAGCGGAATCGGTACGTTTTGATTCTCCCAATGCCTTTTCGATGGTCGGCTCAGATTTATTGGATATGCCCTAGGCCCACCTGGCGGCGCCTCCAGCGCCGCCCCGGGCGCGTTCCGCGCGCAAGGGAAGGGGACCCAGCGCAGATCCAAGAAATCCGCGCGGACCGTCGAAACTTACTGTTTAGGCCGTTTTTCCGTCCCTCTACGAATGATGGGCATCAGGAGGATGGCAAATGGCAGCGGGGGATCAATCAACGTGGGTGCATCGAGGATTGCAGGAAGGTGGCCCTACATAGCCCCTGAACTGCCACCGCTGGCCCAGACAGTACACGAAAGGTGCATTTTGCCAAACCATCCTGTGGTGCTGGGTCCTCGTTTTGAAGAGACGGTCCCCGCGTTCCTCCTCTCTCCTCCTCTCTCCTCCTCCTCCCCCTCGTCCTCCCCCTCCTCCCTCCTCCCTGCGTTTCCCCCCCAGTACAGCGCTTCGTGGCCCCATAGGGAGCTTCACCGAAGGCCCCAGTGGCTGCGCTCGCATGACACCACCGCACCCATGTCGGCACACCCCTCACACGTGTCGTGGCCCCATAGGTAGCTCCACCGATGGCCCCAGTGGCTGCGCTCGCATGACACCACCGCACCGATTTCACGCTTCGTGGCCCCATAGGGAGCTCCGGGGACTCCTTCCAATGGAATGGCAGGAACATGCTTCGCCGCACCTTGATTATCATCCTTCGATGGGCAAGGTTCAGATATATTTGGGTAGCAAAGGATGCCGCCTCAAATTTGAACACTCGCTTTAGGACGGAGCAAATGAAGGGGATAAGCGGACGGCTGATGGTCGAGCCCATGATGGGGCTACCGCCAAGACACCGGCACAGGCGGCGGGCGGGTCTGCTTCAGGCGTGACTTCTGCCGTTGATGCGCAGGGACCGTCGGTTCCCCCGGGTAGCACCGACGCCGGGCAACAGAAAAGCTCAGCCAGTCCGCCCCCGCCTTCTGATATTCTGAGGCCGCCGAAGCCGCCGCCGCCGCCGAGGCCAGCCACGCCTCCTGCTCCGCCTGCGCCTGCAGGCAAAGGGGGCACGACGGCTGCTGGAGCGGGTAACGACTCTCAAGAAGGGAACCCATCTCCCGCGGCGCCGCCGCCTGGAGACCGAAATCCCTGGGGATCTCTGTCGAATAACATGGCAAAGCCAATGCCGCCGCCCTCCCGGCCTACTCCGAAGTCATTGGCCAAGCCAAATGACTCCGATCAGAGGCCTAAGGGAGGGGCGAAGGCGCCTCCGCCAGACATTCATCATGAAATGTGGAAACCGTCTTTGAGAGATCCTCCCTTACCAGCGCCGGCCGGGACGTCGGGCGCCAGAAGTTCGAAGACCGCGCCCGCGCGTCCGACGCCTCCCCCGAGGGATCCTCCGAGGACCGTATCGCAGAGTAACGGGACGTCCGATGCGCCAACGGATGCACAAACTAAGCAGCCGGGCCCAGCCAGTGTTAGCAGAATAACTATTGAGGTGGATACCCCAGGGGGACGTAAAACTTTCTTGACAGACCCTCCAACTGCGGACCCTGTTTTGGATGACCCACAGCGCCAGCAGCTGTTGAGGCTCGAAGAGGGTGGTGAAGCGAGATAGAAACCATACCACAGCTTGCCTATGCCCCCAACGTACATCGGAGGCGATGATTCTATGCCGATTGTAGTTAAGATTGTGAGAGATCTTTCAGATGTGCATTTTCGGCCGGAATCGAGTCGAGCTCAATTGTCACATGAGAACGAATTGAAGTGGCTTTGGCATGTACGTTCTGGCGTGAATCCGCCCGGAGATGCCAGGGCACTCTCTGATGAGAAGGCCCAGTTCTTAAAGAAGACACCTGGGCAATGCGGTACTTGGCGCAAGCCTGGGAGAAGAGGAACGAGTCGGTTGAATGCTCGTTGCCTCATTAAAGCTCGGCCCATTACTTGCGTTCTTTGATGAGAATTCGCTACGCGGATGTTGCTGCGTCGGGCGGAGTTCCCAATGCCCGGAGGGCAACTGATTCTGCGACGTTGACCAGTACAACCGGGGTCAATAGTGAGGCAGTCGCAGCGCAGACGGAAGAAGAAGAGGACTCGCGTCATGCGGCTTCGCCATCAGAGACAGACGACAGACTGAGGATCCCCTACACCAGGGAGAAGTCTCATTTGTCGTTTATGGACGAAGTTGACGCCGAAGTTAAGCCCAGGAGTCACGAATTTGTTTTTGCCCCTGACACTTCCGCCATCACCAGACCATAAACAGCTCCGTCCAGAGGAGCAAGACCCTCCATGGCGAACTAGAGATGTAGGTCATGCGACATGTTCTACTGCCGGGGCACACCTGTACTTGGGGCAGCAAGAAAGAGCGAAATTTCGTAATGAGGCGAGTGGTGAAATTCGAAAACATATTTTTGAAACCCACCGGGTAGGCTCTGTGCCGCCTCGCGTTGCAGCGATTCGCGGGCGCGCCTATCACACGATCGAGGAAAATGCCTACATGGTACATGACCCAGTGTTTACGCTGCTTGGGGAGATATAAGCGCAGATGGGTGCGAACCAGCAATTCGATTTCTCATAGCTGAATTTGATTCAGATGACCAGCCAAATTTCCTTCCCCAGGAAGTCTATCCAGCCCGTGCTCCTTTACTTTTGCTTCATGGCGCTAACGGCATAGCCGAGGAAGCGGAGGCGGAGATAACCAGACAAGGCAACAAGTCCATAATGTTGGGAGGCCTTGGTTTTTGGCGGCCATGTAGTCATCGCAAGCATCTTGGCGCTCAATTGATCGGTGACTGCGCAGTGCACATGGCCAGACATGGCGCCGAGGATGCTCGATCATCGGGCGAATGGGTGTACGTTGATGACTTCGTGCGGACGATTACACATGATGGGATTACTCATGTCACGACCTCCCTTGCTGTACATGGTCTAAGAATGTTACATCGGGCGTATCTGGCATCTTTGGAACAAAGGCTGATGACATGATGCTTCTCGGTCAAACAACTCTGGTGGACTACTGGAAGCTTTTTCTAGGCCCAGACGCCTCACGCGACACAGTCTCTGATGAGGAACATGGAAACATAGTTGTTTCTATTAATCGATCCGATCGGGCTTGCAGGCCCATGCTTGTGTTCTGTCGCGCATGTCAGGGGCATTCTTGTTTTGCCCATAGCATAGAACGCATGTGCGCCCCCCTGTGAATTTGGAATGGCGCAGTGCCATGGGCATCTACTGCACGCCGCAAGTTTGGAGGCCATCGAGGAGTCAATGTTGGGCGCAGGGATGATTCGATACCCTGACGAGCTCAGTGGATTGCGCAAAGCACTTGATTATGGAGTTTTTGGATGAATATCGACGAGGCGCGACTTTCCTGCTGAAAGTGCCGAGCACATCCCTCGCAGGCTTCGCCGGGGGAGGGATGGAGATGCTCCGCCCGCAAAAACTTATCAGGCCCCAGGTCCTACCCCCTCCGGGAGCGGGCCTCCGATTCAGGGAACTTGGCCTCGTGCACTTGCCCCGTCTCTTTGGGGAGCTGCCGCGACGCATAATGAGAACCGGCCCGCCTTCGATATCGCATCTGCCGTGGCGGCGCTCTCGTCGCATCGCGGCAAGCGCGTTTTAATGGCATTTCGCGCATTGTGCAATTGTCGCTGCTTGAAGGAGCTACACGACGCACTCGGCAGATTGGTTGGGCGATTACTTTTTTCCAAGAAAGGACTGCGTATGAAGTGGTCTTCTCACAGAGCGCGATCAGAACGCGGATATTTTCTGATGCAGTCGTAGACGTTGTAGGTGAAGATATTGTCAGACGAGGACATGGCCCCTATAATGCGGAAGCTATGGACTGACGATGGGGGGTTCATCTGCCAGACGTCTCACGCTGTCAGGGCTAGTTTTGGGCATCGTCTACAATTCCTTACTCCAGTGCAGTGCAAATGCAACGTCCGAAAGGATTACTTAGCGCCGCCGGGGAGAGATGCATTGGTTGCTGCATGCCTCGGACTGGGCCCATGCCTACGCGCGCCCCCGAGAGGGGAAAGCGGCCCCTAGATCGTTTCTAACAGGCTGAAAGCATTGAACAAAAGTTCTGTCGACGCGCTGGAAAGTTTGACCAAGGCAGAATAACGCCAGCGCAAGTGGGCAGGCACTGGAGACGCACGTTTCCGCGCTGCCGCGGCGGGCCAAACTTTCTCGCATTCGCAGCCGGGGCCATCCCGCCCCGGAAACCTGAAAGCGCCGCGGCGCAGCCGCCGGTGCTTCATGGGCCATATTTCCAGTATCTGGAACCACTACAGCTTCGATCCATATATTGGTTGAAGTACAAGTACGGGAAAGATGCCCCGACCGCTGCTCACTGGTGGCCGTTGATTTGGACGCCTGACGTAGACCACTACGCTCGTCCGTTCAGGTGCTCTGGCCTTGCTGTTCCCGATTGGGAACATGGTAGTGCGGGGCAAATATGTCCAGAAACAGGTCGGGACCAATGGGGAAGACGACGGGCGGACATGGGAGTAATGAGCCCATCGGTCCAAGTGCTAACAGACAACTTGATCGAATCTTTATATCGAATAAAGTAGGAGGCATTTATTTCTGGGTGATTGCTGGTCCCATCAACGGCCCAGCCGACCTGACGAAGCCATCGTATCCCGTGAAGAAAAGGCAGGAATGTCGAAAGGCGTATATTGCCGCACCATGGTTCAGCGACACAAGCTGAGTATTCCGACGCGAGAGCTGCCCTTTTGGCTTGATTTGATTTCAATATCTGGCTGCATGTCCATTGCAAAGCGCAATGTTGAAGCGCGTGATCGGCCAGGAGTTGTCAAAGTTGTAACACAATTTTTTCTTTGAATAATTGCCCGCGCCCGCGGTCTCGGCGCCATTAGACACTGTCGTCATTCACGGCGTGCCGCTTGAATTGCCCGAGCTCGCGAATAGAATATGGGGCGAACCATTTGACCGATTCTCCACTCATGGGCGACGGGGGCGGATGCTGTTGGCCGTGCGAAGAGTGATATTCACATTTATGCATGCAGGACTCCGCGTAGCATGTCCGGGATGCGAAGTGCAGTGCAACGCCAACTGTTTAGATGTCGCTAATGAAGCACCGCGTGATGCATATGCATTGGGTTGCTGGATTAGGTCTGCAATTGAATGTTTCGACCTATTCCATGAATGGGCCAAAGGAGTAGGAGATGAAGTATCGGAGACTGTTAGACAACATTGCAGAAGTATGCCAGATGCTACTGTTTTCGTGCATACGTCTACAGACTCCTCATGGAATGCCAGGGTTTGTGTATCAAACCGCCATTCTGGATTCTTCAGTATAGGCAATACCATTTGTCTTACCAGTTGCCTCAATATGAAAAAAGGATGAGGGCGGCCCAGCCGACTCTCCCACAGAGACTATCCCATTTGCCTCTCCAGCAGATGCCGCAGTCATGATAGCTGAAGCCAGCTCACCGAGCGGGGCTGATGAGCCCGTCGTAGAAACGGGCGGCCGCGCGAGCGATGGCGGCGAGGACGCGGCGCTGGACTGCGAGGGCAAGAACGATAATGGGGAAGTACAAGGATCTTATGTTCATGTGACTCGCCCTCAGAATATCACTGGTCATACCAAAATTTGGCAATGGTTTAGTTTGAACAATGACAGCGACAAGTCTCAACGTGATCCTTGGACGCCAAGTACCTTGCCAGAGCCTCCGCCACCGCCTATTCCGAAGGCGAGGCCGGCCGAGAAAGGCCAGGACAAGGACCTGTCAGACAGCTGGAATTCGAGCATAAGAAGAGACAGATATGACAAGCATTCAAAAGATCAGCACCAGTGGAACTGTCGCAACAGCGACCCCTGGGACGACTCTCGAGATTGGAGGAATGATTGGCAGAGATAATGCAGTACAAGAAGGACCAGTGCGACTTTGTCGATGCCGGTCCATAGTTCATCATGGAGCGGGCGCACCAAGTGTGCATGGGCATTGTGGCCTGAGCGGCCAAATATTAGCTCTGGCGGGGTTCGTCGGGTCACTTCTTTCATCCGCCTCCTGGCGACCACCGTTGAGCGGTAAAATGCTTTTGGGGTTCGCTCCGGTGGCTGTGCATATGTACAGGCCAGGTGGGTTGGGGGCCGGGGCGACTCTGCGGATCTCGCCGCGGGGGGAGTCAATGCATTCCTTCCGCGCCACCGTGCTGCTGCCCGTCCTGCTCTCTAGCCTCACTTGCGCTGTCTACTTCTCTTCTTGGCGTGGATGTTTTGCCTGTAGAAGTTTGGCTTTTTAGGGAAACAGAAGAGGAGCAAGCTTGCGGCGCGCGCGCGTGCGTCGGCCAGCGGGCCGGCCCCTTCCCTTCAGGGTTACCCTATTGCATGCTTGACGGCATTATCTTTTCTCCCCCGTGTCATCGGCGAAGCCCAGTGACCATGAGACATCGACGGGACACCTTGCAGGGATTGCGGATATTCAGGCAACAGACTTATTTGTCATCTCCATGCCCGCCCTCCCCCCTTCCATCCTCGCCCCCTCCCTCCCTGCCTCCAGCCCCTCCTCCATATTCAACTCCTGCCCCTTCCCCCGCCCGTTCCCATCCTCATCTCCCTCCCCGCTTCCCATCCTCAGTGTCCTCGTCGCCCTCGTTCGTCGTCGCCGTCCTCTTCGTCGTCGTCGTCAGCGGCGTCGTCGTCGCCGTTCGCCCGCTTTTGGGCAGGGCCCCCAGATCAGGCGGCTGCCGCGCCGGCGAGGCAAAGGGCCGCGGCCAGGCCCTCCGCAGGCGGCCCTCTCCTTTTAGTTGAGAAGAAAGTATTGCGGACATGCTGGGAAATATGAGGAAAGACGGTGAAGGTGCTGATGGATTTGATGGTAATGATGATCATGATGTTGATGTTGATGCTGCTGATGATGATGATGTTGATGTTGATGGTGGTGATGATGCTGATGATGTTGGTAATTATGGTAACGGGGTTGATGCTGTTGCTACTGGCGTTGTTGATGATAACGATGGTGGTGGTGGTGGTGGTTGGTGCGGTGATGGTGGTGATGAGGCGGGTGATGATGATGATGGTGATGATGATGATGGCGACGATGACTATGTTGATGATGATGGCCACGCGTAAAGAATAAGGATGGTGACGGCGATGATGGTGCGGATGATGGTTGTGATGATGATGATCACGATTGGGATGCAGTTTGTGGTAGTAGTCGGAGTTTTGGTGACGATTATGACGATGATGCCAAAGACGACGCCGATAATGATGAAGGTGGTGCTGATGACTAGTGATGATGATGATGCTGATGACGACGAGGACGATGGCGTTGGCGATGGTGATGATGCTTATGATGCTGATGATGACGGTGATGATGATGACGATGGCGATGTAAGTGATGATGATAATGATGATGATGATGATGTTGGTGGTGTCTATGGGTATGGTGATGATGCTGATGACGATGGCGGTGACGATGATGCTGATGATGATGGTGGCGATGATGATGGTGGTGGTGATAATGATGATGATGATGATGATGATGATGATGATGATGATGATGATGATGATGATGATGATGATGATGATGATGGGTGATGCTTACGATGATGATTACGATGATGAGTACGATGATGATGATGATGATGATGATGATGATGATGATGATGATGATGATGATGCTGCTGCTGATGATGATGATGATGATGATGATGATGATGATGACAATGATGATGATGATGATGATGATGATGATGATGATGATGATGGTCCGCTCCGAAGTCGAACGATTAATGCCCATTCCGTTTCTGATTCACCACAAGAGACATAACAAGGGAGGGGCGGGGAAGCCCCGCGCAGGCGGGCGGCGGCAGCCCGCGGGAACCCCTTCGACGCCCTGAACCTGGGTCATGGCGCCAGCGCCGAGGAGGCCCGGGCTCTCGGCTGCCTGGTCGTCGTCGTTGACGTCGACAGCGTCGTGGTCGGCGACGTGATCGTCGTCGTGGTCGTCGTCCTAGTGTGGTCGACGTAGTTTCGCTGTCGTCGTCGTCGTCGTCGTGGTCCGTCGGCGTCGTCTTGGTCGTGGTCGGCGGCATCAGCGTGATCGTCCTCGCCAGCGTGACAATGTGGTGGTCGTCGTCGTGGGTGTCGTTTGCGCCGCGGTCGATCTTGACGACGTTGTTTTGCAGATGCTTGAGGTTTCTGGAGGTGTGCGTCGTCACGGCTCTGCGCGGATTGGAAAGCCGATCCGGCTTGGAGCAGAGGCATGAAGTCCATGTCCGAAGTATGAGTTCATGTGATGTTCTTTCCTCCCAGGATCAGGGCTGGATGGCATTCAAGGCTCACCTCCATACCCTCAGATCCGGGTGTGGTGAGTGATAACGTTACGACCAGCATCTGAGCCCTCTTCTCGGGCCCTGGGGCCCTCATATATCTATCCAGCTCGAGAAATGAGGCGCAGCAAGATGATGTACCAACGTCGTCGCCGACCTGACGCTCACCAATGATTTCTTGAATGTTCACTTGAGCATCCACGTCATCAGTCAGCGTGTTGCTCTTTCATCTGTTATACACGACGGTGTGTTGACGATGGTGTGTTTATTCACGACACCAGATATCAGGGGTGAGCGGTCTTCAATGTCCACGTCCATTGGGAGAAAGCAAGCCGTGCCTTTGGAGGGCCTCATGGGGCGTCTTGGGGGTCTCTTCGGGGCCTATTGCCTCTTGGGAGCCTCGGGGCCCATCTTGGAGGAGATCGATCAAAAAAGGGGGGCTCCTCAATTAGGGCCCTCCCCACAGGAGGCCAACATGTGGCAAAAACCTTCGTAAGCTCTATGATTGTGGCTTTCTCGCCGAGGCCATCTAGGACGCTCTCACGCCTCGCGACCCTCCCCGTCCAGGTCCAGGGGTAGGGGGCGGGGGGAGGGCAGCTACGTAACGTGAACCAAAGTCGACCCCATGTGCGCAACGTTGGGCCAAGGTGCGCAAGGCGCGCCACGCGCGCCAGCTGCGCCAGGCACCCCTGTGGCCCGAGCTTGCCTGGCACGCCTGGTGCGCCAGATGCGTCACGTGATCCACGTGCGCCACGTGTGCCGCATGCTCCAGCCGCCGCGCCAGGTGTCCCACGTTCCGGGCACGCGAAGGTTGTGCTGGGTGCGCTTGCGCAAGTGGCAGTACACATCGGGAAACGTGTCGGCCCCCACCACCCTTGTCGAACAGCAGTGCACAATCGCGGCGGGGTGGCTGACCATCATAGCGTCCCGTGGGCCTGAACATAGCAGGCTCCCGCCGTCCAAGTCAAAAGGCAATGCATAGCGATCGCGGGGTGCCCGCGCATGATCCAGTTTTTGTCTCGACGTGTATGTTGTATTGTTTTGTTGACAGGGATGTTGGCCCTGCGCGCAGCAGGCAATATGCGGGCACCCCCCCGCCGTCCCTGTCAGAAAGCCATAACAAAGTGCTCACGGCACCCCCGATCATGCCCCAAGATTTTGCCCCAGTGTGGACAGCACATTGCTTTTTACAGGGATGGTAGGGGGGGGGCACATTGGTCCTGGTTGGCTGCCTGTCGCCTGGGGGAGGGAGTGTTTACTAATAGGGAACAGTGATACAGCGACAAACCCCTCCCCGAAGGGGAAGAATGAGGGTTCGAAGAGGAAACTCGCGAAACCACTCACGCCCGAAAGGGCTGGTGCGATTCCCCGGCCATCTTCGGGGAAGAGAGGAGAGTCGTACGTATTCAGGTATATTGAGTAGTTGTGGAGGGCTTGGAGCGGGAGCCCGCGAGGGCGAGACAGGGGTGGGTGGGAATGGGGTCTGGTGTCGAGGGGAATGTGATCGGATGGTGCGGCTGGATTCGGCTGGATTCTGCTGATCTGATCAATGTCCCACGGTGCGCGGAAGGGGGGGCCGACGAGAGGGAGTGACATCATCTCCTAGGCCTGTCCTAGGCGACGTGGGGGATCATCAGAGAGGTTGATTCGTGGTGGGGTGACGCCCCTCCCACAGGCAAAGTCGGAGAAAGTGGAGTCGTTGGAGCGGGGGGGAGGAGGCGGAGGAGGATGAGCTGGTGGTGGGCCAAGACCTCACGATTTTCGAGCTCCAGGATATGGTGAACCGTGTCTAGAGGTCTGGCACGACGTCGGAGGTTTTGGGAGGAGAGGGGAGGACACGAGATGTTTTCGCAGTGCCCCTGGCCTTCCTCAAGTCTTCAAGAGTGACCACGGGCATGATATGATTGCTCGAGGATGCCGTGATGTACCATATATATATATAGAGATATAGGTGATGATTAGACGTATGCTGTGGAATGCGTACACTCTTCCACGCCATGGACATCAATGATGAGTTGAGGAATGTCATGAAACTGCAAGTCTGTTGGAAATACCGGAAGCAGGACGAACATGAGGGACGTCGGTGACGAGGAGAGTAGCCGGTGCTCGCAACGCTCGTTTGCTTCAGCCGTTTAGTTTCAATATTGCGCGGTAAGTAGTTCATGTCGTTGCTTCCTCCAGGCAGATCCTCGAGATGGCAAAGCTTTATCCCATACATTCGGCGCAACACGTCGTTCGGCTCTGATACGTCGGGGCATGGACAACACGGTGGCATCACCAAACTTTTAAAGTACCAGAAGCGGTTTCCCACATATTGGCTTCAGGGGTCAATGACCAATACTGTTCTTGTGTTATATCGCATTTATTTTGTGTTTGTTTCTCTGATAATCGGGCTGGCGTTCGGTATGAATCTGCTGATGGCATGGTTTATCGAGTGGCTGCAGGACCTCATAAACCTCCGCGATTTCTACGAGCGTCAGGGGGGGTCGTACGACTACGCGAGGCTAGTCATATTCTTCGCCGTGGTAAGCCGCTGCTACGTTCTGATCCGTCTCTTGAGCTACCTCACGTGCTCGGCCACGCACTTCCTCTACGACATGCTGGGCGCCGCGGAGTTCCAGCTGTACCGCTGCTGCCTGACCGGCAAGGCCCCCGGGGGGGGAGGCGGCGGCCGTGCCCACCCGCGGCGGATCCTCCTCCTCCTCCTCCTCCTCCTCCGCCTCCTCCGCCTCCTCCTCTTCCTCCTCCTCCTCCTCCTCCTCTTCCTCCCGTTCCTCCTCCTCCTCCTCCTCCTCCTCTTCATCCTCCTCTTCCTCCTCCTCCTTCTCTTCCTCCTCCTCCTCCTCCTCCTCCTCTTCCTTCCGCTCCGCTCCTCCTCCTCCTCCTCCTCCTCCTCCTCCTCCTCCTCTTCCTCCTGGTCCAGGGCCGCGCGGAGGTTGGAGCCAAGGGAGCTCCACCCGGTGGGCCTCCCGATTGGGCTCGGACCCATCTCGGGCACCGCAGTCCAGCTCCAGCTGAAGGCCCGGAGACCTGGACGGCCAGAGCACTGCACCCCGCCTCTCGGCGCCATGTCTCGCGCCGGATCGCTCCGTGAGGGCCCCGGGGCCCGAGGTTGGGAGAAACGCCCCGGCTCGGCGACATTGAGACGCCAGGATCTCAGGGTCGTGCCGTGTTGGGCCGGGTCGGGCGTTGCTTAATGGGGGGGGGGGGGGCGTGGATGCATCGGAAGTGTCCTGGGCCTCCCGCATGGGGTCCGATGCCGCGGGGTCGCGGGACCGAGGCCAACGGGAGCCATGGTGTAGCCGTAATCACGGCCACGATGGCCGCGGCGGCCGTGGTGACCGTGATGTCCGTCCGCCCGCCCCTGAGGGCGGGACAATGTGTCCAGCGGCACTTGGCAGTGCAGGCGTTTTGCAAATTGCTTTCTGGTCGCGTATTTGGAGAAAGTCCGATCAGTTCAGCAAGTCGACTGGACTGGAGTTTCTCCAAAAGCGGCATGGCGCCGCGGCCGAAATTCGAGAAACTCTTACGCCGCCTGACCTGTGTTTTGGAGTTTCTCAAAATAGGCTCCAAGCAAGTTATTTCCAGAAACTCCACTGTTTCCAAGAGGGTGGGGCGCGGGGGGGAGGGAAGGTGGGGGCTTTCGAGAAACGCCAAAATCGTCAGTTCTCAGGCAGCGGGGTGGGGTGCTCGACGTTGTGCCCCCTCCCACCACCACCAGCGGGGAATTTAGCACAACTCCCGCGTCGCCAGCTTCCCGGCTGCCAAGGAGTGGCTCGACATTGCCCCACCCATTTCCACTTGGAAATTTTGAACCACCCGTTGGTCGTGAGACTCCTGGCTGCGGAGGAGTTTTCGAAATCTTCCCCCCCTCTCCCCTCCGCCTCTGAAAAGCAACCCACGCAAACACGCGCCGTCGCCCCACTGGGTTTTTCGATTGATTCCCGCGTCGTTAGTTTTCAGGCCGACATTCTTGAAATTGCCGAAATTGCGCCCCCTCCCCGTCCCCAGCGGGGAATTTAGAGAAACTCCGGCGTCGTTAGTTTCCGGGATGCGGATGGGTTTTTCGAAATTGGCCCCACAGAGCCCCCCCCCCAGCAGAGCTGAAGCTCAGGCTGCAGTTTTTTGTCAACTCACACGCCGGATTGGCGGAGTCAAGAGGCTTCCGCCATTCCGCCGATTCCTCGAAGACGCCTACGGCGAATCACCGCCGCCCCTTGTCCCTTTGCAAGCGCCTCTGTGGCCGATAGTTGGGCCAGAGCTTGGCCAAGCTATCGGGCCAGTTGTTCCCCGAGTCGGTTTGGAAAGACTTCGGGGAACGCATGGGGGAGCAGGAAGAGGAGGAGGGGGAGGAGGACATTAGCCTGGCGAAGGACCCAACCATATGCAGTTGTGAGTACCGTCTTTGTGAGCAACGCATTCGGTGGGGCTCCCTATGGGGCCACGAGATGCTGTCCTGGGTGGGGAGACGCATGCGAATGCAGCCACTGGGGCCTTCGGTGGAGCTCCCCTATGAGGCCACGAAGCGCTGTACTGGGTGGCGCGGACGCATGCGAACACCCCCACTGGGGCCTTCGGTGGACGCCGAAACACTGTCCTGGGCGGGGGAGACGCATGCGAACACCCCTTACTGGGGCCTTCGGTGGAGCTCCCTATGGGGCCACGAAGCGCTGTCCTGGGTGGGGGAGACGCATGCGAACACCCCCATTGGGGCCTTCGGTGGAGCTCCCTATGCGGCCACGAAGCGCTGTCCTGGGTGGGGGAGACGCATGCGACCACCCCCAGTGGGGCCTTCGGTGGACCTCCCTATGGGGCCACGAAACGCTGTCCTGGGTGGGGGGAGACGCATGCGAACACCCCCACTGGGACTTTCGGTGGAGCGCCCTATGGGGCTACGAAACGCTGTCCTGGGTGGGGGAGACGCATGCGAACACCCTTAGTGGAGCCTTCGGTGGAGCTCACAGTGGGACCACGAAGCGCTGTCCTGGGTGGGGGAGACGCATGCGAACACCCCCAGCGGAGCCTTCGGTGGAGCTCCGTATGGGGCCACGAAACGGTGTCCTGGGTGGGGGAGACGCATGCGAACACCCCCACTGGGGCCTTCGGTGGAGCTCCCGATGGGGCCACGAAGCGCTGTCCTGGGTGGGAGAGACGCATGCGAACACCCCCACTGGGGCCTTCGGTGGAGCTCCGTATAGGGCCACGAACCGCTGTCCTGGGTGGGGGAGACGCATGCGAACACCCCCCACTGGTGCTTTCGGTGGAGCTCCCCATAGGGCCACGAAGCGCTGTCCTGGGTAGGGGGAAACGCATGCGAACACCCCCGCTGGGGCCTTCGGTGGAGCTCCCTATGGGGCCACGAAGCGCTGTCCTGGGTGGGGGAGGCGCATGCGACCACCCCCACTGGGGCTTTCGGTGGAGCTCCATATGGGGCCACGAAGCGCTGTCCTGGGTAGGGGGGGACGCATGCGAACACCCCCACTGGGGCCTTCGGTGGAGCTCCGTATGGGGCCACGAAACCTTGTCCTGGGTGGGGTATGGGGCCTCGAAGTGCTGTCCTGGGTGGGGAGACGCATGCGACCACCCCCAGTTGGGCCTTCGGTGGAGCGCCGTATGGGGCCTCGAAACGCTGTCCTGGGTGGGGGAGACGCATGCGAACACCCCCTACTGGGGCTTTCGGTGGAGCTCCCTATGGGGCCATGAAACGCTGTCCTGGGTGGGGGAGACGCATGCGAACACCCCCACTGGGGCCTTCGGTGGGGCTCCCTATGGGGCCACGAAACGCTGTCCTGGGTGGGAGAGACGCATGCGAACACCGCTACTGTGGCCTTAGGTGGGGCTCCCTGTGGGGCCACGAAACGTGTGAGGGGTGTGACGACATGGGCGGTGGGGACGATGATGGTGACGATGATGAGGAGGATGTGGATGAGGATGATGCTGCAGATGATGATGCTCATGGATGACGGGTGACGGTGATGATGGTGACGATGGTGTAGGGAGAGGGAGGGTATGATGATGATGATGATGATGCTGATGATGCTGATGATGATGATGCTGATGCTGATGCTGATGCTGATGCTGATGCTGATGCTGATGCTGATGCTGATGATGATGATGATGATTGATGATGATGATGATGATGATGATGATGATGATGATGATGATGATGATGATGATGATGATGATGGTGATGGTGATGGTGATGGTGATGGTGATGGTGATGGTGATGGTGATGGTGATGGTGATGGGAGGAGGAGGAGGAGGAGGAGGAGGAGGAGGAGGAGGAGGAGGAGGGGAGGAGAGGAGAGGAACGCGGGGCGCTGGTGTCTTAGGGTGTTCTGGGTCTGTCTGACGCCGTCGGAAGCCGTCTTGGGGCCTGTCTGGGTCGTCTTGGGGCCCTCTTGGGGCATATCAGGGGTTCTCAGAAGCTATCTTGGGCGTCTGGGAGGCGTCTCGTGCCGTCTTGGGGCCCTCCCGGGGGCGTCTTGGGGGCCTCTTGGGCCGTCGTGGGGCCATCTTGGAGGGATCCTTGAGAGATCTTTGGGGGCCTCCTGCGCCGTCTTGAGCCGTCGGAATCCCGAAAAGAAGCACACGGCAAAATCTTTCAAACACCAACGGGAAATCAATGGTTTTGGGGGCCTCCTCGTGCCCTCCCGGATGACCTCCTGGACGCCTTTTGGGGCTGTCTTCGGAGCCTCTTAGGGGGCCTCTTGGGCCGCCTTGGGCCATCTTGAGGCCATCCTGAGGCCGTCTTGGGTGCATATTGGGCCGTCTCGGGGGCATCAGGGGGCCATCTTCGCCGTCTTGGAGGCCATTTTGGCCGTCCTGGAAGCCCCCTGGGCCCTCTTGGGGCTGTCGTGGGGGCCTCTTGGGCCGTCATGGGGCCACCTTGGAGGCCTCGTGGGCGATATTGGGGGCCTCTTGGGCAGTCTTGAGCCGTCGGAATGCCGAAAAAAAGCAAATGCCCAAATCCTTCAACACACCTAAAGGGAAATCAATGATTTTGGCCTCTTCGGGCCCGTCTTGGGGCTTTTTGGAGGCCCTGGAGTCTCCAGGGCGAGGGTTGGGGCTGGGGAGCAGCCAATCATCTCACACGCTTTTTCACCATCAGCAAGCGTGGGTCGGCGGATTCTATCCTTACCCTGTGGGTGTGGGGTGGTACTGCGATGTCGTCGTCGTCGTCGTCGTCGTCGTCGTCGTGTTCCCCCATCCCATCAGGGAGGGGGCGAGGAACCCTGGGACTCCCATCTGGGGGGGCTGTGAACCCGCGACCCAGCGGAATCATACACACATACGTGTGTGTATATATGATTATATATTCCACCCTCCTCAACCCATCGGGGAGTTGCAGCAGTTGCAGCGGTAAGGATAACGTGTGGCTCGTTTGCTTGTTTACATTAGATAGTTGGCGTCCTCTCGAGAAGTCGGGTCGGACGAAAGGAGGGGATCGGAAAAGGAAGGGTTACGACATTTGCTGCACGCAGCTGCTGTCGGCCCTGCTGCCAGGCGCTTTTCTCGATGCATGGCCGCCTCGGGCGCCAGAAGGCGGTGGGAAGCCAGCTGTGTGCAGCTGATACGCTAACCCCCTTTTTGGTATCCCCCACCCCGGCATCCGCCCATTCCACTTTTTTCGATCGATCCGCAGCTCAAGATGTCCCGACCGCTTCCCCGGGGGCAGTTGTTCGTCCGGGATTCATTTTCGATGGCCTTGGGGCCAGACGGCACCCCAGGGTCGGAACAAACGCTGGTTGAACGCACAGGCACACATCGTCGGAAGTCAGAGTTCGTCCCCGAGAAAGGCCGCCGTGGTGATGGACCAGGCCACGGTGCCAGACTCCACCTCGGCCTTCCAGGCCTGCAGGGAGGCCGACCAGATCGGCGTGGACCGGGCGCCGTCCGACGGTCAGGCGCCAGCGGCGCGCAGAATGCATACTGTATCCCAGTGGTCCGAAGTCGCACGAGAACATGGTGAAGGTTCGTTTGTCGAGTATTGCATTCGTGCTGGAGGACCTCCCTCCTTTTCCTCCCTCACCCCCCTCGGAGGCACAACGTTTGCTCTCCCATGCGCACTTCCGCGATTTTCCCAGTGCGCTGTAATCTCGCCGGTTTACGGGCCACCCGTTGTGGTTTGACAGGGTCGCTGCTTTGTAGGGTCTCCGAGTGCCTCCGGAGACCGCCGGAAGGCCTCTGGAGTCATTCGTGTGCCTCTGGGGACCTTCAAAGACCTTCGAAGGCCTCCGCGGAGACCTCTGGAGACCTCCAGAGGCCAAGGTCGCCGTCGGTCGTCGGTCGTCGGTGTCGTCGGTGTCGTCGTCGTTGTCGTCGGTGTTGTCATCGTCGTCGTCGTCGTCGTCGTCGTCGTCGTCGTCGTCGTCGTCGGCTTGTTCTTCGTTCAAAGATGAAACGACTGCGTCAGCGCAGACTTCTGGGCTGGCGCCTGTTCCATCTCCCCGCTACCCCTGACGGCGCCTCGGGTGCCGCTCCTATCGCGCTCCGTCCCGCGCTCAGCGGAAGAGTGGGGGGAGAGGGGTCCAGCGTCGACCGAAGAAATCTTCGTGGACCTCCGAAAGTTGATGCGCACTCATTTTTGGGAAATCGCCGTCTCCGTCGGTTCTCTGGAGGTCTTTGGCGACTTCTGGAGGTGGCACAGGATGGGCCAAGGGGGTCCAGGCGCGGGCTTCGAGCGGAACGCCTGAGGGAGCTGGACCAGGAGGGCTTGTGCGCCGACCGTTGGCCTAGGTTCGGCCCTGCCGGCATCGGTGTTCGGCGGCGAGCGAGGGGTGGAATTGATAAGCAGAAGACCTTCTCAGAAGGCGGCGGGACTTCTCAGAAGCCCTCGCGCCTGCTGAGAAGTTCTTGTCTGTCTTCGGGGAAGGCTTAGAAAACCTCTCAGGAGTCCGGGGGACTCCCGAGCCTTCTGCGAAGGCACGCCCCTTCTCACTTCCCCCCCTGGCTCGCCGCCGAGGCGTAGACGCACAGCTGGCGTCCTCTCCTGCTGACGGCCCGCGCGCCCCACGCCCTCTGTGATGGGCGCACGGCCTCCTCAGAGGGCCGCCCCCCTCGCCCCGGCCGCCCCGCGCGCGCCCGCCGCAGCAGGCGCCCGCCGCCGTGATGTCGCGGGTCGACCTGCAGACCACCGCGCGGGCCGAGAAGCACCTGAAGATGGAGCCGCTGTGGAGGCCGCGGGGCCCCCCCCCGGACCTGCGGGCGGCGCGCCGAGGCAAACGCCCCGCGGCTCTAACGAGGCGTGGCGGGCACGAGGCTGCTTCGTTTTTTGTCTGTTGGGCCCGTGGCGCCCGCTGCGGGCAAGTGTGACAAGACACCAGGGCGATAAAACAACTTGTTGTTTAACCCACTTTCTTTGTTTTCACACTCGTTGTTATCACAGTTGTTTTTATCACACTTGTTTTTTTTTATCACACTTGGTCGCCCCCCCCTAATTCACAGTAGCTAACGTTCGGCGGGGGGTGGGGGGGGGGCGGCCCGCCCCCCTTTTCCCAAAGGCATGGCGCCGTGGCGCACTGGCATGGAGTGGTGCTGACAGGCATCGCAGGGCCTCCAGGCGCCTGGCTTCTGAAGACCTCCTGAAGCCTCTGGCGACCTCTAGAGAACTTCAGAGGCGGCCGTCGTCGTCGATGTCGTTGTCGTCGTCGTCGTCGTCGTCGTCGTCGTCGTCGTCGTCGTCGTCGTCTCCGTCGTCGTCGTCTTTGTCGTCGTTTTCCTCGTCGTCCGTCGTCGTCGTTGTCGTCACCTCCGAGGGCCTCGAAGGGCCTCCAGGCGCCTTCAGAGGTATATGGAGATCTGCTGAGGCCTCTGGAGACCTTCAGAGGCGGCCGTCGTCGTCTTCGTCATCGTCGTCGTTATCGTCATCGTCGTCCACGTCGCCCTCGTTCTCGTCTTCGTCCTCGTCCTCGTCGTCCTCGCCCTCGTCCTCGTATTCTTCGTCGTCGTCGTCGTCGTCGTCTTCGTCGTCTTTATCGTGGTCGTCGTCGTCGTTTCGTCGTCTCCTACGGCCTCAGAGGGCCTCCAGACGCCTCCAGAGGCCATTGGAGACCTCCCGAGGCCTCGAGAGTCCTCTGGAGACCTTAAGAGGCTGCCGTCGACGTCGTCGTCGTCGTCGCGTTGTCGCGGCGGCGACCCCAGCGTGGACGTTAAAGGTTGAACGCCGCCAGTGGCCCAAGATCGGCCGATATCGATAAATCGGCTTTCTGCTGTTGCAGAGCCGCAATTGTTCAATGTTGAACGAACCCCGCGGTATCAACAACCCAAACCAGCGTCATCGCGACGTTACTTGCGGCGCCTGTCTCTGGGAGGTCGCCGGAACCCCAGAAGGGGGCCCGGGGGGTCGATGTACGTGCACATGTCCGACGGGGGCTGAGGAACAAGTGTCGCTCCCCTTCGCCGACGCTTGCCCACGTGAGCCGCGTAACAACAGCCGAACCGAAAGCGCAGACATCCGCGCGTGAGCTACCCGCTGAAGGTCGCGCTGCAGCGCCCTCTCTTTGTGTTCCTGGCGTGCCGCGTTGCCGGCCCGCGCGCGCCGCGGCGTGGTGCCGCTGTGCCCTCCCGTGTGGGACCCTTTTCCTGTGGCGCCGCTGCTCACCTGGACGAGATGGGCTCTGGCCCCGTCTCGCGCACCCCCTCCTCCCGCTCGTGCGCCCGGCCATCCTTCTCGTCTCCTCCCCCGTCCTCCCCGACTCCTCGTCGCTTAGCCCTCTCGTCCTCCCCCTCTCCGAGTTTACTGCCGCCTCTGCGCCTCCACCCGAGGGTCCGTCCTTGTCCTCTCCTCCGTCCGCAGGCCCATCGGCTCTGCTCCAGCCTCCCAGACTCTGCGGCAGCGGGTTGCCCCGGGTTAATTGCACCCCGAGGCGCCTGACGACCTGGCACCGCTCGGACGTGTGCGCTGTTTCCTCGGCGACGACCATCGAGGAGCATCCCTGATCATTTGGCGAAACATCCACGCACGAACCGAGAAAAGCACAGGAAATGGACGTCCGAGCGATGGCCAGGACGACCTGGCACCGCTCGGACGTGTGCGCTGTTTCCTCGGCGACGACCGTCGGGGAGCATCTTGGATCAGCCTGTGAGCAGCCGCGGCGCACGGCGCCGAAGCGTGGCACGGAGAACGGGCGTCCGAGAGGTGGCAGGGCGAGGGTCGGGCGTCGACTGGCTCCGCGGAGAGGGGGCCCAGCCCCGTGCAGTCGGCACGCCCGGCGCACTGCTCCTCCCTCCGCCCTCCGCCCACTGCGCCACCCTCCCTGCACATCCCCCCTCCGCTTTTCCATTCCCCCTATCACCCTTCATCCTTCGCCCTGTGGCCTCCTTCCCGGCCTACCCATCCTGACAATCCTGAGTTTACCCTCGCCCCTTGACCGCCCCTTGCCCCCCCCCTTTCCTGTCCGCCCCCTTCTCCCCGCCTCCGATCCTCATCCTAATCCTCACCCTCCTTGTGGTGAGCCGTCTCATCCAGCCCCCCCTCCAAACTACTTCGTAGCCCCGCACTGTCTTCTCTCCGCCTGTCCCCGTCTTCTGCCATCGCCCCCCTCACCCTGCTCGCCCACTCCTCTGCGCGCAGTGCGTCACGTCTTGCGAAGGCCTTACGGCGGGTGCCGCCAGCCCTGATGACGACGACGACGACCACGACCGCCACCACCACCACCACCACCACCACCGCCACCACGACCACCACCACCACCACCACCACCACCACCACCACCACCACCACCACCACCACGGCCACGACCACCACCACCACCACCACCACCACGACCACGACCACGACCACCGCCACCACCACCACGACCACCACCGCCACCACCACCACGACCACGACCACCACCACCACGACCACCACCACCACCACAACCACCACCACCACCACCACGACCACGACCACGACCACGACGGCAGCGGCGACGTCGACGACAACGCTGACGCGCTGTAGCCCTTCGTGGGGCCATCTCGGGAGCTTCTTGGGCCCTCTTGGGGGGGTCTCTTGGGGGCGTCTCTTGGGAAGCTCTGTGGTCACTTGGAGCTGCTTCGGAGTGGACATGATGTCCTTTGGAGGCATGCAGGAAAATCCGCAGCACCCCGCAAGAGGCGATTAGAGTCCAGGGAGATCCAGGAGGAGGGTGGGTGGAGTGGCCCCCCTGTCCAACAGAGGGCTCAGGGCGGAGCTTCCTCTGTCCCCATTGTCGACAGGTGGAGGGGGGGCAGGGATTCTGACTTCCCAATGTCTAAAAGGGTTGGTCACCCCACACCCCACTGTCACCCTTGTCCACAGGCGGGGCCGCGGGGGGGAGGTGGGAGGGGGGCTTCAGTTCTCCTTGTCCAAACGGGAGACCCCCGTTTTCCCCCTTGTCCACAGGGGGAACCAGGATAGGGGGAGTCCGTGTCCATAGTAGAGACCACGCTCAGGACCCCCCTCAGGGGGGGAGTATCCTGACACTGGACCACCCCCCCGGGACTCCCCCCCTGCTTACCCCGCTCCCAGCTCCCCCCCTGGCCCCCCCCCGCGGGGAACGGATCGGGGGTGGGGGGGTGAGATCGCAGTGGAACGGCGACCCCCAACCGGGAAATCATTTCGTTTCGTTCGTGTCGTGCGTGCGGGTGAGGCGAAGCTGCGTGGGCGCGCGAGAGGAATGAACCCGCCGTTGCTAGGGCGAAGTCAAGACATCTGTTGCTCTGTCCGTTCGTCCGTCCGTCCGGCGGTGTCCCGCGGTGGGTGTCCCGTGGTGTCCCGTGGTTTCCCGTGGTGTCCCGTTGAGTGAGATCGATAGTGGGATCGATAGTGAGATAGATAGTGAGGTCGATAGTGAGATCGATAGTGAGATCGATATTGAGATCGATGTGGTGCCCCGAGTTGTTCCGTGGTGCCCCAAACAGTGAGATCTGTAGTGAGATCGATCGTGAGATCGACAGATTTCCCGTGGTGTCCCGTGGTGTCCCGTTGAGTGAGATCGATAGTAAGATCGATAGTGAGATCGATGTGATGTCCCGAGGTGTCCCGTGGTGTCTTATGGTGTCCCGTTGAGTGAGATCGATAGTTAGACCGATAGTGAGATCGCCAGGTGTCCCGCGGTGGTGTCCCGTGGTGTCCCGTTGAGTGAGATCGATAGTGAGATCGACAAGTGTCCCGTGGTGTTCCGTGGTTTCCCGTTGAGTTAGATCGATAGTGAGATTGATTCAGTCAAATGTTGGTTCCCCCCCCTCGTTCCCCCCCCACAGCTTCCTTATCCGAAGGGTGGTCGTATAGGTATGAGTTTCCCCCCAACTGAACTACGACGTTCCTTGATTTGACCCCCTTACTCTGCTCATCCACTCCTCTCTGATCAATGCGTCACGTATTTTGGATGCCTCGTGCATCCATCCCTCTCCCACTCCGCGGTTCCGTCCGTCAGCTCCTTACTATTTCTCTCCTCCCTTTCATATCCTCTCTCCCCTCCGCTCCCACTCTCTTCCGCTGCCTTCTGTTGCTGTTCCTGTACCCCCTTCTCTCCCACCTATCCTGCTCCCCCTCCGTTCGTCTTCCGCTCAGGAAGGGGGCGTCGCAGAAGGGCCCGCTCGCTCTCTCCTCGCCGGCAGGCTGGACTTCCAGATGACGTGGAACACGGCCTGGCGGTGGTGGCTGGACCTGGCCGTCCAGGCAGGCGCTCCTCTCCCCGCTCGTCCTTCCGCCTGGCCCCCCGCTCGCTCGCTCCTCCTCGCTCGCTCCTCGCTCCTCCCTCCCTTCTCCTCCTCCTCCTCCTCCTCCTCCTCCTCCTCCTCCTCCTCTCTCCCTCCTCCTCCTCCTCGCTCCTCCTCCTCCTCCTCCTCCTCCTCCTCCTCCTCCTCCTCCTCCTCCCTCCTCCTCCTCGCTCCTCCTCCTCGCTCCTCCTCGCTCCCCTCTCCGCCCTTCGCCCCTCGCTCCCTCCCCTCCCTCCCTGCCCTGCTCCCCTCTCCCCCCAAGGGCCCTGCCCGCGCTCCCCCTTGTCCCCCCTCCTCGCCCCCCCCCTCTTCCCCCCCCCCTCCCTCCTCGCCCCCCCCCTCCCTCCTCGCCCCCCCCTCTCCTCGCCCCCCTCCTCGCCCCCCCATCCCTCCTCGCCCCCCCTCCTCCCCCCCCTCCCGCCTCGCCCCCCCCCCCCTCTCCTCGCCCCCCCCCCTCCTCGCCCCCCCTCCTCCCCCTCGCCCCTCCTCCTCCCCCCCCCTCCCTCCTTGCCCCCCCCCCCCCCCTCTCCTCGCCCCTCCTCACTCCTTGCCCCCCGTCCCTCCTCGCCCCCCCATCCCTCCTCGCCCCCCCTCCCGCCTCGCCCCCCCTCTTCGCCCCCCCTCTTGCCCCCCCCCTCCAGGGCTGGACCTAAACGGCGTTTTGGCGATTTCGTGGACCGTTTTCGTTTCGAGTTCGTTTTGCGGTAGAGGTGGATTGAAGACAAAACGAGGGACAACGAAAACAAAACGAGAACGAAAAACATCGTTTAGGTTCAGCCCTGCCCCCCTCCCTTGGTCCCGCTTTCTCGTGGAGGAGGGGGAAAGGCGGGAGGGAGGGAGGACGACCGCCGTCACGACCTCGACCACGTGAGGCGGCGTTGCCCGCGACGGCGGCGCCCGCCGCTCCAGGCTATCATCCACCTCTCCCTGGACGTGGGACCCTTCGCGATCGTGCTCTGGCACGCCCTGGTCAGGCAGCGGCCCGCGAACCAGGTGATGAGACTATGCAGCCGCCTGCGGCAGCCCCCTGTCGACGACGAGGACGAGGACGAGGACGAGGACGAGGACGAGGACGAGGACGAGGACGAGGACGATCGACAACCGACGACGACGACGACGACGACGACGACGACGACGACGACGACGACGACGACGACGACGACGACAACGGCGACGGCGACGGCGACGGCGACTAAGACGGCGATGGCGACGACGACGACGACGACGACGGCGACGGCGACGGCGTTTGCGACGGCGACGGCGACGGCGACGGCGACGACGAAAAAGAGGAAAAAATAAGAAACATACGAAAAAGACGACGTCTGCGACGACGACGACGATGACAAGGACGACGACAACGCTCGGCGACCGTGTCGGTCGACGAAAGAGACGGCGGCCGACGCTGTCCTTCGCCTGTGGAGGTCCTCCGAGGTCTTCGCGGGGACGCGTCTGGAGGACTCCGGAGGTCCCGGGGGGGCCCGTGGATTCGGGAGCCTTGAGATGGGGGTCAGCCAGAGCGCCCCGACCTTGCAGGATCCTGCAGGGCCAGGGTCGCATTGACCCGGGTTTGGGTGCAGGATCCTGCAGGATCCTGCAGTATCCTTCGCATTGACCCGGGTGTGGGTGCAGGATTTTGCGGGATTCTGCAAGGCCTGACTGACCCGGGTCTGGATTGACCCGGGTCAGCAGGACCCCCGACTCCACAGGCCATCCGAGGGTCCTCTCACCACCCACCAAACCACCCCAACCCAACCCGAAGGCCCAAATTTATCCTCGATTTCCAGTGGGGGGGGGGTCGGGGAACGTTGAAAAAACACATGGTATCCGTACCCCCCCAACCCGAAATTCGGGTCAAATTCGGGTCTTCGGGTTGGGTTGGGGTGGTCTGGTAGGTAGTCATCCTCAAATGCCCCTCGGGGCGCCCGTCCGTCGCCGAAGAGGGCGGTCTCCCTGTGGGCCAGCGCAGCCATGGCGCAGTCCCGCACCCCGGGTGGGGTCCATCGCCACGGCGGCCCTTCGTCTCGTGTCTTCTCGCTGACTTCGGCCGTCGGGGGCCGCTGTCGGGCCCCAGGGTCCTCAAAAGTGTATCTGGGAAGAAGAACTCACCACCCACCAAACCACCCCAACCCAAACCGAAGGCTCAGATTTACCCTCGATTTCCAGTGGGGGGGGTGTCGGGAAACATCGAAAAAACACATGTGGAACCCTTACCCCCCCCAACCCGAAATTCGGGTCTTCGGGTTGGGTTGGGGTGGTCTGGTAGGTAGTCAGGAACTACGATCCCCAGGGAAGCAGCCAGGGCCCCTGGGTCCATCAACACGGCGGCCCTTCAGGACCAGCTGTGGCATTTCAGGCCCACGTCCTCCTGGCCCCGCGAACGAGTCACGACGGGCGTTGTGCGCCTGAGGCCCCTGGAACTCGACACAAAAACGGCTCGAGGCTGGGGGCCCCTGGGGACGGACGCACGTCGCGACAACGTGTTCCCGAGGCTCTCGGAGCTGTTCGGGATCTTCCGGGCTTCGAGCTGCTGCCCGCTGTTCCGGCAGGCCCGCGGCCAACGACCTTGCGCTGGATCCCCTGTCGGCCTCGCCGTGCGCCCCGCGCACCGCTCAGACCTTCGGCTCCGTGGTGTTGTCAGTCTGCGGGCCCCCGGAGCCCTGCAGCTCTCGACCCCCCCTTCCCGTGTACCGGCCCCTTGTGCCCGATGGTGGTTCGGGAGCCTCGAGACGGGGGTCAGTGCAAACGGGGGTCAGCCAGAGCGCCCCGACCTTGCAGGATCCTGCAGGGCCAGGGTCGCATTGACCCGGGCTTGGGTGCAGGATCCTGCAGGATCCTTCGCATTGACCCGGGTTTGGGTGCAGGATCTTGCAGGATTCTGCAAGGCCTGACTGACCCGGGTCTGGATTGACCCGGGTCAGCAGGTCCCCGAGTGGTGAAGATGTCGCCAGGCCCAACAGTTCCAGGCCGCTCAAAGGGGCCGAGGCTAAGAGGGTCGGGGGAACACGTTGCGTCGCCGATGCATCGGCCGTTCGGCGGGGTCTGAGCCTGCGTTCTCCATCCCGAGGTCGGTGGTGCATCGCCGTTGCAACGGCGACGCGTTGCGTTCCTCGGGCTCCATCTGCTCTGGTCCCACTTGGGCGGTCTCCAAACGCGGCACCTGGAGGCTGGCATTTCAGAAATCGCGGAGAAAGAGCAAACATCACAGGGCCGGAAGCCGGCGGACCATGGCCCGCGTATCGCATCGCGTCGCGTTTTGAGGTGAACCTGTCCGGCTCCCCGCCGTGGCATTTGCCACCGTTCCACAGCAGCGTTGATATGCAGGGCTCATGCAGGAGGGAGGTGCCGAGCTCTGCCGAGCAGGCTCTCTAACGGTAGGGTTGTCGCCCCCTTCAACATGGCGGTGACATCGGCGAGGGTGTTTAAGGTTGAATGCCTGGTCAGGGGCCGTTGCAAGCTCCAGGGCTCGCAGCAAACAACTCGCAGCGCAGAATCTATGCATACGAACAGGTCAGCAGCTTCTGGGCACCCGCGAGGGCGGAGATTGTTCAAGATCTGTCGCCCGATGCTGCGTCAGGAACCAGGGCCCGCGTCGTCACGGCGGGAACCTACCATACAGCCATCTTGTGGTCGTGTGTGGCAGGACCGCTACCTGGACAGAGAGTCTACAGGGTTTCGAGGAGTTCCCAACGTGCCGAGGCTTCGGTCGCGGATTTTCGCTGTACGCGTGTTGGGCGACCACCAGCCATATTGTGATATTCCACATCGCCTGGACGCTGAATGACTATGTGGCCAAATGGTGGGCATTCCGCAGGCTGTGGAAAACCGCATGCGAGCGCGAGCGAGCATGGGGCATGTACGGTGTAGGCGGCGAGGACGACCCTCGACAAGTCAGCGTGACGCTTGTGAGCGCGACAGGGCTTCGCGCTGCCGATAGCGACGGGCTTTCGGACCCATACTGCGTCTGCCGGATACGGGGCAAGTCTGGGTACGAGTTCCAGACTGAGCCCGAGCCGATGGAGCTCAACCCCCGGTGGGAGCATTGCCAGTCCATGCCGGTGCTGGTCCGCGGCTCCACGCTGGAGTTCGAGGTGTGGGATCACGACATCTTGTCTGCGGACGATATCCTGGGCACAGCCACGCTCAAGCTCAGCTCGGCGGAGTGCGACCTGAGCGAGGTCGTCACGACCGACCTGGAGCTCGGCGGGCACCCAGAAGCGCAGGGGTCGCTGAGGTCTGGGGCCCCGAATGAAAATCTGGGAAACGTAAGACTCGAGTTCGCCATGACTCGGGTTTGCCGACGCTTTTTACAGGCCCGTCCTTCAAGCAATGGCGAAGCGTCCTGGCGTGCCTTTCGGCCTACCGAACAGTGTTCTAAGAACCTTTTGTGGCTTCCACGAAATGTTCTTAGAACATTTCTGGCTGGGACTGTCTTTGTTTGCCACGTCGGGTTCATGTTCTAAGAATATTGTCTTGTTCTAAGAATGTTTTTGGGGTTCTAAGAACATGTCGTGGTAGGCCTATTGGAATGCCGGGACGGTCGGTCCCTGCTCAAGTCCTGGAGTTTGACGGTTCAGTGTTCGTAGGATGTCTGCAGCGGGAGTTCGCGCCAATTTTCGGATCGGGTGTGGTCGTTTTCCTGACGGCCCCGTCGGGCCAATTCGACCCCTGTCGATTCGAGTCTCGCGTCTCCGGGAGGAAGGACTGCCTGTGCCTCCGCCCGTGCCCCCTCGTGAGACGGAGAGGAGAAGTCAAAAGGGGAATGCGGCATAGGGGAGGTGCTCGTGGTGTTGCCGAGCCGTTCGTGGAAAGTGGGAGTCTTGGGCGTCCCAGCTCCGGACGAAAACATCACCAAGGGCCGTCCTGTGTTCGTCGGCGATGCCTTGCCCCGAATCCCCAGTCCCCATGAGCACAGACCGCTCGGACAAGAAGGGACACTCGGGGATACCCTGGAGGCTATTCGGACGCATCCATATCGAGGATGCAGGCCCCCCCCTATCGTGTATTCTTGAGTTCAGCCCACAACTGTTATACAGTTGACACCCCACAACTTCGGGCGATGGGGGTCGCCGCCCCCCCTCCTTATGTTGAAACAGTCTGAGGACCTTCTTGTCGCTCGGGAGGAGACGCCCAATCTGCGTTCACCGCCTGCCTGCTTCGTGTTTCTGCTGATTCTTCAGTCCAGCCGCAAGTGCGGGGGGAGAGGACGATCAGGGAGGACGAGGAGGAGGATGATCTCAACAACAACACTAACAACAACAATAACAATTCGGTCTTCTCTGCTCGCGTGCCATCGAACAATTGTATCCCAAACCCTCGATATCCGCCCTCTTCGTCTTCGATCGTACCCTCCTTGAGATTACATCTTTCTTACCTGCCACGTGCATTTAGCGCAGCCCCGTCACACAGGGGAAGAGGGGACGGACGGAAGGAAAGGACCAGGGGGAGGTACGAGGATGGAGCACGAGAGAGAGTAGCAGGAGAGGGGCTCGGAGCAGAACGCACGTGGCAGAACCGGACGGGCAGATCGGGCGGGTAGACCCTAGCGGGCGGGTCGGGAAGGCGGGCCCAGGCGGCCAGGTCGAGCAGGTGAGTTGCTGAGGTGTGAGTCCTGTATGAATCGCGAGAAAATTTCGAGCGATTGCGCGATTCCCGAGTAAACCGTGAACGAATCCAGAGCGAGAGCGTGATTCCTGAGTGTCGAGGGCGCGGGGTCTGAATCAATTGGAGAAGCTACCACGCGAGAGCGCGATTCCTGCATAACTTGTAAGGCAGTTCCGCGCCAGAGCGCAATATTTCCATACACTGTGAGGAAGTAGGCGGGAGCCGTTGTTGGTGTAATTGGAGGGCCAGGGATGCAATTTGAGCAGGAAGACTTTCCCTGCTAAAAGTCAGTGCGAGCCCCGGGAAGGGCACTTCACTCAAACTAAATCCATGTGCACAGGGCTGGGGAAATCAAGCATAATTTGTCTTCAGAAGTGAGAATTCAACAACACAGCACCAACAACAACGCCAACAACAGCAACACCTCCAACAGCACCAACAACAGCAGCAACAGCAACACCACCACCAATAATTTTTAGAGGGCTCGCTCTTGTCTGCTCGCGTTTCATTCAACACGTGTATCCCAAACCGTCGATACCCGCCCTTTTCGTCTTCGATCGCACCCCCATGGGGAGTTATATCTTTCTTACCTGCAACGTGTATTGTGAGCAGCCCCTGAGGCAGGGGAACAGAGGACGGTTGGAAGGAAGGGGCAGTGGGGAATGAGGAGGATGGAGCACGAGAGAGAGTAGCGGGAGGGGGGGTCGGAGCAGAACGCACGTGGCAGAACCAGACGGGCAGATCGGGCGGATTGGCCCTACTAGGCGGGTCGGGAAGGCGGGCCCAGGCGGCCAAGTCGAGCAGGCGGGTTGCTGAATCGTGCGTCTTGCTTGAATCGCCACGAAGTTTCGAGCGATGGCGCGATCTCCTCATAATAGCGTGATTCCTGTTTGTCGAGGGCGCGGCGTTTGAATAAATTGCGAGGAAGTGTCACGCGAGAGCGAGATTTGGGAATAAGTTGTGACGAAATATCAGGCGGGAGCCGTTGCTGTTGTAGTCGGGGGCCATGGGCGCAGTTTGAGCAGGAATATGTTCCATGAACAAAATAGGGTGCGAGCCCCAGGATTGGCACTACAATTGAAACAACACATAAGGTACCGGAGGGGGGGATCAACTTGAATGATTTTTCAGTGAGAGTTCATCACCAGCAAAAGAAGCAACAACAACAATAACAGCAACAACTGCAACAACAAGAATAGGCGTGATGGGGGATGGCTGCGACGCGCAAGCCCTCAGCCTGCCTGAGGGGGTGCCCAGCGGCGTCGACGCCTTGCAACACAATGCGATGGGTCCCCTGGGGGGTATCAGAGGAGGAACAAGTACCGATACCGCTACCCTTCCCTCGTTTTCCCCTCTGCGGGCCTCCTGGGAGGTCTTCGTCGTCACCGCTGGATTCGCTTCGCCTCGACATTCTACTCAGAGTGCACCCCACGAGAGGTCTGGGGAGTCGCGGTATCGGTACCTTCTGGTCTTCACAGGGCAGGCCACGAGGTGTGTTTTTTCAGCCCGCGGGCCTCAGAGGTCTTGGCCCCTTCATCAGCGGCAGCTTCTCGCACTGGCCCGTTGTTGATGTCAAGGGACGAAAAACAAACACCCCAGCCCCCACCGTTGGGATTTGCTGAACTCGGCGGCGATCCCAGGAGCGAAGTGAGAAGCGGCGGGCCTTCTCAGAAGGCTCCCAAGGCCTCGGGTTTTCTGAGAAGTTTTCTCATCCTTCCCCGGAAACAGAAAACTTCTCTGAAGGCGCGAGGGTTTCTGAGCAGCCCCTCCGCCTTTTGAGAAGGCGTGTTCTTTTCACGTCCCCCCGGGCGCGCCGCCGATAAACGGCCTTGGGCGTTCAATGAACAGCCCTATCCTCGTCGATTCCTTCCTTTGGTGCATTTACTAATCGGCTCCGGCTGCCAGGGTGCCTGCCACGAGGGTATTTTTGTGTTGCTCTCTATAATGGCCCCATCGGCTGAATGGATGAATGGATGTATGGAATGACTCCGAAGGCTCATGTTGTGTTGATCTTTCATCCATTCAGACTCCGAAGGCTGAATGGATGAAAGGAGACGGCAGGTTTGAAAACAATGGCACCCGTGCGGCAGAATACCCCAAACAGATTGACAGATGGGGGGGGGGTAGGGCATAGAGGTAGGGATAGAGGTAGTTAGGGATAGGGAGATTGTGCTGAGGGTACATGTTGGGATAGAGTGTTTGGGATATGGATTTGGATGGGGATGGGAATGTAGGATAGGGGTAAAGAGCAGTGATAGAAATGGGGATACAGGAATACAAGGATAGGGCTGGTGATAGGGACAGAGATCGGGATACGGATGCGCATAGGGATAGGAGTAGGGACAGGGATGGATAACGGGAGCCAGCGAGAGACAATGGGAGCCAATGGAAGACAACGGGAGACAGTCACAGCGTCGCCAGCCCGATCCCGGTTCTGGCAACGCACCAACATACTCGCTTCCCACAAGCAATCTACACAACCCTTTTCCGCCCCCCCCCACACACACACACACGCACGCACGCACGCACACACACACACACGCACGCGCACGCGCACGCGCACGCGCACACGCACACGCACACGCACGCGCACGCGCACGCGCACGCGCACGCGACGCACACGCACACGCACACGCACACGCACACACGCACACGCACACGCACACGCACACGCACACGCACACGCACACGCACACGCACACGCACACGCACACGCACACGCACACGCACACGCACACGCACACGCACACGCACACGCACACGCACACGCACACGCACACGCACACGCACACGCACACGCACACGCACACGCACACGCACACGCACACGCACACGCACACACGCACACGCACACGCACACGCGCACGCACGCGCACGCACGCACGCGCACGCGCACGCGCACGCGCACGCGCACGCGCACCGCACGCGCACGCGCAGCGCACGCGCACGCGCACGCGCACGCGCACGCGCACGCGCACGCGCACGCGCACGCGCACGCGCACGCGCACGCGCACGCGGCACGCGCACGCGCACGCGCACGCGCACGCACGCACGCACGCACGCACGCACGCACGCACGCACGCACGCACGCACGCACACACACACACACACACTCACACACTCACACACTCACACACTCACACACTCACACACTCACACACTCACACACTCACACACTCACACACTCACACACTCACACACTCACACACTCACACACACACTCACACACTCACACACTCACACACTCACACACTCACACACTCACACACTCACACACTCACACACTCACAGACACACACACTCACACACACTCACATTCACAGCACACACACCACACACACACTTAGTGGCCCCAAACATGTGCGTATAATTTGTACACGCGCATCCCAAGGGTAGCGATGGGTGGGCATCGGCCATGGGGGAGCGCATCGACCCTGTCCAGGAGCGTGCGATTTCGCTGATGAGAGCCTGTCGCAGATCCGTCGTCGATGCGTCGCCGATTCCCAGGGCGGCAAGGCTTCCCCCCACTGCACCAGTCCCCCGTGACGCTCCCCCTCGACACTCAGGAGGGGAAAAACACACAGACACAGTGAAGCAGCCCAGAAAATATTGGAACATCTGGGAAGTCTTGGGATGTGTGTGTACTTCTTCGTGTGTCCCTGGGCCCCTTCCGGCATTCCCCCCTTCCAACTCTGGCCCTGGCTCAGCTCCTGCGAGCGCGTTGTGCCCTCTCCGGGCGCGCCCCGCTCCCAGGGTCCGCCTTCGCGGCCTGCGCGTGGACGAGGAGTCGGTGGTCCAGGAGGCGCAGCGGAGGTCGCCCTGGCGTGCCCCCCCGTTGCCCTGTTCCCTCCTCCTTCCTCAGAGCTCAGGGGCTCCGAAGGTGTCCTCCTCCTCCTCCTCCTCCTCCTCCTCCTCCTCCTCCTCCTCCTCTCCCTCCTCCCTCTCCTCCTTCCTCCCTCCTCCCCTCTCCTCCCTCTCTCCTCTCCTCCTCCCCCCTCCCCTCTCCTCCCTCCCCCCTCCCTCCTCCTCCTTCTTCCCTGTTCCTCCTCCTCCTCTCTCCCCCTCCTCCCTCCTCCCTCCTGCCTCCTCCCCCCTCCTCCCTCCTGATCCGTTTTTGCCGGTCCCCTTTATCCGCTGCCCTTGCACTTCATGCCGAGCGCTTGCGCACCCTGCGCCTGCTCTTCCTGCCTCCTCTTCTCTTCCGCTCCCTCACGGGAGGCAGGTCGAAGGACTCCTCGCCCTCGCCCTCGTTCTCGTGGGCCCCGCCACGCGCCGCCGCCCCTCAAAAGTCTGGGCGGGGTCCTCTCCCCGCGCGCTCTGCCCCGCCTGTCCTGGGAGCGCGGGGTGTCCTCTGCAACCGCGGAGGAGGAGGAGGAGGAGGAGGAGGAGGAGGAGGAGGAGGAGGAGGGGGAGGCGGAGGAGGAGAAGGATCGGCGCGGCATAGAGCGGTCCAGTCGAGCCAGGACCGCCCCGAGCGCGACCTCGCGCCCCACGCGAGGCCGCAGTGGCGACGAGGCCCCCCCGCCGCGTGAGTGCGACCGCCCCTAGCACCCCACAAGCGGGGTCCTAGACGGCCGCACTCACCCCAGGCCCTCGGGCCTGGCGGCACCCACAGGCACGGGAGCCACGGAGGCCACACGGGGCCCCCCGCCGCCAGGGTCCGAGGCGAGTCCAGCAGCCCCGCCTGGCTTGGCCCCCTGGGGGCCTCCAGTGCGGGGCGTACGCGCAGCAGCGCCGTCGCTCAGCCCCGCCGCGTCACAGCCGCGGCGGTAGGCGGCCAGGAGCGAGGCGACCACGGAGCTCCGCCGCGCTGCCTCCGCCGCCTCCGCAGAGCCCGCGGCCGCTCCCTCTCCCTCCTCGCCCCCGCCAGCAGGGCGGTGAGCCCGCGGCAGGGGCCCCTGGTGGCGCCGCACTGGCGGCTCTTCCACCCCTCTTGGGCCGCTCTCTGCCGCCTCAGCAGAGTCCGCGCCCTCGTCCTCGCCCCCGCCCGCAGGGCGGTGAGCCCGCGGCGGAGGCCCCTGGTGGCGCCGCGCTGGCGGCCCTTCCACTCCTCTTGGGCCGCTGGCGTCCCTTCGGCCTTCCCCATCGGCCTCGCCCTCCCCAGGGGTCGTGGGGGTCGCCGCGGCCTCTGCAGCTGCTCCAGCGGCGCACCAGTCCTCACCTCCAGCGCCGTCGCCGCCTCTGACGCCCTCCGCCGCCTCAGAGCCCCAGTCCTCACCTCTCATAGGTGGCACGCTCTGGCCACCGTCCTCGCCACGAGCGACGGGGCTCCCACTGATGGGCTCGGCGGGAGGAGGGGCGGGGCCAGCGCCCACCTCCTCTGCTGCTGCCGTCGGCTCGCCACCGCCAAGGCGCCGCAGCGTGACGGCAACCTCGCTCGCGATCCTGGGCGCGAGCCCAGCACGCAGGCGCGCGATAGCCGCGCTGCCCGCGGCCGAGGGCGGCGTCTTGCACTCCAGCCCGAAGCTGCAGGCGCGAGCGGCTCCAGTGAACCCGCACCTGGTGCATGCGACCAACGGCAACCTCCGCTCCAGCTCGCTGTCCAGCACAGGAGCGATGGCGACCAGGTCGTGCGCCGCGAGCCCCTTCTGCACCAGCAGCTCGTTGGCCTTCACCGCGTCCTCCAGGATGCTGCCAGGGCACTCGCCAGCGCGGTTGGTCCACCTGCAGACCTCACACCATCTGTCCTTGCCCTTCCCGCGCCAGCTGCAGCTCAGCCACGCGGAGGCTTCACGGCGCCGCCGAACCGCCCTCTTCGGCCGCTCCTTGCGATGGGTGGTGTCGCTGCCATCCACCCATGTGCCGACCGCAGTGCACCACATGGCCACCAAGTCCACCTGCTGCCGAGCCAGGTGCAGCTTGCGGCGATCGGCGGCCGAGGCACGGCCCTGGGCAGCCGCCGCCTTCGCAGCTGCGTCGGCGTACGAGTTGCCCTTCCAGTCGCGGTAGCTGATGGCGCCGTCCACGACCTGCCTCCTGGTGCGGTGGGCAGGGACCCATCGGAGGTGCACTGCACGACCAAGCCCTCCTCTGTCGTCCACCAGGGCCCACGCCAGCCGCCACAGGTGCGCCCAGGAGTACGCGTAGGCGGCAGTGTTCGTGCGACCCGCCTTGTAGAAGCCGTCGTACACGTACTTCGAGTCGACCACCAGCGTGACCACGCCCATGCTGAACCGCAGCGCCATGATCACCGCCATGAGCTCGCCCCCGTTGATGTCGACGTAGGCGCCGCACAACTGCCCAGCAACGGAGGCCAGGTAGCAATCGGCATCGGGCTGCAAGGCGACCACGCTCCAGCCGACCGATGCGAACTCGTCGAAGTCGGCCTCGAACGCGGAGCCGTCGAGGAAGAACTCGCCACCAGGGAGGACCCCGCCGTCGTGGTCGCCGCGCCAGCACACCAGGTCACTGGCCCGTGGCTTGCGTAGCCCAGGCGGCGTCGGCCACAGGCACCGTTCCAACAGCAGGGTGACCTCGGGCAGGTGGCTCCGCTTCCTGAGGTCCGCGATCTCCTTCGGAAGCGTCAGCACCTCTCTCCAGCATTCGCAATCGCAGTGGCGATGCAGGAGCGTCCCTCTGCCCCCGCACCGCAGGCACTCAGCACACTCGGCAAGGCCCTTCTCCTCCTTGCGCGCCTGGGGCCACTGCCCATTGACCACCAGGGAGTGGAGGTACGCCCGCTCCTTGAGGGTGAGCCGCACCTTGGTGCCCGCGGCGATACCGTCCCTCCTGTCCGCCACGCTCGTGACACAGCCAGTGGAGGTGAGCCTGATGAGCGGCTCCAGCGTCCCGCCCTCCGCCAGGTGAGCGCACCCAGGCGCCAGGCTGGCTTGTCTCCACTGCCACTTCACGATGGCCCGCTGCACCAGCTTGATCACGATCCACGGGGAGATGTCAAACGGCGCAAGGAGGCCACCATCGTCCATCCTCCAGCAATTGGCCGTGACGACCTCCCAGTCAATCCTCCGCAGCGAGAGAAGCGTCGCCGCGCAAGGGCCCTGGACGTGGGCCCACGTGACCGTGCGCGCGTCCTGCAGGCATAAGACCACCATGTGGCGTGGCACCCAGCCCTCCCACACCGCGCGCAGTAGCATCTGCACGGGCTTGCACGTGGCGTCGACTATCGGGTCGAGCCCTGGCTGGAGCATCATCGTGAGGGTCCTTGACTTCTCCGCCGTGGTGTTCGACACCGCCACGAACGTCAGGGACCTGGCACGATCGAGCTCGGTCGTGGTGCAGCCTGTGATGGCCGTGCCGTACCCGATGCTGGGGTGCAGGGCGGTCTTCGCGAGCCTCCTCGTCGCGGGCTTCCTGCCTTTCGTCATCTTGACGATCTTCACCCTCCGAAGGCGCTGCTGGGCCTGCTGCATCCTTCCTGCTCGTACTTCACGTCCGAGCCGCTTGCCTCCACTGAAGTCGACGCCCAGGTTGCGCTCCTGCCTCGCCGCAGTGACGCCTGCCGTCCTCTGCAGCCTCCGCTCCAGCTCGTGCCTCGCCTCAGGGTAGTTGGAGAGGGCCCTGGACTTCTTGGTGGCGATGCGAAGGTCGGCCTTCCCCAGGAGCTCCTTGAGGCGCCGTGTCGCCGTCGCCACCTCATCCACCGTGCGCCGCAGGCCTCCGACACGCTTCAGGATGAGATCGTCCACCACCACCGACAGGGAGACGGTGGGCACCAGCGCTTGCAGCTTGTCGAGGGGCTCGATCAGCATCATCTTGAGCATGAGCGTGGCGAAGCCGTCGCCTGGCAGCACCGCCTGCTTGGTGGCGATGGGGTTGCTCAAGGCCTCTCCCAGCGCAAGCCACCTCGGAGATCTGTAGAGGCTGACCTGCAGCTTGAGCTGCCACAGCGGGAAGCCCGTTCGCACCGCCGCCTGGATGAGGCGCCCGTGCTGCACCTGCTCGTACGCCTTGAGCAGGTCGAGCAGCACCAGCGCTGACACCCAGCTAGAGGCGTCACCAGCCTCACGCCCCTTCGCCGAGGCCCACTCGCACTCTACCGCCTGCTGCCACACCGCCCTCTCGCAGCCCTTGCCTCTGGACGCCCAGAAGTAGGGGCGGTCGTTCCTGCGCTCCCAGGCGTCCGCCAGCGGCTTGCGCAGCCTCGCCTGGACCCTGGCCACCACGTGGATGATGGCCACAGGGCGAACGCCCCCGAGCCGCTTAGCCAAGAACACGATCTTGGTGTGCAGCTGCGGCCACTCCGCCATCTGCTCCACGGCCATCAGCAGGTCGATCAGAGCCTCTAGCCCCTCGCTGCTGAGCTCGAGGAGCTGCCTGGGCTTGATGGCCTCGAAGCCCGAGGCCGTGTCCTTCTTGAAGGAGCGGAGGCAGCGGCGCAGGTCCTCCACGGACGGCCGCGGAGGCCGTTCGCCCAGATCTGAGGGCCACTGCAGCTCGGCGTGGTCGCACTCGATCCTCCAGTGCTTGCCCCACTCGGCCTCGAGGAGTTCGATCTCCTTGCCGAGGCCTGCGGGGCCCGAGCTGCCACTGCAAGTGCTGCTCTGCCATCCTACTGGCACCCGAGTGACGGCGTGCAGCCCTGCTGCTCCTCCCTTGAGCTGCTTACCCACCCACTCGTCAAAGCGCTTGCCTCGCTCGGCAAGATCTCGTTGGGCTAGCTCGCTGGCATGCCGCTTGGCGAGGTCAGCCATGTGTGCCAGCGCGAACGGGTCCCACAGCGCCACCGCGCCGTACAGCAGGAAGCCGTGCCATCTGCCTGCCACTGCACCGCAGCTGGCCACACTGCCCTCAGCCTCCTCAACCTCATCCTCCTCCTGCAGCGTCCGAACCCGCTGCGGCACGCGAGCCGCGAGCGCAGGCAAGTACCCGAGCGCCTCCTGCCTGGCGCGTGGCGCGCCCACCTTGGAGGCGGCGCGCAGCGCGTTGGCCACCCTGGCCACCCACGCCGCCTCAGGGGTAAGCCTCGGCGACCTCGCCTGCTGCACCCCGCTCTTGACGACGACCTTGGTGGAGAAGCCTTCAGCTCTACCAGAATACCTGTCGCGCTCCTCCCCCAGCTGGTACACGTCGATCCACTCCTCCTCCGCGCACTGGAGGAAGGCGCCCAGGGCCATGCTGAGGCCCTCCTTGACCTTCTCCTCGTCGCATCCTCCTCCTGCTGGCACGCACTTCCCGCCAAGGAGGCGGTCGGCTGGCTCCTCCAGCCCTCTCCACGGGCTCCGCCGCGCCTCTGGTCTGGTCCTCAGGCGTGCTCCTCGCCTCCCGCTCCCGTGCTCCTCAGGCGTGCTCCCCAGGCGTGGCCCCTCAGTTTTAACCCTCGAGAGCCCTCGTGGGGTTGTTTTTTCTTGGGCCTGTGCCTCTCGTGGCTGCTTGGGCCCAGGCTCTCGCCGACGAGGCGTGCTCCTCGCCTCCCCACGAGGCCCAGCTTCCTCAGGCTCCCGCAGCAAGCCGCATCCTCGCACTGCCTCCTGCCACTGCTCGTCCAGCTGCCCGCAAAGCTGGCCAAGGCTGACCGCCGAAGCCGCGGTGGCCAGCGCAGGGGGCGGCGCGAGCACACTGCGGCAGCCTGCGAGGCGGCCCAGCCCCAAGGCGGCATCAGCACCAGCAGCCACCTCACCAGCACCAGCCTCCTCGCAGCAGCCTGCCGCGCTCCCTCCAGCAAGCCCCGCCGGTCGGACCTGTGGCTGGGGCTCCGGGTGGGACTGCGCATCCCGCGCGTCCACCTCTTCCACTCCAGGATGGCTGCCGCAATTTATCCCAGGCTGCGGCCAACTGGCAGACCCAGTGCATGTGCCTTGGGGGCCCGCTCCCAACGGGACTGGGCCCCCCAGGCTGCAGCCCGCGCCTGCCTCAACCTCCTCGTCCACGAAGTCCACCATCGGCCTGAGGAGCCTCCTCATCTCCTGCCGACTCCGCTTCCATCTGCCCACGTGGTCGTACTCGCAGCACCCCAAGGGCCTCAGGACAGGGAAGGGCTTCGGCGCCTGCGCCACGCGGAAGGGCGCACGGGGCCCCGTCGCGCCGACCTTGACAAGGACAGGGGAGTGCGGGTAGACGGGCGACGCAGGCACCACGCTGACCTCGCACGCCCTCAAGCCCTTGGACACCAGGAAGAAGTCGATGACCCTCCCCGACGATGCGCACGTAGGAGTCGAAGGACGAACCACCACCGCATCAAACATGGCGAGCATACCTCCGTCCCTCAGCTCCTCCTCCGTGAGGTTAAAATCACCACCAACCAGGTACTCCTTCTGGTACTGCTTGAGCCTCCTCGCCAGCAGCGTGAGCGCCTGCACGTTACTCGCGTTCAGGCCGACCCCCGCCTCGAGGTAGACGTTGCCGAGAAGCACACCGCCTCTCCTCACCCCTGCGACCCAGCAGACGTGAACTCTGCCTGGGACGACCACGGCGCCCATCGGGTCGTCCACCTCCGCCATCCCATAGGCGGTCCGAACCATGGAGATCAGTCCTCCAGAGCTGAGCCCTCCTGCCGACGACGGGACGGCTGGCGTGCCGCGCGCCCGCCATCCCTGGGCTCGAAGCTGAGCCTCCACATCGCTGGTCCTTCCCTCCAGCAGCCTGGTCTCCTGGACGAGGACCGCGTCGCACTCCTTGACCTCCTGCACCGCCAGGCACGCATCCAGGTTGCAGAACGCGTTCACGTTGACCGTGCAGAACCGCCAGCAGGCACCCTGCCTGCTAGGAGTCTTGCGCACCAGCCTCAGCCGCTGTGCGGAGCCGCTTGGCCTCCGACCCCGCCTGCTCCTCCCTGAGCACCTCGGCGAACTTCCGCTTCTCGGGGTCCTCCATCTCCATGGCGAGCTCGCGCCAGGCCTGGTCCACCCCAGTCGCCCCATTGGCTCCTCCTGCCGCTGGCTCGCCCGCCGCGGCTGCAGGAGCGGGCGCCACGCTAGCGGCCGCAGCTGCAGGGGCATGAGCCGCACCACCAGCACCCACGTCCTCCTGCTGCCGCGGAAGCCCAGCAGCAGCCGCCTCAGGTGCCGCCTGGCTGGCGTGGCTGTCCAGAATCTCGCCCAGCGCCCCGCCAAGCTTGACCACCAGCTCAGGCGCCTCTGCCGCGTGGCTGGCGAGCTCCGCGGCAATCGCTGCCCGCAGCCCAGCCGACACGGCCGTGGGGGCCGCCGCAGCTGGCGCCTTCGGCTTCGCCGTCTCCGCCTCGGACTGCTTCGCGGCTTGGGCTGCCACGGCCGCCTTGGCCTGCACCGTGGCCTCCTCCAGCTCGCGCCGCAGCTGCACCAGCTTTTCCCCCAGCTCCGCCATCTCAGCGACAGCGCGATGAGCCCGCGCCTTGGCCTGCTCCAGCTGGCCCTCCGCCTTCGTGACCTGCACGGACTTCTCGTCGGCCCGCAGCTGCGCCGCCTTGACCTCCTTGACCTTGGAGAGGTCGCCCAGCCCCTCCTGTGCCAACCTCCTGGCTTGGAGAATCCCGCGCTTGGTCTTGGCGTCCAGCAGCTGGGCGCTGACCTTGAAGGCGTCTTCAGGCAACTGCACCAGCTTGTGCCACAGCTCCTCGTTGATGCCAGTGCCCTCACCTCCTGCACCTGCACCACCACCAGCTGCTGCGGTGCCACCCCCACCAGCACCAGCACGGTCGTCAGGCCACCAGGGGGCTCGCTTGGGCGCTCCACCACCGCCCGCGCGCTGCCCACCCTCGCCTGCCCCAGGTCCACGAGGAGCGCGTGGGCGCGGCCGCACCACGAAGTCCCCCAGCTCCGCGGGCCGCCTCGTGGGGGGTCGCTTGCCTTTGCACCCCGGCACACGGCACGTGTCCCGCTCCCCGAAGTTGTAGTAGCCACATCCCTGGCACGGGCACTGCCACCCAGGCTGCCGCCCTGCGCCACCGCCACCGCGACGCCCAGCGCCCACAGCCATGCTGCCAGCCGAGGACCCGTGGTGAGCGTTCAGCAGGCGGGCCGCCTCCACGAGGCGCGCCTGCAGCAGCGGCGACCGCGCCCCCTTCCAGGCGCGGACAAGGGAGCGCGCGCTGGAGCGCTGGCGGCGCGCCCGCCTGTGCCACGCCTCCTCCGAAGGCGCGATGGTCCCAGCCCGAGGAGAGCTCGCGACAGGCTGGCTGTCGCACCCAAAGCTCTCGAGCCGAAACTCGGAGGAGGAGAAGGAGGAGGAGGAGGAGGAGGAGGAGGAGGAGGAGGAGGAGGAGGAGTGGTGCCCTGAGTTCGCGGCTGCCAGCAGCCTGCTATGCCCCCCCCTTGACGTGCAAGGACCCTTGCGTGAGTGGGCATCCTGCAGCGCACTCCCTGCGCAACCTGCTAGCTGTCGAGCGGCCCCGCTGCTTAAGGGGATGATATCTCAGCCAAGGCAGTCAAATGGAGGGACGCCGATTCAGATGGCACAGTGGGCAGCGACCTGGAAATGCAAGGGCGGACCATTGAAGTGTTCACGCTTCGCGTATCCCCACCAGTTCCGTAGCCCCCTTGGCTCAAACCGTCTGCGGGCAACCCCCGCTCTCGAGGGGGCGCCCGACGCACCGCCTGGGCCGACGCGGCCCCTCCCGTGCCCGCCCGTGCCAGGTCACGTGCGATAGCGGGTTGCTACCAGGCCTCGGCGCGCCTCCTGTCCATCTCGCCCCCGCCCTAGAACCACCGGGGATGGAAGAGAACTCAGACGACGATCGCGACGAAACCCAGGGAATTGTCACCAGGGCGGATTGCGACGGACTAGTGCAAGACCTCGGGGCTCTACCACTGTCCGATGAGCAACCACATGATGGCCCCCAGGACGAAGTCGGCCAGCGGGTACAAACATCGATCTACGCTTCGGGCAGGATCCGAGATCGGCACGAAGAGGGTCAACCAAACCAGTATCAGTTTGATCAGATCCCGTTGCTGGAGACGACGGCACACAGGGAAACTCTGCCTCTGCTCATGATACCTCATCCGTCCGCGACGGTTAGTCGCCACACAGGGAACGGTACTGAAGGCAAACACCGGGCTAGCGGGAGCTGCGACCAGATCGGCGGGGGCACACCGATCGAGGATCAGCCTGATCTCCCCGGACCGCGCCTTGTCGGTGGAGGCGACGGCTTATTGGAAGAGATTGCCTGCCCCCCCCTCTCTTGCTCACTCCAAGGCTGCGACGGTTAGTCGCCCCCCTTCTCCTGATAGCATGCCTACTGCGCCTGTCCCCCTATCTTCCAGTGAAGCGGCGGTTAGCTGCGCTCCCTGTCTCTCCCCCCTGCCGCCTCGACTGTTGTCATCCTGGAAGCTACGGATAGTCGTCCCACCGTAGAGGACTGCACAGCAAGGCCAGCAACTCCCTCAGCAACTCCCCGCCGGCACAGCATGCGACCGCCCCGTGGAGGACCATGCGCCGCCTGATGCGTTTCTGACCCGCCCCCGAAGGACAGTCAGCCCACGAACAACCCACTAAGCAGACGCCCGACAACCAGGCCTCTCCACGCGCTCCTGTTGGCCGCCCCCCTTCCCGCACCCTTTCCGACTCTGACGCCCAATGAAATCCGCCCCTTCACGCAAGACGACAACAGCGCGCGACAGCACGACGTGCTTGACGCGAATGCCCACGCTGACGCCCAACTATTACCTTCTTTCAACCCCACTGCCGGCTTCGACCCGAACGCTGCCCTCCTTGGGACGCAGCAAGCCCTCAGCGGTCCACAAAGCCTTCCATTCCCAGCCCCCACTGAGCAGGAGGTCGCCATTGACATGGTCAGTTGATCTGGAGCATGACTCGGGTTTGGAAATGAAGCACCAACTGCGCAGCCACCGCGATCTACCCCCCAGGCACATCGCCCTACCTCGGCCCCCCCACGCAGACATAACGCTGATGGAAGCAGCCCTGCTGGGCCCCCGCGCCCTGCTTCCGACCCAGGAAGCAGCCGCGACTGCTCTTCTTCCTCTCCCCCCCCTTCTCTTTTCCACCGCACCGACCCGCTCCACCAGGCGGTGCACCGGCCGATGCGGTGTTGACATCACGCCGGGTTGGTGGTGCACCGAGTTTCGCCACGTGCCTACACTGATAACTCTCTTTCCTATGAATGCGGCGGTTAGCCGCGATCCTCTGCTCCCCCTCTCTTTCTGCCTCCTGCGCAGTCATTGCGGCTCACTGCCAGCTTCAGACTGGCAGCCCACCGTGATTGCCCCTGCACAGCGCCCCATTGAAGAGCGCCCGTAACGTTTCGTCGACGGCACCTCCTTGCGGGCTCTTGCAGTACTTTGCGCGTGGCAAAACAGGAAAGCATGCGTTGCCTACGCCCGCGGGCGCATATGGGACGGCGTGCTAGCCCAGTGGAAGACATCATCCGCGATTGCACGTTATTGCGCGGCTGAAAGGGCCCAGCTCTAGTCAGGCCTTCGTGTGAAGACCAATGGCAAGCTGGTGGCGGGCTTGCTGAAGTAAGCTTCGGTACAGAACGCTTGGCGCGCGCGTCAGTGTAAGCAGGGTTATGGTGAGCTCTCCTCCTTCTTCTCCTTTTGCTTCTGCGGTTAGCTGGCTCTCCCTCTCCTGTTTCACTGGGATCTTCCCTCGCGGCTGGGTTGCCGCCGATACCGCTGGCGGGTGGGGCTCCGCCAGCTTGGATCTCGCGCAATGGTTTACGCTGGGATCCTCTCCTCTCGCACCGTGTGCCTGGCGTGTGCTTCCTTGCTTCCCCTCCTGCGTCCTAATGCTGCAGCTGTCAGCTGCCGCGCCGGGGTGCCTACCGTGCCTGGCGTGCACCTTTTTCTTCTCATTGGTCTCGCCGGGTTTATCCCGCGCGGCCAGGGTTGCCGCCTATGCCGCTGTCTGATGGTGCTCTGACAGCTGGAATTCCATGCAAGGATCGCACTGGCACTGGGCGGTCAGGTGCCCCCTGGCCTGCTCCTGGCTGGTGTCGGCCTCCACTGATGGCAGTGGGATCTCGCTACGCTGCCGCCCTCTACGTTGCAAGGACTTCGGGTTCGGCGTGCGTGGCTCTGTGCGCCTGTTGGCTGCTTTCTCCTGCGTGGACTCCGCTTTCGACAAGTGCCACTGCTGTGCAAACGCAGTTACTGCCGTTTGCAGCTTTATATGTGACGAGTTTGCCCCCCTCTTCACTCTTGCGCTGACGCGATGTTTCGGCATTCGTGTTCGTCCACTTCACGGATGTCTCCTGGGGGTGCGCGTCGGTCTCGTTCGGTCTGACGTTGCCGGCCGAGCCGCTCACAGTGTTCGACCTATGCGTGATTTCGGTCGCGCCCCCGCGCAATTTTGGTCTACTTGCTGGTAGTTGCCGGGATTTTCGGACGCCGCCGGGAATGGGCCCACCTGTTCTGAATTGTCGCCCGGCTGCTGCGCGCGTCTTGCTTTCCGCTTTTCGCTGCCTGGTCTGGGCCCGGCGAGAGTTCGGGCGCCTTTTGACCCGCCTCGCGAGGCCGTTGACTAACAAAACGTATCCCGACCAACCCATCCAAAAGCAGTGCATTTTGCGGCGCACGCCGACGGTCGCGACTGTCGGAAGTGTCTTCTCATTATTTTCTGCCGCGCATTATTGCGGGGGCAGTGGGGGGGCGTGGGGGGGGGCGCGGCGGGGCAGGAGGAAGAGAAGGCGGCGCGCGGAGAGATCAGGATAGCGACGACGAGGGCGAGGAGGACGACGGCGATGACCAGGATAACGACAACGCACCCGACGACGACGACGGCGACGGCGAAGACGACGGAGAAGACGACGACGACGTCGACGACGACGAAGACGACGTCGACGAGGACGACGACGACGAAGTCAATTATGAAGGCGTTCTTGGGTTTGTCGCTCTGGGGGCTATGTTGCAGGTCTCGGGGCCCTTTAGTGCCTTTTGGGGCGCCCTTGGGGCTCTTTTGGGGGGTCTGAGGGCCATCTTGGGGCTCTTCGGGCGGGTCTGGCAGGTCTCTTGGGGCCATCTTGGAGACCGCGGCTCATGCGGGAGCGCGGCGTCCATTGCGCCCCCCCCTCGGAACCCGGCAAGTAGCCTCTTGGGGCCCTGCTGGGGCGCTCTTGGGCGCGTTTGGGCCCGTGGTCCTCTCTGGGGCCTGTCTCGGGGCTGCCCCGGGCCATCTTGGAGTCTTGTTTGAAGCCTCAAGAGCCCGGTGAAAGCGAAAAGGCGAGAAGGCATAGACCATGGATTTGCCTTAGGTTGCTCAAGGATTTTGGCCTCTCGGGCGCGTCCTTGGGAGGCTCCGTGGCCGCTTGGGGCCGTCTTGGGGCGGTCTTGGAGCGTCGGCGTGTTAGGAGTTATATTGAGACATCGAGGGCTATCTTGGGTGATTTTGGAGGTCATATTGAGCCAGCTCTCCTGGGCTGCCCTCTCCGAAGGGGGAGTAGGGGGCGCGGCGGAACGGGCTCGGCTCTCCAAACTATTGGTAATGCAAGGGCGGGCGCTTGAATCGGTCGAGCGCGATGAGCTAGCGCAAGCGCAGCGCGCGCGCTTCGGCGGGGCGCGCAGAGGCGGCGGGCAGCAAAGACAAGCGCCGGCAGCTTGCGAGCCCCTCTCCCCGAAAGCCGGCGGCGGCGAGAAGGGGATATACCATGCAGAGGCGCAGTCCAACTTGTATCTGCTCCAGCAGCGATGCAAGATCGCATGGGCCATGAGAGTGCCAGTCCACGATATCACGCAGCAGATAGCGATCCGCCGCAGGATGTTGATACCGGAGAAGTCGCCCGAGCAGCAGAGTGCATGGACATTCGCCACCATTGCAAAGGCAATGTTGCGAGCGGGCGCGGCTATCAAAGGATTCGGCAGGAGGTGCTGGACAGAGAGGTTGCGATGCGGAGCGGCTTCCAAGACAAGCTCGAAGCCCCCCGCCACGCCAAGAACGATATCCGCATCATGATGCAAGAGGCCCAGCAGGAGTAAGAGATCGTGGCTCGGCAAATAGGGCTGCATGTGGGGGCCGATCAAGACAGTCAGTCCCACGGAGTCGTCACATTCCTCGAGCGGAGCCAGAATCATATAATTGCAGGTCAGACGACGCCGAGCAGTTCCGCAGGCGGGAGCACACAGGAAGCCGATCCCAGGAAGCAGTTCAGAGGCGAATCGAGTGTCAGACGCAGCCAGTTGTGCAGCAGATGCAGAAAATGCAGAGGATGACGCAACAGATGCGCATGCATCACCAAGCCAGGATGCGCAACGTCGGCCGTCCAGGCATGCAGCTACCATCGCCGATGCCAACAACGAGAGTTGCCCCAGCATGGCCGCATCCTGCAACGTTAGCAGCGTCCTCGCCCGAGACGGTTTTGACCACCGCAGGACCTTGCCAGCCCCGGCGCAGGTCCCCGCGCGCGGTGAGTTCAGCTCCAGGGGCGAGTTCCAGCAGAGGGCCTGCGGTTCTGATGCGGGCTGCCAAGTATGAAAGCAGCTCACGTGGAGCTTTCTCCCCGCGCCCGCCGACGGGCGCTCGGGGGGGGGGGGGGGGGGCTGCAGCGTCGCGGGGCCGCGCGCGAGGGCGACGCGTCAGCCCGGAACGCTTCGCAGAAGAGTCCGATCTACCACTGAGCCAAGCAGAAGGCCAGCGAGCGCGCCATGGTCTGGCGCGGCACGTGGCGGACCAGACGAGGAAGCGAATCGCAGCCCGGCGGCCAGCGCGGAACCTGTTTGTTCGTTTCGTCCAGCGGCCGTGAGGTCGGCCACGCGCGCCCGGGAACCACTCGCCTTCAAGGGAGGGCGTGCCCACGATTTGTACAAGAACGCTGGTCAGTCACCTGAGCATTCAAGCCCCCGTGCAATTTGTTTTGTAAATAGCGCTGCTGAACATCATCGCGACGCTGCTGCCCGCATGACTCGGACGTTTGCGGCGGTGGCCCGTGAGATTCGCCTTTCGTCTTTCATAGCCTTCAGAAATGTCAAGTCAGTATGTTCCACAATTCTTCGCGCGGTCGCAATGCCGCGTTAGAATGGTTCCACTGACCTGGCTGGCGCCATAGACGCCGCCGGCGCCTCTGAGGCCCGGGCTCCGATCCTTGATCACGCGATGGCCCGACCGCCTGTCCTGGATGGGTAGGGCAACGAATTCCGCCCTCGGACGCTCGCTGACACCCGCGCAAGAATGTGATTTAAAATCAAAGGGTCTCAGGGAGTGGCGCGGCTGACCTCTGGGGGAGGCTCACCGGCCGATTTAGTTTTGATTTTCTTGTTTGTGCCGATGATGCGAATGATCAGGTCCAGGCTGAACCAACATGGATATCTGCCCAAATTTGAGCAGCAGGATGCACTGCGTTTCTCACTCCCCGGCGATTCCGAAGTCGACTGCCTGGCTGACGGCGCGTTTGCAGACGCCCTCGGAGCGATGGCGGTCGCGCTCGCGGCAGAGGGCCTCCCCGACATGACATTGGAGGTTGTGTCGATCATCGGCGCGACCGCCAGTCAGCGCGGGATGCTCAGAACCAGAGAAGACGGGCAAGTCTGCCATCGTCGTGCATCCTCTGGGGGGGGGGCCCAGGCTCATTAGGGCCGGGCTGTTTCCCGCTCCCAACCGTCTCCGCGACACCCAGCGCGGGGGCGGGGTTCGCCGCCAGGGGATCTGCGCATTTGCGGGCGCCATTGCCACCCAGAGCGGCGGTTTGGCGCCATAAGTCCTGCGTTGGAAGACCCAGCAAAAGGCTCGAGTTTGTCCTCTCCGTCGGACGGCCCTGAAGGCCAAGAGTCTTTGTCGGGGAACGAAGTGTGTATATGCCGGCTCGCTCTGCACCTCGCGTCTTCTTTGCTATGGGCACGTTTGAGGGGTGGGCTGACCCGTTCCGAGGCAGATGCGATGATGGCCGCGCATTTTTTTTCCCAACCATCCTGTGGTGTTGGGTCCTCGTTTTGAAGAGACGGTGCCCCGCGTTCCTCTCCTTCCTCTCCTCCTCCCTCCTCCCCCTCCTTGCCTCTGCTCTCGGCACACCTCTCACGCGTTTCGTAGCCCCATAGGGAGCTCCACCGAAGGCCCCAGTGGGGGTGTTCGCATGCGGTTCCCCCACCCAGGGCAGCGTTTCGTGGCCCCATAGGGAGCTCCACCGAAGGCCCCAGTGGGGGTGTTCGCATGCGGTTCCCCCACCCAGGGCAGCGTCCACCGAAGGCCCCAGTGGGTTTCGCATGCGGTTCCCCCACCCAGGGCCCCAGTGGGGGTGTTCGCAGCGGTTTCGTGGCCCCATAGGGAGCTCCACCGAAGGCCCCAGTGGGGGTGTTCGCATGCGGTCCCCCACCCAGGGCAGCGTTTCGTAGCCCCATAGGGAGCTCCACCGAAGGCCCCAGTGGGGGTGTTCGCATGCGGTTCCCCCACCCAGGGCAGCGTTTCGTGGCCCCATAGGGAGCTCCACCGAAGGCCCCAGTGGGGGTGTTCGCATGCGGTTCCCCCACCCAGGGCAGCGTTTCGTAGCCCCATAGGGAGCTCCACCGAAGGCCCCAGTGGGGGTGTTCGCATGCGGTTCCCCCACCCAGGGCAGCGTTTCGTGGCCCCATAGGGAGCTCCACCGAAGGCCCCAGTGGGGGTGTTCGCATGCGGTTCCCCCACCCAGGGCAGCGTTTCGTGGCCCCATAGGGAGCTCCACCGAAGGCCCCAGTGGGGGTGTTCGCATGCGGTTCCCCCACCCAGGGCAGCGTTTCGTGGCCCCATAGGGAGCTCCACCGAAGGCCCCAGTGGGGGTGTTCGCATGCGGTTCCCCCACCCAGGGCAGCGTTTCGTAGCCCCATAGGGAGCTCCACCGAAGGCCCCAGTGGGGGTGTTCGCATGCGGTTCCCCCACCCAGGGCAGCGTTTCGTGGCCCCATAGGGAGCTCCACCGAAGGCCCCAGTGGGGGTGTTCGCATGCGGTTCCCCCACCCAGGGCAGCGTTTCGTGGCCCCATAGGGAGCTCCACCGAAGGCCCCAGTGGGGGTGTTCGCATGCGGTTCCCCCACCCAGGGCAGCGTTTCGTGGCCCCATAGGGAGCTCCACCGAAGGCCCCAGTGGGGGTGTTCGCATGCGGTTCCCCCACCCAGGGCAGCGTTTCGTGGCCCCATAGGGAGCTCCACCGAAGGCCCCAGTGGGGGTGTTCGCATGCGGTTCCCCCACCCAGGGCAGCGTTTCGTGGCCCCATAGGGAGCTCCACCGAAGGCCCCAGTGGGGGTGTTCGCATGCGGTTCCCCCACCAGGGCAGCGTTTCGTAGCCCCATAGGGAGCTCCACCGAAGGCCCCAGTGGGGGTGTTCGCATGCGGTTCCCCCACCCAGGGCAGCGTTTCGTTGCCCCATAGGGAGCTCCACCGAAGGCCCCAGTGGGGGTGTTCGCATGCGGTTCCCCCACCCAGGGCAGCGTTTCGTAGCCCCCATAGGGAGCTCCACCGAAGGCCCCAGTGGGGGTGTTCGCATGCGGTTCCCCCACCCAGGGCAGCGTTCTTTTCGTGGCCCCATGGCGGGGCTCCACCGAAGGCCCCAGTGGCTGCTCTCGCGCATGCGGTTCCCCACCAGAACAGGTTTCGTGGCCCATAGGGAGCTCACCGGAGGCCCCAGTGGGCTGCTCTCGCATGCGGTTCCCCCACCAGGGAGCGTTTCGGGCCCCATGGGGAACTCCACCGAAGGCCCCCTTGGCGCAGTTCGCATGACCCACCCAGTCAGAGCTTTCGTGGCACCATAGGAGCTCCACCGAGCCCAGTGGCGCAGTTCGCATGCGGTTCCCCCACCAGGGCAGCGTTTCGTAGCCCCATAGGGAGCTCCACCGAAGGCCCGCCCCGGTGGCGCAGTCCGCATGCGGTTCCCCCATCCAAGGCAGCGCTTCGTGGCCCCATATGGAGCCCCACCGAAAGCGGCACCCACAACGCGTTACCAACAATTGCTTATGGTTGGGTCTTTCGCCAGTATATATTTTTTTTTCTCGGAGCTTCCTCGGGATTCGTCTTGGCCGCCCTCATCATTCCCGCGTTTCCAACGGGCAGGTTTGGCTCGAACTTGATGGGATCCCTGTTCCCGAGGTCCTTAGACTGATGCGTCTCAGGTACCGAGTACCTTGCTCGTCTGATGATTACCGCCCCACCTCAGCTGCGTGCGATTTGTGGTGCGGAGCGTCGGGCCAAGAAATTGTGGGGCGCTGCGGTCTGAGAAGTTGTCGTCTGGCTCCAGCGTTTCCTTGATTTCGATATGGTAGGACCCTTCTCGGCACGACGGCGTTTGCTTGAGGCGGTCGATGACCCCGCGGGTTGGGAAGTTTTTGCGAGGCGAGCAGCTCAGGCGCTTAAGATGTGGCACGCGGGCCAGCTCCGCTTGGTTTCGCGGTGAAGCGATCTTCGCAAGGCCTGCAGGGCTGCCGCCATGCCGCCCCCCGATGCCGCATGAGGGGCCACCTGACCAATAGACATTGCGACCGCGCTGGTCGCTTCCTTCGGGATGTTGCGCGTTAGCTGCGCCGCGGGGATTTCCGGAACAGGCCGAGGCTGTCCCATCATCTGAGGGCTGCTGGCACAGGCGACCTTGAAGGTCGGAGTCAGTGATGCGCTCCGCGCGGATGACAGTAACCTGATTTCTGCGATCATGGTTCAAGGTTCGAGGTTTGCGCGCGACTGAGACCGAGGTCCCAGTCGTAACCGCCCTTGGGGAAGTGCTCCAGGCAGCCGCCGCGGGGTGCGAGACCTTTCCTCTTCCTCCTCCTCCTCGCCCCCCCCCCCCCCTTCAGACCTGGAGCCCGCGTGCCATCGAGTAGCCTAGAAAAGCTACAGGTGGAGTGTCCTCGCCGCCTGGAGCCCAGTGAAACACGATACATACTGAACTTTTTTCAGCGGGCAGCGCAGGCCCGCAGATGTTCAGCAATGTTTCGGGATGTTTCAAAACGATGGGCCTCGACGCAGGCCAACTAGTTTTGCTGTCGATCGGCATTCTAAACGATTCCGTCAATGGTGACCTGAGGTCGACCAGAGCGCGCGATAAATTGTCAGTTTTGTTTTATGAAGGCCGTGCGCGCGGGGCTCTATGGTCGGACCGCCTTGCGAAACGTGGTCGGCGGCTCGCTATGCGGAGGTTTCCAAAGGCCCGACGTCTAGGCCGTCCCGAATTTCACAGCATGCTTGGGGCTCTCCCCTCGCCACCGCAAAGGAATGGCGCCAGGTACTTACAGCATGCGATCTCTACCGAGCTGTTTATGTATGTGTGTCTTGCCACCGGTGCGT
>CAUYUJ010003000.1:60000-83176 GCA_963575745.1 Prorocentrum cordatum
GGAGGAGGAGGAGGAGGAGGAGGAGGAGGAGGAGGAGGAGGAGGAGGAGGAGGGGTACGCCTACGCGGGGGGTGCATCGAACCCCACGCGCCCACTGAGCGCCGATAGGCGTCTGCTGGCCCCACCCAGCCCAGGAACGTTCGGACGTGCCACCCGGCGGCCGATCGCCGACCCCTTTTGCGGCGTGTGGCCGATTGCAGCTCGACGTTGCCCACCCCCTCCGATGCTGTGGAACAAAAACACAGTCTGTAGGAAAAAACAAAACACAGTGTGTGGGACAAAAAACACACAAAACACACAGTGAGTGTGTGAATGTGTGTGTGTGTGTGTGCGTGTGTGTGTGTGTGTGTGTGTGTGTGTGTTCGTGTGTGTGTGTGTGTGTGTTTCCCACAGTGTGTTTGCCCCCCCCCCAGGCAGCTGCCCCTCTTGCTCGCGTGCTGTGTCCAGGCTCGGCACCAGCTGTCACCGCGCCAGCGAGGCCGTCCGTGTGGCGGCCCCCTCCGAGCCCGGCCAGGGGAGGCGGTCGCGCGCGGCACCTCTCGGCTCTCATCTGCCCGAGGGGCTCTCGTGGCGACCATGCTCAGGAGGGGAAAAAACACACAGACACAATTCATCGGCGATTCCCAGAAACATAAGAAAATATTGGCAGTGGGGGGGAGGACAAAAACCCAGAAAATATGGGAAAATATTGGGACTATGTTTATTTGTGTGTGTTTATTTGTGTGTCCCAGTTCCCCTTCACATGCGAGCAGTACTGGGGCTGACTCGGGCTCCCGTGGGGAGGTCTGGGGGGTCCACTCGGAGCCTTCTTAGGCAGTGTTGTGGTCGTCTTGGGCAGCGGTTGTGTCTTCCTAAGGCGTGTGGGGGTTCGCTTGGTCTGGCGGGGTCTTTTGGGGGGTTTGCGTGGGGCCTTCGTGGCCTGTTGAGGAGCCATGCTAGGCCGTCTTGGGTGCCTCTCGACGCCCCCTGGTACCAGATTGAGGCTCTGATGGGGCTGTTTTCAGCCGGCTGCGGGTACACTTCGGGCTCTCAGCTGGCCCTCGACCGGAGAGCGCGGGAAGTGGACACACTCTCGTACAGTTTGTGTGTCGGAGATGAAACATGGTGGCTTCTCGAGAACGTCCTGGCCAGCGTCTTTTCTTGGGGGTGTCGTGGTGGGGGTGTCGTGGAGCTTCGTGGAGGCATCCAAGGACAGACTGGTCGTTTCTCGGGTCCTCGGGGATGTCATTTGGGGTCGCCATTTCTTTCGGCCTTGGGTCGTCTATGCGCCGTCTTAGGCCGCCTTTGGTCCCCCTGGTGGCCCTCTGTGGTTGGGATTCTTTTGGAACCGTCGAGGGCCGACTGGGGGTTCTCTTGGGGCTCTCGGTGGGTTCCTTTCGGGCCCTCGCAGGCCACACCGATCTTCGACCCAAGGGCGTGGACTGCGAAAAGCATGGAACAACAGAAGGGACACCAATGTGTTTGACCTCTCGGGGCCCTGGGGAGCCTCCAGGGGTGTCTTGGAGCCCCTTGGAGGTGCCCTGGGGCGAATGGGGCGTTTCTTGAGGCTGCTGGATGCCTCTGGAGGCAATGTTGAGCCATCTTGGAGGAAGGTCTTGGTGGCCTTCCTGGGCCGTCTTGGGAGCCTTGGAGAACGTAGGAGAGCCCCAGGGAGGCGGCGGGACGCCCAGGGAGCCTCGGGAGAGGGCCCGTGTGCGCAGGGAAGTGTGAGGAGAGTGGGGGGGTCCCAGAAGGTTACAGACCCTGCCAGAGAGCACGTGGCATTCTGCTACGCCTGAACGCGCCAGCGGGCACGAAGGCGGATAGTTGGCGTCCTCTTGAGTTCGAAGAAGAAAAGAAGGTACAGCCACAAGTGTTCGAAGGTCTGCCCAGATCTCTTGGATCGGCGCTGGACCTCCCCTTGGCGCGTGAACCGCGCCAGGGGCGGCGCCGCCCGGGATTGGGGGGGAGGGTCGCGTGGGCCGCTGAAGCGCCGCGCAGCGCGGCGCCAGAGGCGCTGGACCCCTCACCGCGCTTGTGCGCTGGGGTCGGGGCGGACGGAAGTGAGGCCATCCCACCCTCCCCAGCCCATAGGAGAGCTGTGGGTGGAGCGGGGGGTGTGGATGACAGTGTCGCTCGTTTGCGCTGGACGGGTGGGGTCCTCCAGAGAGTCGGGTCGGACGGAAGGAAGGGATTGGGAGGAGGGAGTGGGGGGGAGCAACTTGCGGCATGCAGCCGGTTTCGGCTTCCTCCGCGCACGGGCGCCTCGGGCGCCGGGAGGCGCCGCGGAAACCAGCTGCGTGCCGCGGATTCCCCGCCCCCCCCACCAGACACCCCCGCCGTCCGCCCCGGAGCCAGCTCCAGCCCAAGGAACCCGCACGGACCTCCGACAGTGGATTCCCGAGCAGTGTGCTGGTGCTCAAGGCCGTTAGGTAGCCGCCGTCGCCGCCCCGAGGCCGCCTCGTCGCCGCCCCCCGTCGTCTGGGCCTGGCTGCTGGTGCGGCGGAAATGTAGCCGCCGGCGTCGCCCCGTCGCCCGCCCCGTCGCCGCCCGTCGTCTGTGCCTGGCCCAGCGGCTACGTAGAGTCACACATTTTTTTCTCCGGATGGGTTGCTCCACATATTGTACCAGATCTGTTGCACTACATATATTGCGCCGCGCAGGTTGCGCCACTTATAGTGCACAACAATGACTGCATTGAACAATTGCAGAACGTAGACTGCAGCACATGGAATGCACAACAAAAAGTGCACCGCAGATTCCACCACCGATATGTATACATATTTTGCACTCGGTTGTGCCACATCTATGGCACCACGTGGATCGCACAGCTTGGATTCCACAACATATCCTGGTGAGGGGGCCGAACGGTCATTCATTGTCCCTGGGTGCGTGGCTGAAGTGCGGATCCGTGTTGAGGATTTTGCTGGTTGTTGTTGTAGTCGTCGTCCCCCCGCGACCCAGCCCGCGAACCCACCCGCGACCCACCTCGCGATCCACCCGCGACCCAACCCGCGACCCAACCCGCGACCCAACCGCGACCCACCCGCGACCCACCCCGCGACCCGCTCGCGACCCACCCGCGACCCAGCCGCGACCCATTCGCGACCTGGCCCGCGACCCACCAGCGACCCATCGTCGACCCACCCGCGACCCACCTGCGATCCAACCCGAAACCCACCTAAATAGTTTTAACAACAAATCGGCGCCTGCGGCGGACTCGTTGTATAGCTTGAAAAATTGTGCGCCTGCGGTGGGCTTCTTGCAAGCCTCGCAGACTGCCGACGTCCCCGCCGCCCCCTCACTCTTATCCGCAACTGCGGGGTGCTACGTATCACTAGAAACACACTGTTTGGAGTTCACGCTGGCTAACAAACTTTTGATTTTCGATGTTCTACACAAATCAGGGGCAGCCATGGTGCGGCGATACACTCAGGGAGGGATGCTTCGACCCCCAATCGTCCATCAATCGCCGATATTGGCCCGATAGCTCACTCCAGCCAGGAACCGACAGTTTCGCTGCCGAGAGCCTGTCCGCGATCTATCGGCGATGTATCGCCGATTCCAGCTCGATGTTTCTCCCCTGAGCTGCCCCCCCCGTCGTTGCCCCTCAAAGAGTCTGGCCATGTCGACGAGGGCACCCCCGGGAACACAGCAGGTCGGGCGGGGCCAGCACAGGACGGGCGAAACCTTTCCAGAGCGATCCGTTGCGCCCTCAGAGCGTTCCAGAGCGCTCTGGAACGGCCGCGTCGCCCGATACATCCTCCAGAGCCGCCGGATCTCGGACCTCCCCGCCGATGCCGTCCTGGCTGGCGTCGTTCTAAGTGTCGGGGGCCCCCTGAACAGTGCGGTGACCCCACCGCCGGGCGGGTCAGTGGGCATTCGGGGTGCCCGCACGGCTTGGGGCTCGGGCCGCTGTCTGGGGAGGTCTCGGGCGACGGGGGCCCCGAGTGGTGAGGCGCAGCAGGGAGCTCTGCCCTCGGCGCTGCCCGTCGGGGCCTCTGCGCCGCCTTCCGCGGCTGCGCCCGCCCCTCGGCCCGCAGGAGAGCGCGGGGACCGCGTGGAGGTGGAGCTCCAGACGCTGCGCCGGTTCTCGGCGCCAGAGGAGGAGCCGAGCAGGTCGCTTTCGGGGGCGAGGCTCGAGGGGGCCCGTTCGAGATTCGAGGCTGTCGAGGCCTTCGGGCGTTGGCGCCGGTTCTCGGCGGCCTTCCAGCCTGGGGGTGCTCTCCGAGAGCTGCGTCTCGCCGAGAGCGTGCAGGGCGTGCCCAGATCGCCCCGAGCTGCCGCCGGGCAAACCAAGCGGCAACGTCAGGGGGGGAGGGGAGGCGAGGGCGGGAGAGGGCGAGCGGTCCCGAACTCGGTCAGACGCCAACATGGATTCGGGTGCGAGGGCTATCGACGGGTCCCGCTATCACACACACTGTCGGCGCGCAGCGTCGCCAAATCAGGCGGCGCTTGCTGGACTCATGGCTCTGGGGGGGAATCGCCGATCGACGAATGCCGTTGATTGCTCCCCGCCGCGCCCACGTGCCATGTCCACGGATCTGCACTCCATGTCAGCGTACACGCCAGTCGTTGAGATATGTATATTTCTGGATTTCCAGATTCCAATCTTCTTGAAGCGTCTTCCTATTTCAAGAGTCGACATGCTCTGTTGTTGCGTACTCATGTTTTGACTGGCCTGGACCAAATCTATTTTCTCCGCCTTCCTTCTTCATGTGTCCACCTGCTTCTTCCGACTGGCGGGTATGCTTGACACTCTGGCGTCGAGCATGAACGGTGGCAGGGTCGCCCACTGAGAGAGCGACCCGGTCGTCGTAGGGGGTCCCAGCTTGTCCCCTCCATCTCGTCTTCCTCTTTTCTCCTCGTCATCGCCTTAGTTTGTGTGCGTTTGGTCGGGCGTAGGCACCCCGTCCCCGCGGAAGGCATCTTGCCAGATATCGGGGCTCTGCGCAGCGGGGCCGATGCACGCGTCATGGCGTGCGCTCGTAGACCGAGCCTGGTACAGCCCCAATTCGACTTCTGCGCTTTTCCAATCGGGCACCCTTCCCCTTGGCACTGATACGTTTTGTGATTTGATTCGCATCGCCCTCGAGGCTCCCGCGCTGCGCAGAGTGATACTCGATTTGGCAATCGGTTTGTGGCGACTTCTCATGTCGCCTCGCTCAACTCCTCCTGCAATCGCGAGGTCGCATGTCTGAAGCAACAAGAAGGTCGACAGAGGAGGTCTCGCCGCCCGCTACGCTACGACAGTCAGAAATCGCAACGTGGAACGATCACCGTCGAATGCGACCTGGCGGTAACAAACACATGCTGCATGGAGCTCGAGCGTCCCGAGCTCGGCAGAGAAGTCGGCCCATGCACTGCGGCAGACCTGGCCCAGGCCTTCTCCGCCGGCCTCCTCGGCGGCCACACCTTCCTCCAGACGACCGCAGGCTCACGGGTCCACCGGGAAGCCGGACGAGGCACACCGTCGGCAGATATAGAGCATGCGTCTGGCACCAGACCGGGCCACTGGAGTGCACGTGCCGGCGCACGCCGGCCCTCCGCCAGCGCGCGCCTCCCGTCTGCAGGGCCAGACGACAAGCGACAGGTGATGAAAGGGCCGTGGGGCCCGCCGCGCTTGCCAGACCTCCCCGCGCAGCAGCCCGCTCAACCACGGGGGCGGCCTGCGCTGACCCTGCAGCGGCAGGCTGGCTGTGTGACGCCAGGCCGCCGGCTCTGAAGGCGCGCGGCGGGCGGGTTCCTCGCCCAGCGAGAAGGGGGGAGTGCATCAGGAGGAGGGGGAGGACGAGGAGGAGGGGGAGGAGCAGGAGGCAGGACAGGGAGGGCTTTCGTTGTGTCTACTGTTTCGTGGGCCGTGCACCTCTGCACCACGGCTGGACGCAGCTCGAACAATTGGTCAGGAGGACTTCAAGAGGGGTGTTGGGACTGCCAGCAAGTGAAACAAACATGGCGAAGAGGGCTAGCGGGGAAGAGAAGGAGCAGGAGGATGGGGAGGGGAGGATTGGGGGGAAGGTGGATGGGGGGGAGGAGATGAGTGGAGGATCAGCATGATGAGGAGGGCAGCGGACATGAGGAGGCCCCACACCACGATGACCTTCCCAAACCAAATTATGAAGAAGGGGCGCACAGCGGTGATGCTGTTCCTCGACATCATGGACGTATTCTATAGCCTGGGCCTACACATCGTATACAAAACTAACACCAGTACGGACGAGATCAGATCATCGACTTCTGTGAGACCACCGACATCCCGCCCACATTACTACCAGCGCTGGAAAAAAACATGAAGTGCTTCCCAACATTCGATTAAAACGTCGACGACGAGCACAACTGCGCACTCATGAGAGACGCCCGCACCGACATGTGGGCAACTACCAGAGGTTCACAAGCAATCGCGCAGCCTAGGAATGGTGCAAGACCTCCAGTTCCTGCGTTGGGCCTGACCTTTCAACTTCATATTTTGCCTGGTCACCAACGCGATGGTTGAGGCCATCGACTATCGAGGAGGGCATCTTTCACGAAATGCAAGAATTATTGACGGATAGCCTCTACTAGCTCAACAGAGAACCACCACCTATGAGCAGGACGGACGGAGGCTCCTCACTGCTACTTCGTTCGTGGACGACCTCACGACGCACGCAGTTACCAACCCATACAAATGCCCACGACACAGCCGAACAATTATCACACATCATCGTCGGCCGCTGGCATCAAACGAAACGCACCAAGAGGGCAAATGTCATGATCAGTTTCAACAGAACAGTACCCACCAAAGCTAAGGAGAACATGGCGACGAAAGGCATCCACAACGTCGGCATGGACCTACTTACCGATCCCGTCGAGATCGTCGACCAGAGGACAGCCGTGGGCACCGTGATCACTTCCACTAACTCTGCCGGGCCAGAGCTGAAGAATCGGATGGCCAAGGCGATTGCATCAAGAGGCCCTCACCAACTTCATCATGCTCTACAGCATCATGTATGGAACGGGCTCGGTGACAAAGACAAGGGCACCCTCAACTCAGAACACATGAAGGGATACCGGTTCTCCGCGGACACTGCCCCGCCGCGACCTTCTTCAGGACGGTTTTCTGGGTGGCTGCGTGAAACAGGCCCGCAAGGTTTACCGGGACTGGATCCCTGAAGGACAAGCACGAGGACACATGCCTCGCTACCTACAAGGGCGAGGACATTCACATCACCTGAAGCCGGCCACCACCCGCGCTGAGGGACTGGACGCTTTCGGCCGCTGGGCACGGCGCGATCCGACAGAGGACGACGTCGTGCACCAGGCACGCGAACGCCTCGAGGACCCTAACTCACCGCGCCGCCACACCGAGGGAATGGACCCAATCCACCCGATCGAGCACGAAGCGCATGCTGCCAGCATCATCAATACCATCGCGAACCTCCGCCTCGCCATGGACACGGAGGACCTGGACCAGTACTCCAGGGAAGTTCACGACATCGGGCATCGCACCATCTACCACGAAAGAACCATTCACCGCAGGGCCAACCAGAACGAGGCCCACAGCAGGCCAACTGCGGACACAGGGTCCAGGGGATCCCGACCAGCTCCACTAGACCGACCAACTCGGCTCAATCCACCGACGCTGCTTCCACCCTCCGGACCTCCCATCTGGGTAAGTGTGGATACCGAGTGCAGGGGACAGCTGTGTCCATAGCAACGACCCCAGCACAGCTCGGCAACTGCGCATCCCCTGCTGCCCGCAGGACCCGTGGCACGGGCCGCCTTCGCTGCGAGGAGCAGCAGTACCAATGCCACCCCACCTGGCGTCAGACCTGTCACGCTGCAGCCGCCCTCGCCGGGCGCAGCGTTCCCATGCCTACGCCTTTTTTTCTCTGCGACGGCAGGCGCATCCACGCCCAGCTGGCTCCTGCCATCCTCCGAATTCTCACGCGCGCACAACTATCCACTCCTCGCTACGCACTCACTGCCACCGCGGCAGCAGCAGCACCAGCTACCACGCGACGCGGCACGTCATCACCCGCCCACCAACTCTCTCTTGCCAGCGCACAAGGTACTACAACCCATTTCTACTTATACAGCGCCGGCGTCCTGGAGCATTTGCATCTTCTCAATTTCTATTATTGCGGCCCCAACTACATCGGTGGCGCCCTCGCCATCCACTCCAAAAGGTACCTCAGGCCTCCACCAACCTACCCCTCCCTCACGTCTATTTCTTCTGCCTGCAGCCCCCTCCCTTCGCCGTTCTCCCACTAGGTTTCGCCTGCCCCAAACCAGCGCCGATGCGCCAGGGACGGGGGGTGGTCGGGATGAAAAAAGCGGGGGAGGGGAGGGGGGACCAGAACGGGTCGCGTTCGGCACAGGCTGTGCACGAGAGAGAGAGAGAGAGACGCACACCACAAAACAGCAGCAGCAACAACAACAGCAGCAGCAACAACAACAACATCAACAACACCAACAACAGCAACAACAACAGCAACAACAACAGCAACAAAAACAATAACCCCAACACCACCAACATCAACAACAGCGAACAGAGCGCAGCTTTCTCTGGCGGCCGTGGACCAGGCGGGTGCGCCACCTAAGAGCCCAGCCGCGGGAGCCACCCTTCCCCTCCACTGGTGGTGGTGGCCCCGCGCGACCCACCTCTTCCACCTACCCTCGCACTTTTTCCCGCCTCTTGCACTTCCCCTCCTCCGCCGCCGCCGCCCGCAGCTTTGCGACTTGGACGCCGCTTTGCGCCAGCGTCCCCTTCGCCTCTCCACCCGCTCGCACTGCCTCTCCCGCTACGCGCCGCCCCCTCGCGCCGCACGCCACCCCCCACCTCGCTTCGCGATGTGGATGACGAGGAGGAGTAGGCGGCTCCTGCTTCAGGAGAGGCGCGCCGAGGTCGGTTTCAGCGCCCCCCCCCGGGGGCTGGGGCCCGCACTTGGGCCCCGCCCGCGCGCGCATTTAGGACACAGGTCGTTTCGCGTGTCCTTGGGCGCCCTGGGCTATTGGGCGCGCGGGGAAGTCGCGACGATGCATCGAGGCCCGTTTATTGCTACTCTTCTTGCTCATCTTCATGCTGCGGGGCGGCTCCCGTTGGTTCAGGCGAATCCCCATCCTGCACGCCTGCTTGCCCTCGCCGCAGGTGGTCTCGATTCGCCTCTCGCTTGGCCGTCCCGCGTTCGGGATGCGCTTCCCCGCCCGCCCGACCCTGCTGCGCGAGCGCAATGGTGTCGTGAAGGCTCCTGGGTGTGTCGAGGCTGGGCTGACCCAGCGCCTGGCGAGGGGGAGGCGTTGGCGAGGTTGCTCGGCTCCGCGACGCCGACTCGCGCTCCCCCCACCACCTGGCCTGGGCCCGCGCCAGTCGACGGCTGTGCCCTGCGTAAGCGCGGGCCCAGCCTCGACGCGACTTCTCCCCCCTTTCAAGTGCTTATCCAGCATTATCGTCGCGTTCGCCACCATCTTCTTACCTCGTATCTCTTATATTTCTCGGTGTCGTTCCCCCTCCCGCCGGCGCTGCTGGCGGGGGGGTCGAGGCCGCAGCCTCTGGGTGACCAGGGGTCGGAATTCGAAACTCTAAACAGGAGGAGAAACATAAGGAGGAGGAGGAGGAGGAGGAGGAGGAGGAGGAGGAAAGGAACACAGGAGCAGGAAGAGAGGAATGGCAAATAATGGCGATGATGATGACGATGATGACGATGATGACGATGCTGATGATGACGGTGATGACGATGATGACGGTGACGGTGATGCTGATGCTGCTGATGATGATGCTGATGATGCTGATGCTGATGCTGATGCTGATGATGATGGTGATGATGATGATGATGATGATGATGAGTATGATAATGATGGTCATGGTGGTGATGATGATGACGATGAGGATGATGATGATGATGATGATGATGATGATGATGATGATGATGATGATGATGATGATGATGATGATGATGATGATGATGATGATGATGATGATGATGATGATGAGAGGAAGGAGGAGGAGGAGGGGAGGAGGAGAGGAGGAGGAGGAAGAGGAGGAGGACGACGACGAGGAGGTGGAGGAGGAGGCGGGGAGGAGGAGGAGGAGGAGGAGGACGACGAGGAGGTGGAGGAGGAGGCGGAGGAGGAGGAGGAGGAGGAGGAGGAGGAGGAGGGGGAGGAGGCAGAGGAGACGACGACGACGCTGATGAACACCAGCAGCAGCAGCAGCAGCAGTTCTCCCGCGACGAGCCCCGAGGTCAGCGGAGGCCGACTCGCCACGGACGGTGCCCAGGGGCTCGCTGTCCAAGCGGGGCGGCCTGCGCACCATGGCGCGGAGGGTGCTGCAGCGGGCGGCGCGCAGGCAGAACAGCGTGGTGCTCCTGGAGGAACTGCCGCGCTTCTCTCGGCCGCTGCTGCCGCTCCTGCGCGGGGATCTGTCCACCGCCGTTGGGGATCGAGGTTCAGGGTCCCCGGCGGTCGGCGGATCTGGATAGATTTGGGCCCTGGGGGGGGGGGGGGCAACTACCTTCATGCCCGCCGCCTGCTTTCCCAACGGAGGAATGGACACATCCACAATGGGCATGTCCTCATCTTCGTTGCTGCAAGTGCGGGCGCTCGATCGCCCGGGTTTGCACAACGTGTATTCCTGGGTGCCGCCATCGCTGTGGACCAGGCGAATGTTCTTCGGACCGCAGTCCCTACATACATGATTGCCGCCACCCTCTCGGCCTAGCCTCACCGACAGCGTCCTGAACCAACGTGGGCACCTGTTGGCCCCACTGTGCAACTGTCCCGCCCCAGGATGGCACATTTAATAAGAAGGAGGTGTGTGATCCCATCGGTGGCGGAGCTAAGGCGGACATCCGAGCTAAGGCGGACATCCATGTTGACGGTCGGGGGTGTAGGATGCAGGTCGTGTTCGGCCGAATCAACGAAACGATATTGCGAAGGCCTGACGGCCGGTGCCGCCGACCCTGTTCGCAATGCGCAGCAAGAGGCACGGGCTGTGGGATGGTTTGGGGGAACGGGGAGAAGGACGAGAAGGTGGGGGAGGGAGGTGTCGTATCTGACCCGGGACTTCCCCGGGACTCCCCCGGGACCCCCCCCGGGACCTCCTCTCCCCCCCCCGTCGGGGAAGGGAAAGGGAAGGGGCTTCCCTTCGACTCAATGACGACGTTGCTCAAGGTCGGTACGGGGGGGGGGCGTCGTATCTGACTCGGGGGGGGGGTCGCTACCCCCCCCGCTACCCCCCCCCCCCTCCCGGCGGGGGAGGAATGAAAGGGAAGGGGCTTCCCTTCGACTCAATTACGAGGTTGCTCAAGGTCGGCTTGGCTGGAGCCCAGGGGAAGAGGAGTCCCAGGGGGGGGCGTCGTATCTGACCCGGGGGGGGGGTCGCTACCCCCCCCCCCTCCCGGCGGGGGAGGGATCAAAGGGAAGGGGCTTCCCTTCGACTCAATTACGAGGTTGCTCAAGGTCGGCTTGGCTGGAGCCCAGGGGAAGAGGAGTCCCAGGGGGGGGCGTCGTATCTGACCCGGGGGGGGGGTCGCACCCCCCCCCCCCTCCCGGCGGGGGAGGGATCAAAGGGAAGGGGCTTCCCTTCGACTCAATTACGAGGTTGCTCAAGGTCGGCTTGGCTGGAGCCCAGGGGAAGAGGAGTCCCAGGGGGGGGCGTCGTATCTGACCCGGGGGGGGGGTCGCTACCCCCCCCCCCCTCCCGGCGGGGGAGGGATCAAAGGGAAGGGGCTTCCCTTCGACTCAATTACGAGGTTGCTCAAGGTCGGCTTGGCTGGAGCCCAGGGGAAGAGGAGTCCCAGGGGGGGGCGTCGTATCTGACCCGGGGGGGGGGTCGCTACCCCCCCCCCCTCCCGGCGGGGGAGGGATCAAAGGGAAGGGGCTTCCCTTCGACTCAATTACGAGGTTGCTCAAGGTCGGCTTGGCTGGAGCCCAGGGGAAGAGGTCTCCCAGGGAAAGGGAAGGACAGAGACGACGAGTACAAAAAATGACGGAGATGACGGCTCGAACGGAAAAGCCCCTCACACACGCCGACAGGGTCGGCGGATTTCCGGCAAGTGTCCAGCATGTGAGATTTGACTACCCCTACAAGTTTGTGCATGCCCTGCCTTAGACACGTCTGACAATGACATTGTTCGGTTGGCGCCAAGCCTACAACAATGGAGACAGGCATAGAACCTATAACCTAGTCGTTTCATTTGCGTTGGTCCACAGCTTCGCACTGGCCACAGCAACCGAACATGTCTTTCCTTGTCGGAATGGCTGCATGGCCACAGCCACTCAACTTTGATGTGTGCGACCCGTTCCCAGAGGTGACCACGCCAAAGGTACCTTTCTGTGTCGGGGGAAGGGTTGGGTATCTCGCCCAGGAAACACTTGGATGCGGGCGACGCTCGTGCCGCTGACAGCGTCGGGAGAAACGGTTCTTCAAATGGAGACAAGGCAATGACCGTCTGAGTCTGGTCGTTGGAAGAGCGGCACGTGGCCGAACAGGACGCGGCCGAACTGGCTCACGAAGAACCATTCGTGTTTGCACGATCAGTGCCGAATGGAACGATGGTTCCCAGCTTGACCTGGATGGAGAAGGTTAGCAAGGTGAAGTTCAACATGATTGTTTGCGCAGGGTGCCAAATGCCAGGGAAACCAGACAGCAAAGAGACCCGCTTTGACCCAACATTGGTACACGAGACGCTTTCGCCAATTGCTTCAGTTGTTAGTGTGGTCTCTCGTCGCCAACGTGGCCAGACTTGCGACCACTGTGCGGTGTGCATCGTGCGCGAAAGTCTGAAATGATATTCGGAGCGTGGATTCCACGGGAGGCATATCACAACATTCCCGCGTCCTTTACTTTTGGGACATCATCCCCCGATGGGTCGCGCGGAAGTCGTACCCAGACCGCAGCGCGTAGCGCACATACGCCGCGTCCCTCGCTTGCTCGTTTCAAGGCACGAGTAGAGACGTCCGCCGATGAAGCTGTCGCCTGAGCGCAAATGCGCTTAGCTGACCAGGACCTACGTGCGGTTCTCATCGCTCCCGTCCCGCACGCGAGTTCACGTGCCTATGGTTTGCACACGTGCGACTTCGTAGCAGCTGTTATTCAAGTGATTTACTCCATTCCGCCGACCTCCCAGGTTGTGCATCTTGGATGGCTCGTCTGGGCATCTGGGGGGGCTTCTCGGGGTTTCTTGAGGGCCCCTCGGGCGCTTCTTGGCGGTCTCGTGGAGGCCTTCGGGGCCTTTCGGGGGCGGCGCCTCAGGGTTCCTTGGGGGTATCTTGAAGTCTTGAAGCTGCTATTTGCAGTTAGTCTTGAAGGACGCGTTGCATTCGTATTGGAATCCATCCATAGGTACGGCCCTAGGGGGTAGCCGAGCTGAGGCCGTCTTGTTTTTGATCCTCCCGGGGGCACACACACACACACACGCACGCACGCACGCACGCACGCACGCACGCACGCACGCGCACACGCGGTTTACGCCGTGCCCGCCTCGCGGCGGAGATCACACGGCTGAGAACGCAGTGGCCTTGCACGTGTCAAGATTTGAGTTGTGTCCGCTGTTCCGTCGACCTGCTTGGGCTGGGATGGGCCACGAGCGGCGAACGTATCCACATCCGCGCCCTCACGGTCTGGAGCTCGGGGCGCGATCCCGCGGATACGCGGTCGGACGGACGCGTTCTGCGATGGACGTCCGCGAGTAAACGCTCCATATCCGCGGCCTCGCGGCCCAGGGGCTCGCGAGGCCGCGGATACGGACATGTGTGTTCGCCCACGAACTATGGCGTGCGAGGCCCATTGTGAGATGGAGCTCGAGGCGTCAACCTTGATTATCGCGTGACCCTCCATCCTCGTACCTTTCCCCCTTCTCGCCCTCTTCCTCCACCCCCTCGTCTTGCCGATTCCCGAGGAGCCCGCGAACCTCTGCCGCCTGACGTGCGCGTTCCTCTGGATGGGCGGGGGCACGATTCGACGGGCCCACCTTGAAGCCCTCATCGCCGGACGGAGGGGTGTCCAGCGATACCCCGACTTTCAGTGTGCCTCGTTCGGTGCACCTGTTACAGAAGCTTGCGCTCTTGACCACTAAAATCAAGGATGTCTCAAGCGATCGCCCGATTTTGAAAAGTGGCCCTCCCTCCTTCTGAGCAGCTGCCACACATGTTGAAGCTGCTGGCCTTTACTTTTTCCGGAGGTCGCAAGCGAGGGCTCCATGTTGACAAGGAACGTCCTCCATCCGGGTACCTGTGGCAAAGTTTGAATGCTAACGTGCGCGGTGCTAAATCGACAACCCCATTTCAGAACAGAAACTGTCCTCCATCCGTGTCAGAGTTGCAAGCTTTTGGGCCATGTGCTCGGCGCTAAGGCGACCCCTCTTCCATCTTGGTAACAGCTGCGCGCTTTTGAGGTGAATGTGCGCGGAATTGAGGCGAGAGCTCCACGTTGAACTTGACCCCCCTCCGTCTTTGTAACTGCTGCTGATTTCCAGCTCCACGACCATACAAGGTTCAGGCAGTATTGAGCGACACGCCCCGCCCGCCCCACCGGCACGTCCTTGGGGTGCGCGCAACATGCGTGGAAACACAAAGAGTGTAAATCAGAGAGATTTTCGAGTAGGCAATGCGCACAACAGCAAGGGCAACAATGAGGGGACAGAGTTGGGGATGGCGGAGAAGGGGTTCGGCGATGACGGGGGTCGGGATGTGCCCGTTGGCCACTCATCGCGATCTCCCCGCTGGCGGTGCTGGCGTGCCTCGCAGGGACCTGGGGGCACCCCTATGCCGTGGCGGTCACCTCGGGCAGCCCAATCCGCTGAGACTTGGTGTTTTGTTGTGTTGCTCCTTCTTCTCCTGCTCCTTCTGCTCCTCCTCTTGCTACTCCTCGCCGGAGCAGGAGGAGGAATACGAGATGGGAGAGGAGCATGGGGGAAGGAGGGACTCGAGGAGGACGGGGAGATAGAGAAGGAGCAGTAGGAGCCCCCTCCTGACCTCTCTAGCTTTCCGACGTCTTGATGTGTTCAGTCCGTTGGCTCCGAAGCTCTCGTCCCCGTCTCCCCAGGTAGTTTTCGATTGTGCCGGGCCCGAAACGAGCTTTTGGAGGCTGGAGTTGGCGGAGCAATCGCCAGTCGTCCTTTTCTCGCGGTACCCAGAGGTCTCGGTCGTTTCGGGCCTCCAGTCCGGCTGCCCTGTGGGCAGTGTTGAGGGGGGTCGCCACCTTCTGGAAATGCCTTGCAGGCCTCCTTCCTCGGGACCCCCAGGAGTCCCGAAGCCTCCAGACACGCTTCAAAGCGTCCAGGATCCTCGTTGAACCTCGAGCCTCGATCCTCACCAGGAGCTGGCGACCCCTCCCTTTGATGGTGACCCCCATCTGCACTGCCTGAGCCTCGAGGTCTTCGTGCTCGCTCTGCTCGTCGCTGTCTGGCAGTTCCACTGGAAGGGAGTGATGCCGTCCGCCACCGCCAAGGTGACCCGGCAGGCCCTCCGCTGGAAGAGCAGGCCTGCCGGCCTTCCCCCTTGGGATGTGGAGGGGAGTCTTTGCCTCCCCCGTGGACAAACACAGCGCGATTGGGAGGGGGGAGGAGTGTGAGAGAGAGAGAGTCGCATGCGATTTCTGTGGGCATCTTTAGGTCGCATGCGATTTCTGTGGGTATCTTTGTCCACCAAAGGGTCGTAGGCGCAAATATGTTGGTTGGATTAAGAGGGGGCTCGCTTGATGGCCGTCCGTGCGCGCCTCGCGGGCGCCCCGTACGTCACGTGGGTGTGCCGAGGTTTCGCCTGGTTCCCGCCCGTGGCCGCCCGTATGCGCACCGTGGGCGACTTGTGCGCTAGATGCACCACCCAGCTCGCACCACATGACTGCCTCGCACCACAGGTTGCAACACACAGGTTGCATCACATGTGTTGCATCACATAGCATGTAACGCATACCTGGCACCACATATATTGTATTACAGAGATTCTCCTGTCAAAAGAAAACTATCCCCCTCCTCCCGAGCCTGGACTTATCGCCTTTTTGTTGCATGGGAATTTGCACCTGATTCTGCCGCGTCTTTAAATGTGACACACGGAGTGATACCATTCCAGCCAGGCCGATATCGCCCACGCCCCTTATCCCTGCCAAGGACTACCATGCGTGCGCAGTCGTTTACATCGGAATATCATTTGGCAAACATCTTGTCTGAAGACATGCCACAAAGTAACCACGCGCTCGCACGTCGAAGTCATACCAGACAGATTCGTTCCAAGCGTTCTACGATGGAACCGTCACACACGCACATGGTTTTCATCAACCGTCTTGCCGACGTTCGGTTCGCGCGGATTTGCTGAATTCATGCCCCAATCTTTGCTTGCACTGAAGGGGTCCTAGTGGAAGTTGAAAGATTTCGCGAAAGTTTCCCGCCGATTTTGGTAGCAGACTGGGTTCCCGGGTTCCCGGTTATTGGTTCCCGGCCGATTTCGGTGGGTTCTGGGTTCTTGGGCTCCCGGGCTCCTGGTCGATCTCCTCAGCGAAAACCATCCACTGAGTGGGGCACTTCTCTGCTATAGCAGGACAACTATCTGGTATTAACAACGACGTTTACAAGCCGCGTTCTCATCGCAGCAAGTGGTGCAGCCGCGAGGATCCAGCATCGGATTAGTCCACGAAGCTTTCTCAAACTAATACGCTGCGGGCCACGCGCGCGCGGTCCACGCGCGCGCGCGTCGAACTCATTCCAACACCACTGGTATTCGAAGCGATTCAAGGCAGAGCTCTTCAACACCACACAGAAATCCTAGCTTTTCTCCGACAGCGAATTCGCAATGTTTTTTTGTTTTTTGAGTTTCTGCGCGCACAGGTCTTCACCATCGCCCCCACTTAACGCCATCGCATCACCGCCAGCATCAGCGTCGTCAATCGCCGCGATTGCCGCCATACGTCATCATCGTCATCGTCGTCACCACCAGCGGACCCATCATTGGCATCGCCGTCGTCATCGTCATCATCGCCACCACATTGTCATCAGCGTCGCCGCCGTTGTCGACATCATGATATTGCGCCCGTCATCGTCACCGACCCGCTCTGAAGTGCCCGAGCGCCAGCGCGGCCGTTGAGACGCGTGTAGAAGATCCTATCGGTAAACGCCGTCGCCGCATCATCAGCTGTGCCAATTCAGCTGGCCGCTCTTCGCGCGAGTTTTCGCGCGCCAGCGCCGCCGCAGAGATGCGCCAGCGAGTGCCAATCAGTCATCGCAGTCGCGGCCGCATGCGTTTGCAAACCAAGTTGCGGGTGGTAGGGTGGTGCGTTGGCAAAAGCGGTGGAGTTAGCAGTTGCAAGTCGGGGAACAAAGCATTGGCTCCACACATCTTCCACCATATCGCTTGCACGCTTGCATCAAATTGATTGCACCACGTCGTTTGCGCGACATCCATTGCACCACAAATCTTGTATCACTTACCTAGATTGCGCTACGTCGTTTGTATTACATGCGCATACACATCCAGAATAATGCACTGACGCAATGTTTGGGGTCCGCGCTAGCAAACACGCTTTGTTGTTATCTAATGGCCCTCGGCCCATCCCGCCACCGTGCCTGGGCTGTGGGTATGAAGCTTATTGGATGTTCTTTGGCTCTTGTGGAAGGCCTCTCGGAGGCCTCTTGGAGGCAGTTTGGAGGCATCTTGAGGAGCGTTTTGGAGCTTCTTGGGCCCTCTTTGGGACCTTTTGGGGGCCTCATTTCGACCTCTTGGGGCCTCCTGTGCGCCGCCTAGGAACCTCTTGAGGCCTGTTGAGCGCCTCTTGGAGCGGAAGGCTCCGATGTTCGGTTCGTGTTCCCTCTCTTGGGCCCCTCTTGGGGCCGCCTTTGGGCCCAGTTGGGTCGTCTTGGGCGCCTCTTGGGGCCGTCTTGGGGCGCTCTTAGGCCGTCTTGGGGCCCTCATGGAGGCCTCTTTGGCCGTTTGGGGTGGTCTCGGGGGTCTCTTGGACCGTCTTGGAGCGTCGGAAAGCCGAAACGGCGAGAACGCCATAATCCTTCAAACACCATCGGATAATCAATGATTTGTGCCGCTTGGGGCCCTACTGGGAGGCCTTTTTGAGGCCTCTTGGGGCGTCTCTCGGCGGGCCCTGGATGCAAAAGAGGGCCCAAGAGGCGACAGCAGAGATAAACCTCATGACCCTTTTTCCAGAGGGCCCGTTTTCCGCGTGGCAAACCATATCCGCCACCGTGCCTCTAGGCACGGAGTGGGCGTGTCCTCTTGGCCTTTGCCTACTCCGTGGAGCCTCGGTCCTCAGTCCTGAGAAGTCTCTAAATCAGGAGGAAAAGAAACACACAGACACAATTAATCCTCGATCCCCCAGAAAATATGGGAAAATATGGGCAGTGGGCGGGAAGACAAAAACCCAGAAAATATGGGAAAATATGGGGAATATCTTTATTTGTGTGTATTTATTTGTATGTCCTGGGGCCCCTTCACTAAAGGGCCCCGACCCAAGTTTCCGAAGTCTCCTGGGGCTTCCCGCGTGCCCCTTGGGCTCCGCTGCGTCTCCCCGCGTGTCTGTGTCTTCGGGCCCGAAAAGGCCTGAAGACGGGCCAAGAGGGCTCCATTCGGGCGAAGAGAACTATGCACATGCACCGGTCCTGGCCAGGCCCATCCTTGGCCCCAGGATCGGTGCATGTGCCTCCCTGGCCAAGGCAGGAGGGCGTATGCACCGATCCTGGGCTCAGGATGGGCCTGGCCAGAATCGGTGTATGTGCATATTTGTTTTTCCTCTATCCATGAGGGCTCCAAGACGGTCCAAGAGGCCCTCAAGGCGCCCAAGGTGGCCTTCAACGTGGCTCACGAGGCCCTCAGGATGACTCAGGATGAGAAGATGGCCTTGGGGAGAGCCCCATGATCCAGGACCCGCTTCCAGCAGGACCGGATTCCATCGTGCCAATGTGTTTCGGGGGCATCGAGGAGGAGAGGCGAGGACATAGAGGCCCTTCCCCCCTTTTCCCTCCGCCCTCGTCCGTCGCGCGCGGAGGCTGCCGAGTGGGGCGTGCCTGGCGGGGCGCAGGTACATGCGCAACTGGGGGGCCCTGCTGCAGGAGTGGGGGGAGGTCCACTGCGGGCTCGCGGAGGCCGCGCTGTCCAAGGGCTACGAGCTCTCGGCGTTTTCCGTCGCAGTTCAGCTGGCTTTCTTCTGGCACCTGAATTGGATCGCTGGCCAAGTGATGTGTTTTTTCGTACTCTTCTGGCTGATTCTGCGGAGGTTCACCATTGGTTTTGTGGACGAGCTGAACTTCGGGTGGCTGGTCGGTCTCCTGGAAGGGGGTCTGTTCGTCCTCGTTGCAACCGCTCTCAACTTCCATGCCTTCGGTTGGTTAACGTTGGACGGCACCACCCGGTTCGGCTGGTCAACGCTTCTTCTTTTCGTCCTGGTGCAATTCACGTTCACGCGGTACCAGAGCTCTCAGTGGCGTATCTACGTAGTGTCAAGCCTTGGGCTCCAGTGTTTTCTCTTCTTGATCATCTCGGAGGAGGGCCAGTTGAGACAACGCCGGTTTGCCCGCCCGCCCCAACTCCGCCCAACGTCTCTCCCCGGGCCCCTTCTGCGGTCCCTCCTGACCCACCTCTTTGAAGCGAGCTCAGCCGTGGCGACGAGAAGCCATGACGGGGCCCAGCAGAGGCCGAACGGCGCCAGGGGAGGCCCGCCGCTGTCCCGACCGGTCCGTCCTCCGGCCCTCGGCGTCTGCGTGAAGACGGTGGAGAGCGGCTTCCTCGACGAGCCCGCCACCCTGGGGAACAGCACCGCCGCCTCCGCGCGGCTCGCGGGGCCGCCCGCGCGGCTCCGCGCGCTGCACGCCGCCGGCATGCACGGCCCGTTCTCGTCGTCGTCGGAGGAGGAGGAGGCCCTCCTGCCGCCGCCCAGGGCCAGCGCACCGCTGGGCGAGGGCATCTCGAGGAAGGGGACATCGGCATACAGCATAACCTGTCTGAGCTCAACGCGGAGTTCTTGGATCGGCGCTGCCGCGCGCCGGGAAGGGGGGAGCCAGCGCCGGTACAAGAAGTCCGCGCGGAGCTCCGACATGTGATGTGTGTGTTATTTGTTCTTCTTCTTGGCATCTCCTCCAACCACCAGACGGAGGCCAATTCCGAACGACAGAACTACGATTTTTGCACCATGAAGTTCGGTCTTTTCCGCAAGGAGGAGAAGTCTTACCTCACCATCTTGGACTTCGCTCACATGGCCGCGCTGGCCAATTATGAGCCCAAGGACTTCCAGGATAGGTTGCACGAGTATTTCCCAGGCTGGAAGGTGGGCAAAATGTGCAAGCGCTGCATGAGGAAATCGCAGAACGACTGGACCACGTTCTACGAGATATGGAGCCCAGAAAACAGAACAACCGTATTTCTTACTCGTGGGACTCAGGACCATGTGGATCTTCTTCAGGATATCAATCTCTGGCTGTCTACTGGCATTGCGCAACTGTTTGCTTGGTTTGGCCCCGATGTGAGCATACTGGCATCGGATGCCGCCGCCATCTTGTCCAATGGCATGGGCACCAATTGGTTTACAAAGGAGCTGTTGAAGGGAGTCCTGAACCGATGACGACGACGACGCTGATGATGATCACAGAGGATGTTGATGTGATGTTTCCGTGCTGTAGGCGAGCCAAGCATGAAGAGCAGGCCGCCTGCGGTCGAGTTATCCTCAGGCTTTTCGCCGTTGCTGGCCTCCTGGGGCCCACCCAAGGTTTCAGCGAGCGAAGAACGGTATAACATAAGCTTTTTCGCCGTCGGGGTATAAAGTTGCCAGCCGCCCTGGGGCAGGTGTCCCCGACGGCGAAACAGTTTATGTGATACCGTTCTTCGCCCGTTAAAGGTTGAACTTACATGGTCCAAGGGAATGCAAAGCGGTTCATGAGTGTTTCTTGAATGGCGCACTATTTTCGTGCCGATAGGTTTGAGAGTGTTCCCATCTCCTCTTGATCTCCAGCTTGTTGGGCCGTGTGCCCCCTGGCATGCTCGCGCAGTGCTGCCTCAGGGAGAGCTTTGCGTCCTCTCGGACTGCTTTTGCCTGCCCCGCCCCCAGAAGCGAGGACGCTCGAGGCAGGAGGAGGAGGAGGAGGAAGAGCAGAGGCGAGGCGTACGGAGAGAACGAATAGGAGGACGGCGGGAGAAGAACGCAGAGAAGGCGGAGGAGGAAAAGGAATAGGAGGGACGATGAATGGACATGGGGTGCATGCATGGGCCCGTTTCTCCCCCAGTGTTTCGGTTATGTTAGCTGTTGGACACCGATCTGGCGATGGTCGTAACCACGATCTTTCCAGTGACACTTCGGGATCGCTATCGCAATCGTTACGAGGATTTCTTCAGGGGCTTCCTCGATTACGTCCGGAAGTCGATCAACGACGATCCCGAGAGGAAGTACTACTTCACCGGGCACTCATTGGGAGGGGGCTTGGCGGCTCTAGTGGCGCTCGAGATGAGCCGTGTGGCCGTGACGTTCTCAAGCCCAGGGTTGGAGCAGGTGTCCAAGATCGTGATCCGTGAGTCTCGCGACCAGCTCCGCCGACCGCCGGAGCGGAGCTGGCGGCGCCCTCTTTTTTTAGCTTGGTGCTGGGGCCAGCCGCTGGGGTGCCGTGTGTTACGTGTGTTCCCTGCCCGTGCCCCCCCTCCCCCCCTCAGCGGATGGAGGCCATGGGACTCCAGCAGGGGGGCGCGAGTGCCCGGGGAGGTGCCCGCAGATCTCGCGCGTCCGGTCCCCGGGCCCCCTCGTCCGACGGCGCGCTTCTCAGGCTTCTCCATTGCCGTGGGTCCAGCTCCAGGGGCCCGAGACTGGCATCCAGGGGCCCAGACGGGCGAACCTCCAGAGGCACTCGGGGGCCCCAGATCGCTCCATCTCGGCTGCTCCGCGGAGCTGGGACGTGAGGGTCGGCGGATATCCAACCACGAGCTCACCCAGAACGCAGACAAGCTCGTCTACAGCATTATTCCGGACAAGGACTTGGCCTTCCTTGCGGCCTGCCTCCTTGTCCATCCCTCCCCACTCCCTTCTCGCCCAGCTTTCCTCCCTCCCTCTCTCCTCGCCCACCTCCCACCTTCCCCTCCCTCCTCCCTCCTCGCGCACGTCACACCTCAACCCTCCCTCTCTCTCTCCCCCTCTCCCTCCGTCATCCTCCTCGCTCCCTCTCTCGCCCAGTCCGCCCTCCTTCCTTGGTTTTCCCTCGGTCTTCGTCTGCTCTCCACTCCTCCCTCGTCCCTCACTCCTCCTCTCGCCTTCCTCCTCGCTCCTCCCTCCTCCTCCTCCTCCGTCTCCTTCTCCTCCTCCTCCTCCTCCTCCTCCTCCTCCTCTCTGTTCCTCCTCCTCCTCCTCCTCCTCCTCCTCCTCCTCCTCCTCCTCTCTGTTCCTACCTCCTCGCCCTCTTTCACGCCTCCTCCTTCACGCATCTCGCCTCCCTCCGCCATGCTGCACCGTCGACCCTCCATCCTCCATCGCCCCTTCTTCGCAGCTCTCTCATTCCCCCTCCCTCTCCTCCTCTCCCTCTCTCTGTCTCTTGTTTGATGTTCTTTATCTCTCCCTGCATATTCCACAGACAGTGCTTGCAGTTAGAGGTTCTTATTTCTTTTCTTGGGAACTGGGCCTGCCCGTCGGTCTGGCGGCGATGTGGTCGCCGTCGCCGCCCCGTCGCCGCCGATCTTCTTGGATCAGGCATAGCGTGTATATCGGGCGACTGTATGGACTGCGCGACGAAACCTACGCTTGAAGATCTGCGCACATCACTTGGAATCCATGCGAGTCGAGCGCGGTTGTATGTCGGCGCAGCCGCGGGCCCGCCGCAGTCGAAGCCGCTCCCCTGAGGCGCGAGCAAGGGGAGGGATGAGGACAGGAAGGCGAGGCACTCGGGAGGTGGTCAGATTCCGCCAGGCCATCGGGAGCGTCCAACGGGCTCGTCCGAGGGGTGCCGCACAGGAGCGCGCCCGAGGAGCGCGCCGGAGACCGGCGGAAGGCCCCTGGGAGATTCCCAAGAGAGTCCCCAACAGAGGGCCCGCGCGCGTGCGCGCAGCAGCGCCGCCCCCAAGGCGCCGTCGAAGCGCGCAGGAGAACAAGCACAGCACCCGGCCCTGCCGAGCTGACCACCACGCGGGGCCCCCTCTCGGGGACCCCCCCCGGGGACTGCCGGTGGCCCCGCAGGCCCCCGCAGCAGCCCCCTCTGGGGGCCACCCGTCTCGCGGGGCCGCGCAGGCCCACGCCCCGCCGCGGGCCCGCCCC
>CAUYUJ010003001.1:0-47181 GCA_963575745.1 Prorocentrum cordatum
CTCCTCCTCCTCCTCCTCCTCCTCCTCCTCCTCCTCCTCCTCCTCCTCCTCCTCCTCCTTCCCAGCCCTTTCATGGCGAAGCTGGGGCGCGTGCGCAGGGTGAGAGTGGAGAGAGGCCAGACGCGAGCTCAAGCTATAATTGAAGGGGCCCCAGGACACACAAATCAATACACACAGATAAAAATATGCCGCATATGTTCACATATTTTCTGGGTTTTTGTCTCCCCCCCACTTCCCATATTTCCCATACCTTCTGGGGAATGGACGATTCATTGTGTCTGTATGTTAATTTCCCCTCTGGAATAATGGGCACTGGGCAGTACCTGGCTCCGCTGGACCTACAGCTCAAGGAAGTGGCGACAATGGACCAGTAGGCAGCAGCAGTGGAGCCGAGGTCTGATTTGGATATGCGTGGCATCGCACTCGGGTGGGCCTCCCAGGAACTCACGCAAATGACCACATGCGCGCAGTCAGCAGCGTGGCAGCCGAGGACTAGTTTGGATCTGCCTAGCACCGAACTCCGCTGGATCTCCCAGGAGATCACAGAAGTGGCCACCGATGCGCAGTCGCAGCGCGAAGCACGCAAAGAGTCGAAGTCTAATGCGGATCTGCGTGGGACCGCACTCCGCCAGAACTTCACCAACTCACTCGAAAGTGGTGACAGTTGTGCGCTGGGCTGCATCCAGGGAAGGTGAGGGAGAGGAAGCGATGACTAAGCCAGGAGGCACCGGAGGCAGGGAGGACGAGAGGATGCAGAAATGAGGAGCAATGCTCGATTCAAAACGAAAGCCCAGTCAAGGGGGGGTGGAAACAAACTCTGGCCGATGTTTCTGGCCGCTCGGAGAACTTGGCTCATGAGCACCCCTGGTCCGTTAGGCTGGCCAACCTGTGCCGCCTGAAATCGCTGCCAAGACCCTTCACCATGATCCAGCCGTGGCTACAAGGGGGGCCCCCGAAGGCCCACACGACGAAGAGCAGGAGAATCGAAGAGGAGGGGGCCTCCAGAGGTTCCTGAGCGCCCCAGTGCCCTCCTGAGGTCCCTGGAGGCATTCAGAGGTCCAAGACCAAGAAGAAGCCCTAACGTCAAGGAGCGTGACCAGGCTGATGGAGGAGGGAGGCACCTTTGTGAGCGCCAGAGGCACCGCCGCGAGAAAGAGTTTTAGACCAGAGGCAACCGAACCAACTGCTCGCACGCCAATGTACAGGCGGCGCGCTAATTGTTGGCGGCAGCAGAGCATGGCACATCTGGTTTTCGTTGCTCTCTTTCCTCTGCTTTCTACGCTCTGCTTTCTGCCCTGTGCTCGCTGCTCCCCAGTCAGCACAAATCGTGTTATATCCTGTTGAAGCCACTCCCTGCCTCAAGCCAGACCAGACCGCATCTGGCCTTGGGCATCACACAGCGCGGAGCAGACATCGCGCAATTCCTCCTGCAAATAACACCATTCGGCACTGAGTAGAGTGTCCTCATGTCACATGTCCCTTCGAGCTCCCTCTGCTGACTATTGAACAAACTCTTTTTAAAGGGCCCAGGCCGCCAAATCACCAGGCGTCTTTGTGTCCTCGCGCGTTCTTGGGAATCCCAGTGTGGCTTGTCCAGAGGCCTCTGGAGCGTGGCCGTGGGCTTCAATCTCCAACATGCTCTGGCACGGCCCCAGGACCGTACTGGGGCGAACTTGCCCCATGAGGCCACAACCATGACCAAGCACATGCTCATGTCATAATTGTACAACTTTCTATGTTTCGGGCTGCAGGGCGTCCAAAACAGAAGATGGCCCAAGAGGCTGCCTATATCGTTCCAAGAGAGCCCTCAATGTCCCCAAGAAAGAGGCCCCCGATGCAGCCCCCCCCCAAAAAGCCAAACCCCAAGATGAGCCCCGAGAGCGCCTACAGGCTCGCAAGAGGCCCACAAGACGACACCAAGAGGGGAAGATCCCTAGATGGGGCCTTTGGAGGGCCCATGAACGGTCCTTCACGCGGGCTTTAAAGATTCTCAGGCGGCCCTCTCGACGGAGCCAACTCGAGATAGCTGCGGAGATCTGATCCCAACGAAACCGGGTATGAAGACATCTGCTGGAAACGATTCCAGCGCGAACTGGGGCTAAATTCCAGACATGCTTGACACGGATGGGTTCGGAAGAACAGAAGATGACTATCTACCAAACCACCCCAACCCAACCCGAAGACCCGAATTTGACCCGAATTTCGGGTTGGGGGGGGGTACGAGTTCCACGTGTTTTTTCGATGTTCCCCGACCCCCCCCCGCTGGAAATGGAGGGCAAATCGTGGCCTTCGGGTTGGGTTGGGGTGGTTTGGTGGGCGGTGAGAAGAAGGATGACAAGCAAAGATTCTGCCTTTGGCGGGAGGCGGGAATCCTGGGCCCCCAACAACAATTCATGTTTTGTGGAAGCACTTCATGCTTCCGCCGGCGAAGTCCGCCTCGCTTCACCTCCGCCAGCTTCCGCTTTTTTGTTTTTTCCCAGAGGAAAGCAAGAAGACGTCTAGATCCCGTGGCGAAAAAGCTCCCGGAAGGGCCCATCGGACGCCGTCGCTCGCAGCAGGCACGATGCGTGGAGGAGGCCTGGAAGAGCACCGTGTAATCCTTCACCACCGCGACGTCCACCTCGGACTTCGCCGCGGGCGCCTTGGGCAGCTTGCCGTGGATCTGCGCCGCGCCGCGGGGGCGGGAGCCGCGCGGGCCCGGAGATAACCGAAGGGCACCCCGACGAGTTCGACGACGACGAACGCGACGACGACGGCCATGGCCGCGATCATAAAAAATGGCGTCGACGACCAGGCCGACAGAAGCCGACGCAAGCCCGACTGTCCTCAAAACGTGCGTTGGCGCAAACGTTTGCTTGTCCACCAAACCCCTTCAAAACGACGCAAACGGTGGAACGAGTGCCGACGCAGGACGCGCCGTCGGTGCAGCCGAACGAACTTACGCAAACGCACACACACACATGTTTAAATCAGCGGCGCAAAAAAAACCTCAAGCGCAGGCAGCAGATGAAAATGCGAGTTGCAGTCGAACGTTGTCGAAGACACAGTGTACGAGACGCCGCGCACTTTATAGTGCGAGCAATGAATGGTAAACAAAACGACTGTAATCCCAAACGTAAACATGCAGCGGCCAGAAACTTGAGGAAGAGACTCAACTCGAAATGACCTGAAGCGCAAGCAGAATGACAATTGGCGGCCAGTGGACCACCGACACGATGGTGTTAGGAAGTGAGCCGCAAAATGAACTGAAACTGCTGCCAGACCAGCGAACTGGTGGGGCAACGCTTCGAATTCAACAGTGGTCCTGCGAAGCTGATTTGCAGGGGGCTGACCTACGGACTGGCAGCGCAATTCGACATGGCACAACCAAGGAGAAACAAACATAGCATGTGTATTAGTGGTGCCGAAACGCGCAACACACGCAGAAACATGTACATGCGGGGCCGAAACCAACCTGACGAAACCATGCCGTAGAATCCTTGGTGGGTAGCCGCGCCACCAAGAGAGGCCAGCGTCAGTGACACGTCCCACCTGGCCCAAAAAAACAACGGCAATAGCGCCGGCCGAATTGATTGGTGCGGTAGCGATGCAATGGTAGACTGGGCGCCGACCGTAAATCGAGCAGCACAGATAATAACGCGAAGTGCGCTGTACGCACCGACGTCTACGCCGCCACCAACTCGACGAACGACGTCCCGTAGAAGAGGCGTAACACGCCAGCAGGGACAAGGGGGGGGGTCCCGGGGTAGCTCCCAGGGGGGGTCCCGGGTTTATGCGCCGCCCTCCCGGGGAATCCCCAAGCCCAAAAAAGCCCCAAGACCGGCCAAGAGTGCTCCAAGAGGCCCCCAAGATGATCCAAGAGGGCGCCGAATCGCCGAATGATCTGTCCAAGACGCCTTGACGGCCTCCAAACGGCCCGAAACGCCTGCGAGACGCCCCAAAAGGCTTCCAGGACCCTTCCCACGAGAGCCCCAAGAGGCACAAGTCATGGATTGCCCATGCGTTTTTTTCGAGGATTTGGGCGTTCCCGCCTCTTCCACTTCCCCACGCGCCAAGACAGCCCAAGAGGCTCCCAAGATCGCCCCGACACGGCCCAAGAGGCCTCCGAGAGGGTCTCCAAACGGCCCAGAAGTACCCCAAGACGGCCCAAGACGCCTCCCAGATTCACAAAAGGCCCCCAAAACGGTTCCAAGAGGGCGCCCAGACGGGGACCCGAACGGACATTTCGAGCCCTCTGCCCCGAGAAGCTCCCAAGAGGCCCTCCAGGAAGCCCACAGAGGCCCCAAGAGGCTCCCGAGAGGCCCCAAAAACTCTCCCAGGAAGCCACAAAACAAACTAGGAAGTTACAAAACAACCGGGTATTCCCTCCTCTTCGACCTTGTCCTCCTCCGCCGCCTGTTCCTCCTCCTCCCCATCATAGAACGGAGGAGGGACACTTTCCCGAGCGCGGCAAGCGCGCTTTCAACGCCTCCGACGTCCGACAGCGCCTCGCAGCCACCGTCCGATCCGCGAGGGCTGGCGCGCCCAGACGACAGGGTCGTCTCCAGGGTCGGCGGCATCGGCCGTAAGGCCTTCGCAATAATTCGTAGAGCTCTTTGGGAACCAGGGCTAGAGGCATTCGGGTCCACTGCACAGCTAGTTGATCGAGTTGGCAAGAAGGAGCGCTCTCGGCGGGGCGCAGCTCCTCCAGGGCATCGCGGAGCGAGGAAGCCCCCCCCTTGAGGGCCAGCGGAAACGTCCGAAGCGGAACCCTCCGACGTCGCACACTGACTGCAGGCTTCCCCGTCCGAGTATAGGTGGGGGCTGCATCGCCGCTGCCTCAGGGCTGCGTCTGCGACTTTGGCGGTGCATCGGCAACGTCGGAAAAAATCGGGCTCAGCATGGAGCCGCATCGCCGATGCATCGACGACGCGGCGCGATCCTTCGGCCCCATCTGCTCGGACCCCATGTCAGAAGCCTGGGCCGACACCCTGAGCATCGCTTAACCGATCCCCATCCCCACCGGCATGGCCTTGGCCCCACTGACCGATTTACCCCCTAGATGGGGACCTCTGCGGTTCCCTTCGGGTTTCGTGGGGCCTAAATATTCGAGTTGCCAGCTTGGGGGGTGAGCTGGTGGGGCTCAGATACTATGGTCAAGTGGGGATGGGGATCGGTTGCCCCCCCCCTGACTCTGGATCCGCTGTACGTTGGTTGTTTTTCCGACTTGAAGCTGTGCTGGAAATACCCTCCAAACGATGCGAAACATCGAGGCGGAAATTCTCGGCACGCGGCTGCAAAGTGGGGTGGGGCGGAAAAAATCGGCACTCACGAGGCCTGAAGAGTAGGGCGGATGTGTCCGCCCCGCGGCCTCGACCTGGGACAGAGAAGCACCCCGCAAGAACACGAGCCGCGGGGCCCTCCGCCAGCCAAGCTGCGAGCACCTCCGAGGTAGCCTCCCCCAGAAGGCACCAGAGCATCCAACACCACACGAAGGACCCTGTTAGGAAGGCACCAACTATACACCAACACCGATCCTGGCCAGGATAACCCTGGGCCCAGGATCGGTGTATACGCCCTCCTGCCCTGCGCAAGAAGGCATATACACCGATCCTGGGCCCAGGGTGATCCTGGGCCAGGATCGGTGTTGGTGTATAGTTGGTGCCCTCCGACCTGGGGCAACCTCTCCCCGAACCGGCCTCGGCCTTCTGTCTCGGGCCGACCGTGCTCGGAGAATCGCCAAGGTGTGACAGATCCAGGAGTCTGGGCTCGGGCCGGGCACGTCCTCCTGCAGGCGGATCCTGGGCGAAAACATGTTAGGATGGCCAAACAAAAAACCTCAAAAACACCGTCGAAGCAGCAGACAAATCGCCCCCCGACCAGTGCTTTCTACTATCCTTGAGCATTCCTCCTTCAAGAGTCGGGGAGACGTAAGACCCGGGTACGGGGGACTCGGGTTGGCCTGACGGGGGCCATCATAAAAATGACGAGACCCAATCTGAAATTTGACGCGGGCTCCCGCTGCAAACATCCCACGAAAACGGAACCGTCAAAATCCAGGACCCGCTCGCCAAAAAAAGTCGGCAAACCCGAGATCCGGCTTACTCGAGTCTTACGCTTCCCCAAAAGAGGGGCATGCCCGACTCGAGTCTGCGCTCGCCGAGGCGGGGATGCCAGCTTCTCGAACTCCACCTGCGCGGCGACGGTGGGCCACAACTCCCGGCGCGCGACGGCGGAGTACTTCACCGCGAGCCGGTTGCCGTCGGAGTCCAGCACCTGTGCGCGCCGCTGCCACGCGGCGGCCCGGGCCTCTGACATGCGCCTCTGCTGGTCCTCCTCCTCCTCCTCCTCCTCCTCCTCCTCCTCCTCCTCCTCCTCCTCCTCCTCCTCCTCCTCCTCCTCCTCCTCCCCCCTCCCCCTCACCCTCCCTCTCCTCCTCCTCCTCCTTCCTCCTCCTCCTCTCCTCCCTCTCCTTCTCCTCCTCCTCCTCATCCTCTTTCCTCCTCCTCCTCCTCCTCCTCCTCCTCCTCCTCCTCCTCCTCCTCCAGCCTCTCGGGGCCGCTCTCGGGGCCACCGAAGCCCCAAATCTCAGGCGACGTGGTTTCCAGCTGGCGTTTCGGTAGAGGCTTCTCACGGCCCCAAAGGGCCCACGACAGACGCCCAAGATCGTTCCAAGATCGTCGCAGAGGCCTTCCAGATGGCTCCATGACGGCCTAGTAAGTCCCCAAGATGACTCAAAGACGTCCCGAAAACTGCCCAGGCGGCCTCCAAGACGCCCAAAATGGCCTCGAGGGCGGCCCAGATGCCCCCGAGACCCGAGAGAGCCCAAGATGTCTCCAAGACGGCCTAAGATGCACCCAAGACAGCATACGATGGCCTCAACATGGTCCAAGATGGCGTAAGAAGCCCCCAAGGGGCCTCCAAGACGGTATCCAAGAGGACATACAGGAAGGCTCGAAGAAGCCCAAATCCTTGACTTTCCTGAGGTGTTTGATGTTCTTGGCTTTTGCTGGTTGTAGTCTTCCGACGGCCCAAGACGGCCCAGAAGACCCCCAAGATCGCCCCAAGACCCCCACTAAGGCCTTGAAATGGCCCCACGACGGCCCAAGAACCCCCAAAGACGTCGCCAAGATGGCCCAACAGGTCTCCAAGACAGCCAAGATGGCCTCCAAGACAGCCAAGATGCACCCGAGAGAGCCCAAGATGGCCGCGAGATGTCCCCAAAATGGTCCAATATGCACACAAGACGGCATAATATGGCCTCAAGATGACCCAAGTCGCCTCCAAGACGACATACACGAAGGCCCGAGGGAGCTAAAATAATTGATTGCCATCTGATGTTGAAGGTTTTGGGCTGCTCCTCCTTTTCGGCCATCCGACGGTCCAAGACGGCCCGACAGGACTCCAAGGGACACTCAGGAAGGCCCGAAGAGGCCAACATCATTGATTTGCTCCCCCAAGTGTTCCCCGAAGGGTTTCCAACACGGCTGGGTGAACACGTATTCCGATAGCTTGACCGAGCTCTGGTCACGACGTTTGGTCACATAGGTGCTTTTAAAAAGACAGGGGGCGGTGGTCACCGTTGATGTCTTTGATATATATATATATATATATATATATAGAATACAACTTATAAGCAGAGGACCACATTGGCGCGTCGCGCCATGCACCTTGGTTCTTCGAGTTTCGCGTGAAGGCGGCTTGTGTGCGAGTGTGAATTCGCACATTAATATGCGCGTGCATGTGTACACGCGCACGTGCATGCACGTTGTACATAGATGTTTACGTATGTCTGTCTGTCTGTCTGTCTGTCTGTCTGTCTGTCTGTCTGTCTGTCTGTCTGTCTGTCTGTCTGTCTGTGTATATATATATATATATGTGTTTATGTCTGCATGTGCATGCACGCATTGATGTATGCATGCATGCATGTGTATGTACACATATATGGCTGCACGTATGCATGTATGCATGTATGCATGTATGCGTATACTCATGTATGTGTGTATGTATGTATGTATGTATGTATGTATGGATGGATGGATGGATGGATGGATGGATGGATGGATGGATGGATGGATGTATGCGTGTATGTATGTATGCATGTATGTATGTATGTATGGATGGATGCGTGTATGTATGTATGTATGCATGCATGTGTGTAAGTATGTATGCTTGCATGCATGTACGTGTACTTATGATAAGTGTATAAGTGTGTATATATAAAGCACGTATCGTTAATGTGCATACATATGTATCATGCCTGCTTGTCTATGTCTACGTTACACACACGCATGTATGCACGTACACATAAAAGTGGACGCGCCTGCGCGCACGGGGAGTGACACATCAACTCGCCGGCCCAACAGGACACGGGTAACAAATATTACAAGATTCTAGTTCGCGCGCGCCCGCGTAGCGGCCCCTGGGGGTGCCTGGTCCAACAGCACCCCGGGCACTGCTGCCCAAGGACGCCGGAACTCCTGGGGCCCATCTTCAAGGCTCTCAGGATCGTCTCAGAGGGCCCCAAGAGGCCCCCACTGCAGTCCAAGAGGAGTCCGAAAAGCCCGAGGATCGCTCCAAGACGGCCAAGATGGCCTCCAGACGGCCCAGGCCTCCAAGACGGCCCCAAGAGGCCTCCAAGCGAAGATGCTAAAAATGCACGTTTTCCACAAGGATTTTTTTTGTAACTCATCGAACATGAATGGAATATGACCACAAAAGAGCTCGAACTTTGTCGCGGAAGGTACGGAGGGTGCAGCCGCAGGCGTAGGCATCCCGCGCAACCACGACTGTAGCACTGGGCTGCATCTTCGTGCCGGTCGCCTGCGCCCTAGACACTACTTGCGCTCGAACATCGCAAGGTGGCTCTCCCCGACAGGGCGTGCCGAACAACCCCACGCATGGCTGTACAACAACGTGCACGTTCTGGCTGTCCCAGGGGAAGGAGCCGTGAATGACACACTGGCAACGGAGGCAAAGCACGTCAGTTGTGAAGAAGCCATGCTTACGCTTGACTAATTGAGGTGTCAAATCTCGGTGCCTGCTGGGACCGAGTCAGACTTACATGCAAGCAACAACTTAACAGCAAAGAACCTCAATGGACTCCTTTTCATAAACCTCAACTTAACAGCAAAGAACCTCTCTGGACCGAGAGCTTGCCTCAATATTCATTCCAGAAGAGTGATAGACTTCCCACGCTGCAGTGGTTACGATGTTGCTCGCTCCCTCCCCTTCCACCTTGCTTGCCTCTTGGAGGCTCGCCTGAAGGGCCTCTTGGGGCGTCTTACTGGCCTCTGGCCCGTCTTGGGGACATATTGGGCCGTCTGGAGACCGTCTTACGCTGCCGTGGGGCTCTCCTGGAAAACTAAGGCCCTCTTGGGGAACTCCCATGGCCCTCGTGAGTCCCTCTTGGGAGCCGTTGGGGGCCTCGTGAGCTTCTTTGGGCCGTCTTGGGGCAGCCTTGGGGTCCTCTTGGCCTGGTTTGAAGCCCTCTTGGGGGCCTCTTGGGCCGCCTTGGGGCGATCTCGCAGGCTTCCTGGACAGTCTTGGACGCTGATACGACACCCAAAGCGAATATACCAAAAAAACGTCTTCCTCAGGGAATGGGATGATGTTTGCCTCTTACGGGCTCTCCTGAAGGCCTCTTTGGGCGTCTTTGGGGCCTCTTGGGCCGTCTTGGGGGCCTCTTGGGCCGTCTTGAGATCGTCTTGCGCTGCCTTGGGGCTCTCCTGGGGAACTTGGGCCCTCTTGGGGACCTCCCATGGCCCTCCTGGGTCTCTCTTGGAAGCCTTTTGGGGGCATCGTGAGCTTCTTTTGGGCCGTTCTGGGGGTCCTCTTGGCCTGCCTTGAAGCCCTCTTGGGGGCCCCTTGGGCCGCCTTGGGGCGATCTCGCAGGCTTCTTGGGCCGTCTTGGACGCTGCTACGACACAACAGGCGAATCTGCCAAACAACTGTTGCCTCCTGGGGGCTCTCCTGAAGGCCTCTTGGGCCGTCTTCGGGGTCTATTGGGCCGTTTTTTTTTGTCCGTACCCGCACTGGCCCAGGAGCATCGGTATCAGGTACGTCCAATCGACGTGCTGCTCCCGATACACGCGTGCGCACATGGCACAGAAGCCCCAAGACGTGTTATTAAACACATTGCGAAGCCAAGGGGATCGAGCACGCACACGCAAACCGAAGAAGACTCAACGGATCAAAAGCCACAAAAGTGCGTAGCTGACATGAATTAATTACGAAAAGACGGCTCTCTTTCTCTCTCTCTCTCCTTCATCTCCGCTGGCCCCCGCCGAAGCCCCAACCAATCTCCCGCCGCCCCTGGCGACCCGTGTCGACGTAGCAAGGCCTGCCAGACGCCCAAGCCGCAACCCCGCAAGCTTCTTGAGGTAGACACGGGACACGGGAGCCCAAGGCTGCTGCGCGGATAGATGCCGGCGATCGCGCCGGCCAACTCGACGCGTGCTCATCAGTCCCACGTTGCCTCCGCAAACCTGCCAGTCTGGAACTTTGCAAGGACGCCCAGGCGTCTGCCACCTATCAGATTCGCGGCATAGTCGTCCCCTGTGGGATGCATGGGACCTCCGTTGGGGCAGACGCACATCATGTCCTTCTCTTGCATTCGCATCTTACCAAGGCCAAGGAAGTTGGCAGCCGCTTCGTTGTCGTTCATTGACCCACCAGGTACGGGATTGCTCGCGCGCTGCTCCTTGATCCTCTGCCAACGAATCTTCCAGCGTGGTGTTGAGCGCGGACCTTTGTTCGTGTCCAGTCCATCCCTGTGACGCTGGCACTCTGGCGTGACGTCCTCTAGTGACTCGGCATGCGCATCGAACCCAAGAAGTCCGCCAATGTCTGCACGACCGAGTGCGCTCAAACGCCGTACGGCCAAATTCAGGTGCTCCTGCATGGGGAGGTCTTGGCGGACCACGATCATCGCGGAATCTTCGCTCAACTTGCTTTGCATCATGATCTGAATCTGCCCGGCTACGGTCGGCAATCCTTCCTTCACGCTCTTTTTGGTGCGCCACTGTGACTTGGCCATCGTCACCCTGACGCCTTCCTTTGCCTGCTGCTCGGAGAGAAGGATGTTTCCATCGGTCCAATCCGCGAGCCTCGTCCACGGTACATCTTCTGGCGCGCCTGGATCCAGCACCCGGAGCCCCAAGAGCTCGTCACTTCCATTCTTGGTGTGTGACCTGAGGTAGGAGCGCACCTGCACGACAGCCTCACCAATCCACGCGCCCGATAGCTCAACCGCGGTGATGTACGTGGTGCATGGCTTCCCGTGCTCGGGGCGGATCGTTGCCTGAAGCTGCACCTCGGCGGTCCTGTCGGCGGCCTGCGGGATCCGGAGCAATGTGAACTCGCCGCCGTGGTTAATGTCGAAATGCTCGCCTTGAAGGTTGACCAAGTGCGGGTCACCCTTGGCCGACACCGTCGGGGCTGGGGTGGGCAGAGGAGAGACCGGGGGGCCGATGCAACATCCGCCGTTCCCGTAGCTGATGCCCATGTAGGAATCAAGGACCGTGTTGTTCCCACTGCACTGCTCGTCACACCTGTACCCGACATCGCAGATTTCTATGCCGCATCCGCAGGGATACTGTCCGCTAAGCGAGATTCCATTGACATTTGTACAAGCAGAGACGATCGCGTCGAACTTGTTGAAGGGCGCGTTCACCCCGTGGTCCAGCACGAAGAAAGGCCCACTCTCACTGAGCAGGGACTCATATTCTGACGACAACGTCTGGGTATCATTGAAACCAACCTTGTCGATGATAGTCATTCTCTCGAAGTGGCCAGGGTTTCGCGTCGACATGGTGATCCCATCGCCCTTCTGCAGCAATACCCCGCTCTCGTCTATGTCCTTGTTGACGAAAGCAACGCGGGACCCAATCGCGAGGGGTTCAGTGAGCCACACACCCGAGAGGCAGTTATCGAAGTCGCCCACGTCCTCTTTGTCCGCGGGGCAGTCGCTGCAGGCCTCCGAGCGGCGCCGCCGCGTGGCACCGTTGGTGCATTGCTGGCAGACGCTGGTGCCGTCCATGAAATAGTATCCGTAGCCGCATTCAGCTGGGCCCTGGATTGGGAACCTAGGCAAATCATACGGCGAGTCCCCGCACTCTGTCTGGGTAACGCAGCCATCCCCGTCCGTGTCGATCTCGGTAAAGTGCCCGCTGAGACTCTCATCTTTGTTCACTTCTGCCTCCACTAGGCAACCATCACCGTCTAAGTCAAGGTAAGGAAACATGCCACATCCCTGGTCACAGGTGCACGGTGCCCCAGGTTCCATCGTCGGCGATGGGGTGGGAAGATATGCTTCATATGTGATGTTCACCGTCATGTCGGAAACTTCACCGTCGCATGCCACCGTCCAAACTGTGCTCCCCAAAGGGACACTATTGAAATCAGTACTACCGTGATGCCCAAAATAAGCGCACTCCGAATCAGAATCTAAATCCATGGTCGCTGTCATGTTTGGTGAGTCTGAGTCGAGAATCCATCGCGGCTGCTGATATTGCAAAGGTCGCTCGATGCCATCGCACGACACGTCCCAATATATGTAATTGCCATCGGTGTTGCTGTATACTGGCGCTCCTGTTGCGCTGCTCCCAGCAAGCACGAAGTAGGGGCTGCCGATCGAAATCGTCAAACACGGCCATTCTACCTTGAGAATGCCCGGAGGAGAGCACGAATAGCCTGACCTGTCCTTTGAGCAAACCTCGCTTGTGACACACACCACGTCAGGCCCGCACTGACACGGGTAGGAAGAACTCAGAAACGATCCATCCGTAACATCGCAAGGGTCTGGTGCAGGCGTGGGTGCAGGAGTGGGCGCGGGCGTCGGTACCCGGTTAAAATTGACACTGAGGGCTCCAAGCGGGGTTGGGTTGGTACAGGTGGTGTTAGAGTCATGCCCGTTCGTTTCCCCACACGGTACATCGTAGAGTTCGCAGTGGCCTCTCCAGATCGACTGCCAAGGGTGAAGACCGATGGCCTTGCAGTCGGGGATCAATGAGCACTCCGAGGCACACAACTCGAGAGACGCGAATTCTTCTGACAACTCTCTGATTGGTGTTCCACACTGGCAATTGCGACCGGTTTGCTCGTATCCAGGATAGGCCGATATTAGTAGGTCATCCTCATGGATTTCTGTTGGCATTGGAGTTCCAACATGCTGCGCTGTAGGCATCGGAGTTCCTATATATTGAGCTGTAGGCATCGGGGAACCATTACTTATCCGGAGCTGGTCTGCTGACCGCCAAGAGCAAGGCTTGGGGCAAACATCGGAGAACTTGTCCACACCGTGCAGGTGCTGCTGGAAATCCTCGAAGCTGGAATTACTCGTCAGAGGGAAATACCATGCTGGGTGCTTTTTGATGCCCGTCCGCATCGCCCACTCAACCTTCTCGTAGCACTCGTCGCCCTCAACACTGGTGCGGCACTCCTGTGGCACTGCGGGCAACTGTTCTGTCGGTCGCTTCTCTGACTGCGCCGCTGCACATGGCTTGGGACACACGTCAGAAAGCCTGTCCACGGCGTGCAGGTGCTGCTGGAAGTCCTCGAAGCTGGAATTACTCGTCAGAGGGAAATACCATGCTGGGTGCTTTTTGATGCCCGTCCGCATCGCCCACTCAACCTTCTCGTAGCACGCGTCGCCCTCAACACTGGTGCGGCACTCCTGTGGCACTGCGGGCAACTGCTCTGTCGGTCGCTTCTCTGACTGCGCCGCTGCACATGGCTTTCTGCACACGTCAGAGAGCCGACCCACGGTGTGCAGGTGCTGCTGGAAGTCCTCGAAGCTGGAATTACTCGTCAGAGGGAGATACCACTTTGGGTGTTGTTTGATGCCCGTCCGCATCGCCCACAGCACCTTCTCGTAACACTCGTCGCCCTGGGTTGAGGTATGGCATCCCGGCTGGATCCCACTGCCACGCAAGAGACTGGCCGTGTTCATCTGCATGAGCTGCAGGTCCACGTGCTCAGCGCAAGTAGTTACAAGCCCCACTGCGCACAGTTGCGCCATGACTCGAAACATAGCTTGGACCGTGTATGATTGAAAATGAAGCTATACGAAGCTATTCGGTACCGATAGCTACGCGGAGCTATGCCGATCGGAGATCAAACGTACTTGGACTAAAAAGCCTTGAGCCACAACGGCGACGGAGGGCCTCTTGGGCCGTCTTGGGGATCTCTTGGGCCGTATTGAGTCCGTTTTGCGCTGCCCTGAAGCTCTCCTGCGCCTCTCCGATCCCTTCTCTGATCGCTTTGAGCTTACTGGCAAGGCCCAGCAGCGCGCCCTGGAAGGCGCGGCAGCCTTGGCCCCAAACCTCCAGATCCCGGGGGGGCGATGCTTTGTGCATACGCATACGCATATAGGAAACATAGGAACCCTGTGCATACGCATACGCATATAATAAGACATCTACACATGCACATACATGTAAGTGCACAAGTACATACATCTAGACACCTACGCATGAACATACACATACACATATACACATATACACATACACATACACACATACACATACACGTACACATACACATACACATGCACATACACATACACATACACATACACATACACATACACATACACGTACACGTACACGTACACGTACACGTACACATGCACGTACATCTACACATATACATACACATACACATGCACATACACACATACACATGTAGATGTATGTATATAGATACACAAACATAATCAGCATATCAATTTACATTGGTATACACATATATAATGTGCTCCTCCCACACACACGTGATCATACATATTATTCGGATTTGTATCTATACTTTCCCCTCCCTCATCTGCTCCCCGCTCTCCGTCGCTCCTCCTCATCCTCTTATCCTCCTTCAGCGGGCCAGTGCAAACTCGGGCTGAGGGCGGCGGGGTAGCGCAAGGCTTCTTAGTGGGAACCATTTGGAAAACACCAAAGAAGAATCTTATTGGATTGGAAAACGCCACAAACGGGATTGTACTGGAAAGCCTCACAACAGGAATCTTCTGGAAAGCACCACAGAGGGGTTCGATTGGAACGCAGGACCCCTTTGGAAAGCACCACACAAAGATTCGAGTGGAAAGCCTCGCAAAAGGAATCCTTTGGAAAGCACCACAAAGGGATTCGATTGGATTGGAAAACGCCACACCGAGATTCTATTGGAAAGGGATTCTAGTGTATGTCTGTGTCTGTGTGTCTGTGTGTCTGTGTGTCTGTTTGCCTGTGTGTCTGTGTGTCTGTGTGTCTGTGTCTGTGTGTCTGTGTGTCTGTGTGTCTGTGTGTCTGCGTGTCTGTGTGCCTGTGTGTATGTGTGTCTGTGCCTGTGTGTCTGTGTGTCTGTGTGTCTGTGTGTCTGTGTGTCTGTGTGTCTGTGTGTCTGTGTGTCTGTGTCTGTGACTGTGTCTCTGTGTGTCTGTGTCTGTGTATACGTGTCTGTGTGTCTGTGCCTGTGTGTCTGTAACCGTGTGTCTGTGTCTGTGTATCCGTGTCTGTGTGTCTGTGTCCGTGTGTCTGTGTCTGTGTGTCTGTGTCTGTGTGTCTGTGTCTGTGTGCCTGTGTCTGTGTGTTTGTGTCTGTGTGTCTGTGTCTGTGCCTGTGTGTCTGTGTGTCTGTGTCTGTGTCTGTGTCTGTGTGCCTGTGTCTGTGTGTCTGTGTCTGTGTGTCTGTGTGTCTGTGTCTGTGTGTCTGTGTCTGTGTGTCCGTGTGTCTGTGCCTGTGTGTCTGTGTGTCTGTGTGTCTGTGTGTCTGTTTGTCTGTGTGTCTGTGTGTCTGTGTGTCTGTGTGTCTGTGTGTCTGTGTGTCTGTGTGTCTGTGTCTGTGTGTCTGTGTGCCTGTGTATGTCTGTGGGGCAGCCTTGGGGTCCTCTTGGCCTGGCTTGAAGCCCTCTTGGGGGCCTCTTGGGCCGCCTTTGGGTGATCTCGCAGGCTTCCTGGACAGTCTTGGACGCTGATACGACACCCAAAGCGAATACGCAAAAAAGCATCTTCCTCAGGGAATGGGATGATGTTTGCCTCTTACGGGCTCTCCTGAAGGCCTTTTGGGGCGTCTTTGGGGCCTCTTGGGCCGTCTTGGGGGCCTCATGGTCCGTCTTGAGGTCGCCTTGCGCTGCCTTGGGGCTCTCCTGGGGAATTTGGGCCCTCTTAGGGACCTCCCATGGCCCTCGTGGGTCTCTCTTGGAAGCCTTTTGGGGGCATCGTGAGCTTCTGTTGGGCCGTTCTGGGGGTCCTCTTGGCCTGCCTTGAAGCCCTCTTGGGGGCCTCTTGGGCCGCCTTGGGGCGATCTCGCAGGCTTCTTGGGCCGTCTTGGACGCTGCTACGACACAACAGGCGAATATGCTAAACAACTGTTGCCTCCTGGGGGCTCTCCTGAAGGCCTCTTGGGCCGTCTTCGGGGTCTCTTGGGCCGTTTTTTTTCCTGTACCCGCACTGGCCCAGGAGCATCGGTATCAGGTACGTCCAATCGACGTGCTGCTCCCGATACACGCGTGCGCACATGGCACAGAAGCCCCAAGACGTGTTATTAAACACATTGCGAAGCCAAGGGGATCGAGCACGCACACGCAAACCGAAGAAGACTCAACGGATCAAAAGCCACAAAAGTGCGTAGCTGACATGAATTGATTACGAAAAGACGGCTCTCTCTCTCTCTCTCCTTCATCTCCGCTGGCCCCCGCCGAAGCCCCAACCAATCTCCCGCCGCCCCTGGCGACCCGTGTCGACGTAGCAAGGCCTGCCAGGCGCCCAAGCCGCAACCCCGCAAGCTTCTTGAGGTAGACACGGGACACGGGAGCCCAAGGCTGCTGCGCGGATAGATGCCGGCGATCGCGCCGGCCAATTCGATGCGTGCTCATCAGTCCCACGTTGCCTCCGCAAACCTGCCAGTCTGGAACTTTGCAAGGACGCCCAGGCGTCTGCCACCTATCAGATTCGCGGCATAGTGGTCCCCTGTGGGATGCATGGGACCTCCGTTGGGGCAGACGCACATCATGTCCTTCTCTTGCATTCGCATCTTACCAAGGCCAAGGAAGTTGGCAGCCGCTTCGTTGTCGTTCATTGACCCACCAGGTACGGGATTGCTCGCGCGCTGCTCCTTGATCCTCTGCCACCGAATCTTCCAGCGTGGTGTTGAGCGCGGACCTTTGTTCGTGTCCAGTCCATCCCTGTGACGCTGGCACTCTGGCGTGACGTCCTCTAGTGACTCGGCATGCGCATCGAACCCAAGAAGTCCGCCAATGTCTGCACGACCGAGTGCGCTCAAACGCCGTACAGCCAAATTCAGGTGCTCCTGCATGGGGAGGTCTTGGCGGACCACGATCATCGCGGAATCTTCGCTCAACTTGCTTTGCATCATGATCTGAATCTGCCCGGCTACGGTCGGCAATCCTTCCTTCACGCTCTTTTTGGTGCGCCACTGTGACTTGGTCATTGTCACCCTGACGCCTTCCTTTGCCTGCTGCTCGGAGAGAAGGATGTTTCCATCGGTCCAATCCGCGAGCCTCGTCCACGGTACATCTTCTGGCGCGCCTGGATCCAGCACCCGGAGCCCCAAGAACTCGTCACTTCCATTCTTGGTGTGTGACCTGAGGTAGGAGCGCACCTGCACGACAGCCTCACCAATCCACGCGCCCGATAGCTCAACCGCGGTGATGTACGTGGTGCATGGCTTCCCGTGCTCGGGGCGGATCGTTGCCTGAAGCTGCACCTCGGCGGTCCTGTCGGCGGCCTGCGGGATCCGGAGCAATGTGAACTCGCCGCCGTGGTTAATGTCGAAATGCTCGCCTTGAAGGTTGACCAAGTGCGGGTCACCCTTGGCCGACACCGTCGGGGCTGGGGTGGGCAGAGGAGAGACTGGGGGGCCGATGCAACATCCGCCGTTCCCGTAGCTGATGCCCATGTAGGAATCAAGGACCGTGTTGTTCCCACTGCACTGCTCGTCACACCTGTACCCGACATCGCAGATTTCTATGCCGCATCCGCAGGGATACTGTCCGCTAAGCGAGATTCCATTGACATTTGTACAAGCAGAGACGATCGCGTCAAACTTGTTGAAGGGCGCGTTCACCCCGTGGTCCAGCACGAAGAAAGGCCCACTCTCACTGAGCAGGGACTCATATTCTGACGACAACGTCTGGGTATCATTGAAACCAACCTTGTCGATGATAGTCATTCTCTCGAAGTGGCCAGGGTTTCGCGTCGACATGGTGATCCCATCGCCCTTCTGCAGCAATACCCCGCTCTCGTCTATGTCCTTGTTGACGAAAGCAACGCGGGACCCAATCGCGAGGGGTTCAGTGAGCCACACACCCGAGAGGCAGTTATCGAAGTCGCCCACGTCCTCTTTGTCCGCGGGGCAGTCGCTGCAGGCCTCCGAGCGGCGCCGCCGCGTGGCACCGTTGGTGCATTGCTGGCAGACGCTGGTGCCGTCCATGAAATAGTATCCGTAGCCGCATTCAGCTGGGCCCTGGATTGGGAACCTAGGCAAATCATACGGCGAGTCCCCGCACTCTGTCTGGGTAACGCAGCCATCCCCGTCCGTGTCGATCTCGGTAAAGTGCCCGCTGAGACTCTCATCTTTGTTCACTTCTGCCTCCACTAGGCAACCATCACCGTCTAAGTCAAGGTAAGGAAACATGCCACATCCCTGGTCACAGGTGCACGGTGCCCCAGGTTCCATCGTCGGCGATGGGGTGGGGAGATATGCTTCATATGTGATGTTCACCGTCATGTCGGAAACTTCACCGTCGCATGCCACCGTCCAAACTGTGCTCCCCAAAGGGACACTATTGAAATCAGTACTACCGTGATGCCCAAAATAAGCGCACTCCGAATCAGAATCTAAATCCATGGTCGCTGTCATGTTTGGTGAGTCTGAGTCGAGAATCCATCGCGGCTGCTGATGTTGCAAAGGTCGCTCGATGCCATCGCACGACACGTCCCAATATATGTAATTGCCATCGGTGTTGCTGTATACTGGCGCTCCTGTTGCGCTGCTCCCAGCAAGCACGAAGTAGGGGCTGCCGATCGAAATCGTCAAACACGGCCATTCTACCTTGAGAATGCCCGGAGGAGAGCACGAATAGCCTGACCTGTCCTTTGAGCAAACCTCGCTTGTGACACACACCACGTCAGGCCCGCACTGACACGGGTAGGAAGAACTCAGAAACGATCCATCCGTAACATCGCAAGGGTCTGGTGCAGGCGTGGGTGCAGGAGTGGGCGCGGGCGTCGGTACCCGGTTAAAATTGACACTGAGGGCTCCAAGCGGGGTTGGGTTGGTACAGGTGGTGTTAGAGTCATGCCCGTTCGTTTCCCCACACGGTACATCGTAGAGTTCGCAGTGGCCTCTCCAGATCGACTGCCAAGGGTGAAGACCGATGGCCTTGCAGTCGGGGATCAATGAGCACTCCGAGGCACACAACTCGAGAGACGCGAATTCTTCTGACAACTCTCTGATTGGTGTTCCACACTGGCAATTGCGACCGGTTTGCTCGTATCCAGGATAGGCCGATATTAGTAGGTCATCCTCATGGATTTCTGTTGGCATTGGAGTTCCAACATGCTGCGCTGTAGGCATCGGAGTTCCTATATATTGAGCTGTAGGCATCGGGGAACCATTACTTATCCGGAGCTGGTCTGCTGACCGCCAAGAGCAAGGCTTGGGGCAAACATCGGAGAACTTGTCCACACCGTGCAGGTGCTGCTGGAAATCCTCGAAGCTGGAATTACTCGTCAGAGGGAAATACCATGCTGGGTGCTTTTTGATGCCCGTCCGCATCGCCCACTCAACCTTCTCGTAGCACTCGTCGCCCTCAACACTGGTGCGGCACTCCTGTGGCACTGCGGGCAACTGTTCTGTCGGTCGCTTCTCTGACTGCGCCGCTGCACATGGCTTGGGACACACGTCAGAAAGCCTGTCCACGGCGTGCAGGTGCTGCTGAAAGTCCTCGAAGCTGGAATTACTCGTCAGAGGGAAATACCATGCGGGGTGCTTTTTGATGCCCGTCCGCATCGCCCACTCAACCTTCTCGTAGCACGCGTCGCCCTCAACACTGGTGCGGCACTCCTGTGGCACTGCGGGCAACTGCTCTGTCGGTCGCTTCTCTGACTGCGCCGCTGCACATGGCTTTCTGCACACGTCAGAGAGCCGACCCACGGTGTGCAGGTGCTGCTGGAAGTCCTCGAAGCTGGAATTACTCGTCAGAGGGAGATACCACTTTGGGTTTTGTTTGATGCCCGTCCGCATCGCCCACAGCACCTTCTCGTAACACTCGTCGCCCTGGGTTGAGGTATGGCATCCCGGCTGGATCCCACTGCCACGCAAGAGACTGGCCGTGTTCATCTGCATGAGCTGCAGGTCCACGTGCTCAGCGCAAGTAGTTACAAGCCCCACTGCGCACAGTTGCGCCATGACTCGAAACATAGCTTGGACCGTGTATGATTGAAAATGAAGCTATACGAAGCTATTCGGTACCGATAGCTACACGAAGCTATGCCGATCGGGGATCAAACGTACTTGATCTAAAAAGCCTTGAGCCACAACGGCGACGGAGGGCCTCTTGGGCCATCTTGGGGATCTCTTGGGCCGTATTGAGTCCGTTTTGCGCTGCCCTGAAGCTCTCCTGCGCCTCTCCGATCCCTTCTCTGATCGCTTTGAGCTTACTGGCAAGGCCCAGCAGCGCGCCCTGGAAGGCGCGGCAGGGCAGGGGGGCCTTGGCCCCAAACCTCCAGATCCCGGGGGGGCGATGCTTTGTGCGTGTATGTGTGTGTGTGGGAAGGGCGGGGGGGGGGCGGCGTTTTTCCCGCCCTCCACGGCTTCTAGAAACATAGGAACCCTGTGCATACGCATACGCATATAATAAGACATCTACACATGCACATACATGTAAGTGCACAAGTACATGCATCTAGACACCTACGCATGAACATACACATACACATATACAAATATACACATACACATACACACATACACATACACGTGCACATACACATACACATACACATACACATACACATACACATACACATACACATACACATACACATACACATACACATACACATACACATACACATACACGTACACGTACACGTACACGTACACATGCACGTACACATGCACATGCACATGCACGTACCCATACATCGGACGCCCATTCCCTGTGTTCTCGTCGGTCTCGTTCGTGGTTCTTTCGCAGGATGACCCAGGGTGCCCCCCAATAGTCCCCTCCCGAGAAAGAGTGCACACGTCCGAGCGATGGCAAGCCGACGGGGCCGACAGCGGAGCCGAAACCGAAGCCGACAGGCCGCAAGCATGCCCGGGAGGGCGCGCAGCGGCGCGGCCGCGGCGCAGAGGCACCGGGCCAGGCTCTCGCGCCGCCGAGGCGGCCGAGCCGCGGGCGCCCCCTGCCCGGCCCAAGGGCCGTCGAGAATCGGCTCGGCACGACACACCCGTCCCGAGGAGGAGGAGGAGGAGGAGGAGGAGGAGGAGGAGGAGGAGGAGGAGGAGGAGGGGACGGAGGTGGAGAGGAGGAGGAGGAGGAGGGGAGGAGTGGAGGAGGAGGAGGAGGAGGAGGAGGAGGAGGAGGAGGAGGAGGAGGAGGAGGAGGGGAGGAGGAGGAGGGGAAGGAGGTGGAGGAGGAGGAGGAGGAGGAGGAGGAGGAGGAGGAGGGAGGAGGAGGAGGAGGAGGAGGAGGAGGAGGAGGAGGAGGAGGAGGAGGAGGGGAGGAGGGGGAGGGGACGGAGGTGGGAGGAGGAGGAGGAGGAGGAGGAGGAGGAGGGGACGGAGGAGGAGGAGGAGGGGGAGGGGAAGAAGGAGGCGGAGGAGGAGGAGGCGGAGTCGGAGGAGGATCGCAAGGCGGTCGTTTTCCGGCTTCCGGGCGCCAGGAGGACGGCTTCCAGCGGGCGCGGCAGGCTCTCCGCGGCTCGAGCTCGTGACGGCGGCAGAGAGGGTGTCAACGTTCGGAGGAGACGTGCCTTGGCATTCTGCTGCAACGAGGGCACTGCGCTCTCGAGAGCCCAGCAACGCACTTGCGCCCCAGAATGTATCGCACGCCCCAGATCTACTGCAACCCACAAATACGAGCTACATGCATGTATATATATATATGTGCATGCATGCATTCATGCATGCATGTATGTTTGTATGTATGTATGTATGTATGTGTGTATGTATGTATATATGTATGTATGTATGCATGCATGCATGCATGCATGCATGCATGTATGGATGGATTGATGTATGTATGTATGTATGTATGTAGGTAGGTAGGTAGGTAGGTAGGTAGGTAGGAAGGTAGGTAGGTAGGTAGGTAGGTACGTATGTGTGTATGTGTGTATGTGTGCATGTGTGCATGCGTGTATGTGTGTATGTGTGTATGTGTGTATGTGTGTATGTGTGTATGTATGTATGCATGCATGCATGCATGCATGTATGTATGTATGTATGTATGTATGTATGTATGTATGTATGTATGTATGTATGCATGTATGTATGTATGTATGTGTGCGTATGTATGTATGTATGTATGTATGTATGGATGCATGCATGTCTGTCTGTCTGTCTGTCTGTCTGTCTGTCTGTCTGTCTGTCTGTCTGTCTGTCTGTCTGTCTGTCTGTCTGTCTGTCTGTCTGTCTGTCTGTCTGTCTGTATTATGTGTGTATGTATGTATGTATGTATGTATGTATGTATGTATGTATGTATGTATGTATGTATGGATGGATGTATGTATGTATGTATGTATGTATATCTATGGCACAAAATGCATTGCGCGACTGTCTTGGAGCTGGACCCCAATCGCGTCAACCAGATTCCTGCCAAGAAGAAGCTGTCTCCATCATCCCCGCCCCCCTCATCCCCCCACATCCTCCTGTCGCGAAAAGCACTACGGAATGTTTTCCTATGTTTTCGGCGTCTGGGGACCCTCGCCAAGCCCCGAGACCGTCAGACAAAAAAAACAAATCATGAAAAAGCGGTCGCGGGGAAAGGGTCCTGACCTCTGGGGGTCAGCGTTGCAACGAGATCACGACGTCGGAGTCCTGGGTCCTCCGGACACTCCTCCTCTGCACTGGCAAACGTCGAAGTCTACACCCACAAACCCTCCGATGCGACGACGAGGGGACCTCTTTCTCCGCCTCTTGGCGGCGCGCACAAGGGGGTGGGGGGAGGGGGGAGGGCTTCTTAGAAGCAGGCTGCTTCTTAGAAGGCGCCGGCCTCACGTCTATAGAGAAGGCCCGCGCCTTCTAAGAAGCAGGGGTGCTTCTAAGAAGCCCCCCCCCTCCCCCCACCCCCCTCTGCGCGTGGCTGAGCCTCCCCTCCGCGACTCCGAGGGGGGTGGTTTGCAGAGGGTGCGGTCCGCAACAGCCGCGACCCGGGGCGCGGGCGAGGACCTCGACGGAGCTCTCCGCCGAAGCCCCGCGGGGGCGCGACGAGGGCGCCGACCGCTTGCCGCCAGGCCCCGACGACGCGGCTCACCGACCGCACCCCGGCGCCACCACAGCGTTTGCCCAAGCATCGTTCCATCGACCCCCCCCCCTCCTCCTCCTCCTCCTCCTCCTCCTCCTCCTCCTCCTCCTCCTCCTCCTCCTCCTCCTCCTCTCCTCTCCTCCTCCCCTCCTCCTCCCTCCTCCTCCTCCTCCTCCTCCTCCCTCCTCCTCCTCCTCCTCCCTACTCCTCCTCCTCCTCTCCTCCTCCTCCTCCTCCTCCTCTCCTCCTCCTCCTCCTCCTCCTCCTCCTCCTCCTCCTCCTCCCCCCTCCTCCTCCTCCTCCCCTCCCCTCCTCCTCCTCCTCCTCCTCCTCCTCCTCCTCCCCCTCCCCCTCCCAGCACCCCCAGTGACCCTGGGTAAGAGTGACCTTTGGTGCGCGGCTCTTTGGGGGGCCGCGGGGGGGGCCAAACCTGAGCTCAAGCCGCTGCTCCTGCTGCGTTTTCAGCCATCTGGGGACCCATCTGTGCCCGCACCAAAGGTCACTCCGGCGAAAGGTCACTCTTACGTCTAGTCGACCCATGGGCGTGGCCTGGGCCCCGCTGGCCGATTTACCCCCCCGGATGGGGACACGGGCCGCTCAGTCCGGGCATCGAGGGGTACATCCCCAGCTGGGGTGGTGGGATGGTGGGGGTCTGGATGGGTATGGGGATCGGGACAGGGGTCGGTTACGGCAGGTTCGTGTCGTGTCGACCCCAGCGTTGGCTCCTGACACCTCGGAAATCGTTCAGCGTTGAACGATCGGGCAGTGCCGAAGCGCCAGCTCGTTCAACATCGACCGATTCTGGGTCGCCGGCGGCGTTCAACGTTGAACGCCGGCGGCGGGATCGCCGCCGGTCGAAACGACACCAACCTACCGTCAACGATACCGAGTGTAGCCGCTCATCCCCATCTTCGGCCGGCCCGGGCGCGGACGGGCGCGGGGCGCGCGCCAGGACGGCCAGCACCTGTCGCGGGGCGCCGACTGTATACACCGCTAGCCTGCCACCGAGCCTGGCCCAGCCACCCCCGCGCCCAGGACCGGTGCCTGTGCCGACTGGTGACGAGGCTAAGCTAGCGAGAAACATCGTGGCCCGATCTTGGGCCCGGCCAGGAGGTGGTGCAGGTGAACCGACTCAGACATCGGACTCCGTGACTTTACCAGGGCGCGGTTGCCCCAGAGGTCTGAGTGGACCAGAAAACAAACGACACCACCCCACCTACAGCCCCACGGGACCTAGCATATACTATGAATTTCAGTTTGGGCTTTTGCGTGGTATACGCAACCGTCCCCGATGGGCCGTAGCACAACATGGAAAGCCGTGGGTGGGCGGGTTCGTTTGATTTTTGGTCGACTAAACCCGATCCGGAAACTGGTTTTACGTCCCGATTCGTTTTGTTAAAGGCCGCCCCAGAGCCCGATGGTCTGGCATTGACTGGAAACCTTCTTCTTTTTTTTTCCTCCCAATCCTCCTGTGTTGATATGGGTCCGCGCTTTGAATCAGCAACGCCGCGCCTTCCGACCTCCTCCTCATTCCTGCCCCTCCTGACCGCATGCCCATGTCGGCACACCCGTTGCACATTCAGGAGCTCTAGACGGGGCTCCATCTAGGACCCCAGTGGCGCAGCTCGCATCGCGTGCCACCCCTCAAGTCGGCACACTTCCAAACGTTTCGAGGCCCATCAAAAGCCCCACCTGGGGTCCCAGTGGCGGCATGGCGCACCCGCCCCCAATTCGGAAAACAAAAAAAAAAACTCACACGCTTCGTGGCCCCATCCATATTGAGCCCCACCTACAACCCCCAGTGGTACAGCTCGCACGGCGTGCCTGCTCTCATGTCGGCACACCCCTCACACGTTTCGGGATCCACGTGGGAGCTCCGCCTACAGTCCATATGGCACCTCGCATGGCACATCCGCTGTGAAGCGATCTCATTAACTTCTAGCTCAGTATGCCCATCTTTTCTGGTATTGTCCTTTCCCCTTCTATGCTGTTGTTGTACTGCTGCTGACCGCTGCAGCTTAAGACCCTTGCACCGATCTCTGCGCAAAATGGGACCGCACCCTTCACGAACCCTGCAGGGCATCTCCGTCGATCCCAGCCGTTCTGAAGGCATGACTTCTGAAGGACGGCGCCGCGGGTTCAAGCAACTCCTTGCCGCCGAATTTCCCGAGCTGCGCGCGTCCAGCCGTCTTCGACGGGCGTCGACTCGCTGGGGGCTGTTGAGAACTTCCACGAAGTCAGCGAAAGCACCGGTCGAAACTCTCCACTCGAGTGCTGACTTCGACGTCGTCAGAGCGGGTGCAGGTTCACGAGCCGCGCTGGTCCTGTCCAAACCGCAACTCATGAATCTGCGCGCCGCAATCGATTCCGACGAAAATGCACTCTATACGCACTCGGCGAACAGGACCCTAGGTCACATCGCTCGGCCGCGCCCCCAGCCGCGACATCTGCGACTGCGGGCCCGCCTTCCAGGGGACAGCATGCGAAACCATCGCGGCGCTTGACAGCCCAGGGCCGCTTCAAAGCTCAATGCGACCTCGTCTGTCCAGGCTGAAGCGCGACTTGGCCCGCGAAACCTTCGGGCCGAAGCGCAGCTGGACGGGGTCCGCGACCGGCTCGGCCACCCTGCGCGGAGCCCTCGAGGCGCGAGATCACTCCCGCGCTGGGCCCCAGAAGCGATCCCCGCAGCGCGCAACCTCGCCGAGAAGGCCACGGGCAACTTCAAAATCTGCGATCGCTTTCGGAAGGCCGCCCCTCGCCCCACGACCTCCGGCACGAGCGCCAGATCGGCCAGCCGAATCGCGCGCGCCGGCTCGCCCGAGATGAAAATTTGACATCGACCCAATCCTCCCCCACCCCGTGATCGACGCACTCACGGGGCGGCCCCCGGCAGAACGGGCCCCGACCTGGGGCCCAGCGGCGCGCCGGGCGCCCCCCTAGCGGCGCCCCGCCACCTTCTGGCCGACAACGGCGGCGAGGACTTATGCTTCAGAAAAACAGACAGACACTTCGAGCGCGAGGGGCGCGCCACTTGCGGGCCCGCCCTCGCGCCCCTGCTTCCAGCGGTCTCGCTGGACGGCGCGGCGGGGCATTGGCGGCGATCTTCTGCAACGTGGCACAGATGCTCATGGTCTCAATCGGCAATGAGAACTCATTTCCGCTGACATCGCACTGCAAGCCCGCGCTGCTCAGAACGCCCCTGCGCGCCGACGCGGGCCTGTCGCCCCAATTCCGCGCGCTCGGGAACAATCCCTTCTTCGACGCCATCGAAAAAGCAGGCCCCCACGGCGCCTTCGCGACGGGCGGGCAAGCCGGACCCTTCGGCGCCAGAAGCGTCGTTGATAGGATATCTGACGGGAGCTCGAGAGTTCGAGCGGCCGGAAGCGATCGGGCACGGCTAGCGACGGCGCCGGGCCAGGAAGCTCCGAGCAAAGTGAGGATTCGAAAGCAAAACAGACGCGCCATGTCTGCGTGCTGGCGCGGGGGCCCAACCCCGCGCGCGCCGAGGAATTCCCGCGCTCCGAGCCCAGGCGCCCGCGCTGGAAACAGCTAACAACAAGAAGGACAAATCTTCAGAAGACGCAGCCTCGCCGCCACCGCCGCTCCAGCTGGGCCCCCACCGGCGCTGCCGACCGCCTCCTGCTACGCCCGATATGGCCAGTTTCCCGGGCCCACGAGCCCGTGCTTCCCAGTCGCAGGAGACGGACCGCCAGCGCCTCCAGCGCCCCCGCTGCCCCCTCCCGCACAACCGCCAGATAGGCAAACTGGAAGCCTTTCCGCTGGAGCGGTCAAGCCGAACTGCCGGCTCCCAAGCCAACAACAGTCGCCGTCTGGCCCGACAGAAATGAAAGGAGGACACGAAGCACCAGACGAAACGCTCGCACGGAAATCCCAGAAGGCCCCCACGCAACGCTCAACAGCGACAGTGGCGATGTGTTTTTTCGAAGTGCCAGCGCAAAAACAGGGAAGCTGACTGCGCCGGCTCGCGCGCAGCAGCTGCCCAGAAGACGCGCGCTTTCCGAAGGCAGACGTTCTCGATGCTCTGGTAGTTGTCCGCGCACTATAGCGGGGGATATAAGTCCCCCGCAAGCAAGGCACCAGAAGCGGACCTGGTCTTCGAAGCAGCTGCGCGAAATACATGCTGTCTCGGGTAACTTCGTCGATGTGGTTATGCTCCCAGACGGTGCATCCCCGGCGCCCCCCCCGTTCGTCTGCGCAGCGCTGGACGGCGACCCCGAGACCAGACTCGTAGTCCTGGGCTGCTCCGAGCGCAGCAAGGACAGCCATGTGGTAGATAGTCCGACATTGGATCGCCACTATGTTCGTTCCTTTCCGGCTAGCTGGGCGAGTGCGTTTCGAGCCAGAAGCCCAGGGCGTAAAAAAAGGTGTTCCCCCAAACTGATGCACCTGCTGGTTCTAAATGGGGCGACTCGCCAACTCTCGTTCGACCGCCCGCAGGCGCCGAGCTGCCGGAGACAGCCGCGCCCGGCAACTGACAGGCGGCAAGACGCTGGATGCACCTAGGGGCAGGATTATTTCACATGATTTCTCTGCGTTCAGAGCGCGGTTCAAGACAATCGATGCGAGGGCCACGCGTTTCCTGCGGTTCGACCACAAGCAACTTCAACGCTTCCTTGGTAGTCGCGTAGAAGACGCTCTGATGGCCAGAACTGATGCTGTCTGGCACGTCATTGAAAGGCCGCCGCTGCACTGGAAGACCCGTGAGCATGGACATTTCGTTATTTGCGAATTGCGGATCAACGTGCCGATGCCTTACATTACTCTTGACCAGACCGAGTCTTGCAATATTCTTTCATTTATACCGGCTCCACCACGCCGCGCGCGTCAGCCGAGTTCTGCAGGTGCAGAAGCAGGGCGAGCCCCCCTACGCCAGTGCCTCGGTGAGCAGATCTGGCTCTCGGACCAGACGGTCCCGGCCAGCTCTTTTCACGTCAGTCGTGTCGCGTCAAAAATGCAATCTGCTACAGCGAGTACGCTTCTAGATTGCAGCAAAAACGCCAGTCGCCTCAAAAACTCCCCGGTTGTCCCAACATCTGGCCCCATGGCCAAAAAGACTTGGGCTGATTGCGTCGGTGATTACTCCACGCATTCCCCGCCGCATCGCGGCGAGGTCACGCTCACAGGAGGGAAAGAAGATGGGGAGGAGTACGGTCCTGTCGTTCACTCTGCAACGTACAAGTGGGCATCTAAGAAGCAAATGTGCGCATGAATTTCCACCCTGGCCACCGAATCTCTCTCGACGAAAGCAGATTTGTATGAACACTGCCACGCGACGCCGGATTCAAGATGCATCGAACATTCCAGATTTTCCGCGCGGTGCTTTGCTTACCCGTGGCTGGTTTCTCAAAAACAACATGTGTTCTGCAACGTCACACCAGTCGGAAAAGGCCTCAACTCCACCGTCGCGGAGCTCATCGGAAAACGCCACACCTGTCGGAAGAGGCCTGTCGACAGAGCTCGTGAGCGGTCGCATCGTGGATCCCGAAACCGTGTGACAAGGTTTTTCATATTTATAAAAAATTCTAGATGCCAGATTCCGAAATGTGTGCAAATCCTTTCATCAATATAAGTCCAACCCAACGAAGCTACGAACACGTATATATCCAGTCTAGTACACAGGCGTACACCTCAATGAGCGAGCTGGCCACAGCACCGCCAGCGATTGCCAACGCAGCGTGGTCAGCCAGACTTTGACCTTGGAGCCTGGGTTTCCTGGCCGAAAGAAAAGCCGTCGCTTGCGCATTGGTTGCGATTGCCATCGGCGACGGGGTGCCGGCAAGGCCCGGTTGCTCGAGCAAGGCTCGACCTCCGCATCCGAATGCCTCCTCGAAAGCGCGTCCGCCGGACCCTTTGGCAGGGCGCACAGCCGAAGAGAAGCTCGCAGAGCTTCCGCCGGCACGCCACTTGAGCAGCGAGGACTGGCAGCTCCACTTCAGAGCGCTGAACATGATGTGTGCCGAGAACAACGCCATGAAGGACGTACAGAACAAGCAGGATACTTCCGGTGAGTTGCAGCTTGAGCGGGCTGTGGAACTAGTCAAGAAAGAATTACAAGCAACGTTAAACGGAATGAGATATTCATCAACGAGAAAAATGCTGGTGGCAAGCCTGCGAACTACCACAATGCGCTGTACCGCCGCGGTGTCCCCTTCATAGGCCACAACGTCTGGCAGAAAATTCAAAAAGAAAATACAGCCCAAAGAAACTGGATTGACTGGGAACAACAACGTGGTAGGCACGCTGGACGGGAAAAGCGTGCCGTTAACGGTCCGCATTACATTTTTGCATCAAGAGCTGGAGACACCACGTCCTGGCATTTAGCGAGAAAGAAATCGCAGCAAAGATGATTCCTCGGAGTCTGACGGGACGCTGTCGTGCGACGGAAATGACCGAGTAAATAATATAGGAACCACGTCTGCGCCCAGGCAGACCCCGCGCCTGAGCTGTGGCGATCTACCGACAAGACGATGGAAAAGGCCTCCTCCGAGCGTGGCCCAGAGAGCCAATAAAGTTGCGAAACGCGCAGAGAAGAAGAAAAAGAAGAAGACGACTACCGAAACTACTGACAGACTTATGAGAAAGCCTTTGACCACTTTTGAAAGAAGAGGTTGAGGTTGTGATGCGACATCATCAATCTCTGACTGGTTCATCCTTTCTGGTCTTGTCGTTTCCCGTTCTCTGCTGTTTTTGCATTGCTGCTGGCCGCTGCCGTCAAGGACCCTGGAGCCGCTCTCTGCGGAAAAAGGCGCCGTTCTATTCGCGAGCCCTGCTGGGCACATCCGCCAAGCTCTCGCGCTGGATGACTTTCGCGCGAGACGTCGTCACCCGCCCCCAATTCGGCACACCTCTCACACGCTTCGTGGCCCCGACCCTGATGGAGTTCCACCAGCACCCCCAGTGGCACCGCTCGCATGGCGCTCCGACCCGGAAGGAGGCCCTACCGAAGGCCGGTGCCAGGGCCCGCATGCTGGGCACCGCGCCGATGTCGGCCCACCCAGCCCGGTGCACACCTCGCGGCCCCACAGGGACTACAGTCGGGGTCTTGACCTAAGGAACCCCAAATAAGGAACGATGCCCCTTTTTACCATAAGGGGAGCTTCGATATCCCATCGACAACATAAGGAAAACTTGAGGCAAGCTGTGAAACAAGTAAGGAACACCGAGCCCCTCCCCAACGGAAAGGATTCCTTCTCCAGCGCCCCGGCTGTACTTCCACCTCAGGTCTTCATGGGCATCGGGGATCTTCTGACCCGGGTCAATCCAGACCCGGGTCAATCAGGCCTACACAATCCTGCAAGATCCTGCACCCAAACCCGCAATGCGAAGGATCCTGCAGGATCCTGCAGGATCCTGCACCCAAACCCGGGTCAATGCGACCCTGGCGCTGCAGGATCCTGCAAGATCCGGCGCTCTGGCTGACCCCCGTCTGCACTGACCCCCGTCTCGAGGCTCCCGAGGGCACAGGCCCGCGCCCTCTCCGGCACACCCTCCAGGACGAAAACTCTCGTGGCCCCATGGGGATCCTCCTGCGCTTTCCGTGGGCGCAGGTGCACGGCGCCCGGGCGCCGAATCTGGCACACCTGCTGCTTGAGGAGGAGGAGAAGGAGGAGGAGGAGGAGGAGGAGGAGGAGGGGGAGGAGGAGGAGGAGGGGGAGGAGGAGGAGGAGGAGGAGGAGGGGGAGGAGGAGGAGGGGCCCTGCTGCTCCCCTCGGTGGTTCAATGTGACGAGGATCGTGGCCCCATAGGGAGTTCCATCCACGGTCTCGGCGGGCCCAGACGCACGGCGTCCACTGCCTGGCCCCTTGAGGGAGCTCCCTCCTGCCCCGCCCTGCGCTCTGTGCATTCTCGTCCGCCTGCGCGTCCTGGTTATCTTTTGCTCATCCCCCCTCGTTCCCTTTGTCTGCTTCCCGACACTCGCACCTGCATGGGGCTGCAACCCCCGCCAAGCTTCGGCGGCCCGCTCAAGGGGGTTCAGGGGAGGGGATGGGAAAGGCTTCTCAGAAGGAAGCCAGTCCTTGAAAGACGCTGGCCTCACATCTACGGACAAGGCCCGCGCCGTCTGAGAAACAAGTGTGTTCCTAAGACACCTTCCTCCCTCCCCCATGCCCCCCTTCTGCGCGTGGCCGAAAACTACTTCAGGGCTGGACCTAAACAGCAGTTTCCTCTTCGCTGTCTGATTCGTGCTTCGATACGGTTGACCTGCCCCCACTGGCCTCCGCCACAACGAACAACCATGCGAAGCCCGAGATACGACGAGGCAACGCTCAGGTCCAGTCCTGGGCTACTTCCTCACAACGCGAGAGGGTTTTTTTTACCCGGCGCCCTCCGAACCTGGCACAGCTCCTCGTCCATCGCCCGGCCCCCCGCCGGCGAAGAGGCGCCTCGCGCCCCGCCGCAGGCGGCTCGGGCTCCCCCGCCGAGCGCGCCGCGCGCGCGCGGTCGGGGGGGGGGGGCTCTTGCGAGCCCAAGCTGAGAAGGGGTGGATGAGAAGGCAGCCAAGAGGAGCAAGAGGAGCAAGAGGAGGAGGAGGAGTAGGAGGAAGAGGAGGAGGAGGAGGAGGAGGAGGAGGAGGAGGGGAGGAGAGGGAGGAGGAGGGGGAGGGAGGAGGAGGAGGAGGAGGAGGAGGAGGAGGAGGAGGAGGAGGAGGAGGAGGAGGGAGGAGGAGGAGGAGGAGGGGGAGGAGGAGGAGGAGGAGGAGGGGGAGGGGGAGGAGAAGGAAAAGGAGGAGAAGGAGGAGGAAGAGGAGGAGGACGACGAGGGAGGGAGGGAGGGGCGTCCACGATGAAGGGATGAGGACGAGGAGGAAGAGGAAGAGGAATCAACTCACGGATGACTTGGAAAAAGAGGTGGGGAGCGAGCACGGGGACTCGAACGACGGCCCCTAATGTCGCGCTAGCTCTGAGCGAGGCGGGCCCGAGTCACCCACCCCCGACGAGAGCCGAATCTGACACCGAACGCAACCGGGCACCCGAGAAACGACACGACGACCCAGGCTGCATTCCGGACGCCTCCAAGAGGGCCCCAAGACAGCCCAAGAGGCTCCAAGATGGCTCACGATGGCCCAAGAGGCGCCCAAGAGCCATCCAAGAGGCCCAAAAGATACCCCACGAGGCCCCAAGAGGCCCCCAAGAGGCGCCCAAACCACCTCCAAGAGGCCTCCGAGAAGCTCCCACCCCAACACTTATACAAAGGGCCTCAGACCCACAACCCAAGCACGGTGGCGGGATGGGCCGAAGGCCACTACGATCCGCCGCCCCCCCCTGTTGATTCATCACAAGGGTGCCCAGCGTGCTGAACCCTTCGCTTTTGGTTTTTGTTCTTCTTCCAAAAGAACTCCCCCTGGGGCTTCGGCCACTCGAAAGGCCGCACAAGGCAGCATAAACCACCCCAACGTCCACAAAAAATTCTCCAATACGGCTCAAGATGGCCTCTAAGATGGTCACGTTAGCCCGAGATGGCCTCCAAGATGGCGTCCAAGTCGCCAAAGATGGTCCAAGATGGCTTCCAAGACGGCCCGAGAGTCCAAGATGCCTTCAAGTTCGTCCAAGAAGCTTCCAAGACGGCCCAAGATGGCTCCAAGATGGCCTAAGACTGGCCAAGAGGCCTCCAAGACGTCCTCCAGGAAGGCCCGAAGAGGCCAAAATCATTGATCTTCCTTAGGTGTTTGAAGGATTTGGCATTGTCTTCTTATCAGCTCTCCGACGGCCCAAGACGGCCCAAGAGGCCCCCAACATCATCACAAGAGCGCCCAAGAGGCCTCCAAGATGGCGCCATGACAGCCCAAGAGGCCCCCAAGAGGGCCCCAAGAAGAGCCCAAGACGGCACAAGATGACCCAAGATGGCCCCGAAGACACAGCAGATGGCCTCCAAGACGGCCAAGATGGCCTCCAAGATGTCTCCAAGACGGCCAAGAAGGAGAAGGCCTCCAAGACAGCGAAGATGACCCCAAGATGCACCCAAGACGGCCCCAAATGGCCTCAAGATGGCCTTAGACTGCCCAAAAGGCCCGCAAGAGGCCTCCAAGACGGCCCAAGAGCCCTCCAAGACGTCCTCCAGGAAGGCCCGAAAGGGTCAAAATGGCATCCAGACGGCCCCGTCCTCCCCCACGTGTTCCCCGAAGGCTTTCCAAACCGATTCGGGGAACACATGGTCCGATAGCTTGGCAGGGCTCTGGCCTCAACGTTCGGCCACATAGGCGCGTCAGAAAGGGCAGGGGGCGGCGGTGACTCGCCGTAGGCGTCTTCGATCCGCCGCCCCCTGTTGGCTTGCCACAGGGGTGCCCGGCGTGCTGGATCCTTTCGGTTTTGGTTTTGGTTCTTTGCCACAAGAACTCTCCCTGGGACTCTGGCCCAGCCCGCCGGCCACCCGAAAGACTCTTCCGGAGGTGGTTCCAAAAGGTGTTCCTGCTCCAGATGGCTCCCAGATGGCCCCAGATGGCTTCCAAGATGGCCAAGATGGCCTCCAAGTTCGCCCAAGATGATCCAAGATGGCCTCCAAGACAGTCCAAGATGCCTCCGAGAAGGCCCAAGAAACCTCCAAGACGGCCCAAGACGGCCCAAGAGGTGCCCAAGAGGTCTCCAAGACGGCCCAACCTCCGAGAGGTCCTCCAGGAAGGCCCGAAGAGGCCAAAATCATTGATCTTCCTGTGGTTTTTGAAAGATGTGGTTGTATTAGTTCTTTTTCGGCCTTGCGACGGCCCAAGACAGTTCAAGAGGCCCCCAAGAGGCCCCCAAGATCGCCCCCAGAGCGCCCAAGGTGGCCTCCAAGATGGCCCCAGAACGGCCCAAGAGGCCCCCAAGACGGCCCCAAAAGAGCCCAAGACGACACAAGAGGCCTCTAAGACGGCCCTGGAAGACCCCAAGAGGGCCCCATATCGGCCCAGAAAGACCCCCAAGACAGCTTCCGACGGCGTCAGACGGGCCAGGAGCCCACCAGGACGGCCGAAGATGGCTCAAAGATGGCCCAAAACGGTCCAAGAGGCCTCCAAGAGGGCCTCCAGGAAGGCCCGAAGAGGAAAAACACATTGATTCCCCTCAGGCTTTGGATTTTGAAGGATTTTAGTATTTGCTTCTCTTCGGCCTTCCGACGGCCCGAGACGGCCCAAGAGCCCCCAAAGATCGCCCCAAGATCGCCCAAGAGGCCTCCAGATGGCCCCAGAACGGCCCAAGAGGCCCCCAAGATGGCCTCAAGAGGCCCTCAAGACGGCCCAAGGGGCCTCCAAGACGCCCAAAAAATCCTCCAAGACGGCCATGGAGCATTCCAAGAGGACCCCAAGTAGGCCCCCAAAACGGCTTCCGACGGCGTCAGACGGGCCAGGAGCCCACCAGGACGGCCGAAGATGGCCCTAAGATGGCCCAAGACAGCCCAAGAGGCCTCCAAGGGGGCTTCCAGGAAGGCCCGAATTGGCCAAAATCATTGATTGTCCAAAAAGGTTTTAAGGATTTGGGCATTTGCTTCGCTTCGGCCTTCCGACGGCCCGAGACGGCCCAAGAGCCCCCCAAGATCGCCCCAAGATCGCCCAAGAGGCCTCCAGTATGGCCCCAGAACGGCCCAAGAAGCCCCCAAGGCGGCCCCAAGAGTGCCCCTGGACGGCCCTAGAGGCCTCCAAGACGCCCAAGATGGAATTCAAGACGGCCCTGGAGCACCCCAAGAGAGCCGAAAGTCAGCCCAGAGAGGCCCTCAAGACGGCTTCCGACGGCGTCAGACAGGCCAGGAGCCCACCAAGACGGCCAAAGAGGCCCCCGAGAAGCCCCCAAAGGCCCTCAAGAGGCCCAAGGAGGCCCCCAAGATACCTCCAAGAGGCTCCCAGGAAGCTTCCAGGAGGCCCCAAGAGTGATGCACTGTCGTCCTCCTTCCTCCTCCTCCTCCACCTCCTCCTCCGCCTCATCTTGATCTTCCCCGCCATCCTCCCCCAAGTGTTTCCCGAAGGGGGAAGGGGGCAGAGCTCTTGCCACAACGCTCAGCCACACGGGCGGTTCTAGAAGGCAGGGGGCGGCGGTGATTCGCCGTAGGCGTCTTCGATCCGCCGCCCCCTATTGGTTCATCACCACAGGGGTGCCTGGCGTGCTGGATCCTCTCGGTTTTGGTTCTGGCTCTTTTTCCAAAAGAAGTCTCCCCTGGGTCTTGGTTTCGATTTTGGTTTTGGTCCTTTCCCAAAAGAACTCTCCCTTGGGGCTCCGGCCCGTCCCGTCGGTCACCTGGAAGGGCCCGCAAAGGGCGCGCAAGGGACCTCAACGGCCAGAAAAAATCCTCCAAGACGGCTCCATCTGGCCTCTACTGAAATGATTGTTGGGTTTGTGAAGTAGTTCGGGTGGTTCCTATCGGGTTCTATTGTGGTTAGCCCACTTCTACTAACCAACTTAGGAAAAGGTTGGGATAACTGGTTTGGAAGTGGTTCGGAAGTGATTCTGAACCCACTTAGCTTAAGTAGGCTAACCTACTTAGGGGGCTTCCCCCTAAGTCGGCTAAGTAGGTTACGAAGCCCAGCGTAAGTAGGTTAGGTGCCTCAGTCTGAGCAGGAAGGGAGAAGGAGAAGGAGATGGAGGAGGCCCAGGAAAAAGGAGGAGGTAGCGCTGAAATCCTGACACATCGTTGATTTTTGTCCAGGATCCATCGGTAAAAACATTTGTTTCCTGCAGCGCCCCACGCTACATCAAGCAGCATGCGTAGAAAATTCAAGCAACGCCCAGCTCTGAAGAGGCAAGTGCCTTCCGAAATCCTCCTCCTCGATTTCCTCCTCCTCCTACTGCTCCTCAACCTCCTCCCCATCATTCCTTACGCACCTGCCCCCTCAGTCAAGCACGCCTAGAGTGCCTGAGCCGCAATTTCGGCGGGAAGAAAACTTCAGAAATCTGCCCCTCATCTGAAATCTCAGGAATACACGGCTCCAGCAAAAACTCCGTGCTCATCAGTGTTGGCACGTTTTCTACAACGCAACGGGCGACATTGTCCGCCATGCTAAGAACCTTCCACGGCGAAACGCAAGACAACATTCGACCATTCACCCTAGAATGGAAGTACAATTGCCCGAATCCCACAGAGCCGCTCTCATTGCAAAAAGCAACCGTGTCGCCCATTTGGACGATTCGGCTGTGGACAAACGCGCTTTTTGATGTCATCACCTCGCAATCTTTCGTCAGAAATATGTCCGACGCAATGGCTGTCCTCATCTTTTTCGAAGCGGGGCGAGGTTCCAAGAGATCGAGCCCAACGATCTGCACCCTGAGGTCAAACAAATGTTGAAGGGTTGCGTCCTCCATCAAACCATCTTCATAAGACGTGGTGTTGAATCTCAAATTTGCCATCCGTTTCAATACTCGGCGCTTCCTCTCCATGGGGAAGCAACTTATCAAAACACGGTGCCGAAGAAATGACGATGGTAAATGTGTAACCCAATGATTTCTACATTTCCATAAAGATGTCCCGTATGTGTTCTGATGTGCGGCGAGGTGGGATATGATAGCTTCGCCAAGCTCGTCGGCGCGCACAAGACCAGAGTTAAGTATATAAAGAAGCTCTAAAACTCTGCACAGCAGCTTGATGCTGTTGGCAGAATCACCCGCGACACCAAAGGGGGGCACGATCGAATCGACGAACCTCTCAAGGACTGGGGCTGCACTCAGAAGTTCTGAAGCTGCCCCTTTCGGCGTGTGATTTTTATTACCAGCGCAAATCTTACCCCCACCAGCGTATCCACCAGGCCACTTCCATTGTTGGAGAAATTCGTGAAAAGCTTTGCCGCCTGCTGGTGTTTTCTTGAGTTCCTGAGTCAAGAACTGGGTTATTTCATGATCCATGATGCCGTCGACTACATAGCAATGCATCCAGTCCCATGACCAGGTGTGCACGATATCGAACGGCAGGTCCTCGCATGCCAGCAAACCCTTCTCAACGTAGTTGTAACCGAACAACGTCTCAAGCTCCTGGAGTCCTGTCTTGTCGTTGGCCTCCTTGAGCTTGCGAAGGCGCGTCTGGATACCACGGATAGAACCCAGTGTGTGGAGCTTGAACTTGCTCGCGTCTAGTTCTGCAGAGCTGCACAGGAAACCGCTACGATCTGGTAAAAACGATGAGTTCACCCCGACTACATTCTGGCAGAATGCGCACACTTTGTGTCCGCCTGACCCCTTGCACTCCGTCATGAATTTGAATGCTCGTTCGTCTTGAACGAGCATCTCCATGTTGCCTGTGATCACTCGGCAACTGTTGCCCCCAGGGATGGTAAATGCGATGCCGTTCTTCAGATCGTGGCCGCGGGGTGCGCCAAAGAACAACTTGAGAGCGCGAAGGGTCAGCTGGCTGAGACCCCCTTCCAATCTATTGACTGCGGTGCTCCGAACCCCGACCAAGGTGAACCATGCCAACTCGTTCGAAAACGCAGGAAAGTCAAAGCCTAAAATCGACCAGTAGATGGCCTGGAGTTTGCGACTGTTGTGATCCGCCAGGGAGTTCCCTGGGGTCACATCGTCGCTATATATAATCAACTTCAAAACATTCCCAGTCTTCTGCACAGTGTCGCGAAACAAACCTCGAAAATACGTGGATTCCTGGCAAGCGACCTCCAACCACGCGAACGGGCGTTGCCAGGTTACTTTTACAGGTTTCCCAGAAGCTGCCTCCATATACTCATCTACAAGCAAGGGCCCGAAGGATGAAGAACGTCGCGCTGCTGCGCGCCTGGCTGATCTCTGAGCGGATGTACTGAAAGCATCTGGCAAATCTTCCTCGTGGAGCTGTTGCAACAGCTTGGAAAGTGCACTGCATGAGATACGTGCACGCCTGCCTAAAATGACGAGGCACGCTTTCTTGCGAGGTGGCTCGGGCATCTCGCAGCCTGAGAGAAAATGGCTATGGACAACGCAAACGCTCAAACGCCCCCGGGCCGAACTCATTCCACACGCGCCGACGCGCACATACATAACACGAAACCCAACATAAATCGGAGGAGGTGGCCCACGACACACATCACAATACATAGCGGGCGCAGTTGTTTGGCACTGTCCCCCCAGTCTTGTTTTGATGTTTTCCTACTGTGTTCGCGCTTCGTCTGCCAACTTGTTTTTTACGTTCAGTATCTTTTCCGAATGGTAAAGTGCTCATAATGTCCAGGGTAAGCGTGGGGATGTTGTGTTGGGGAAATGTATTCGGTTGAGGGCGTCTTTGGTTTTTTCCAGAATGTCTCCAAGTTTGATTTCCACTTGAAACGACTTGGGCATCCAGAAGGTCCTCTGATATTGATTCCCATTACTTGGAATATACTGCCATTCGGGGAACAGCTTCAAAGACGGGAGAGGGGCAGGAGGAGGAGGCTATAGAGGAGGCGTCGAGGAGGAGGCGGAGGAGGTGGTTTGGAGGAGGACGAGGAATGATATTGGAAGGAGGACTGCTGCAATCTCCTGCAAACAATCTTGCTGACAACGTGCTCGGTGTGTCTGGTAGGGGAGGCCGAATGGAAGAGAGGCGGCGTGCAATCTCACAGATTGCACCTACAGTGGCCAAGCCGATCACGCAAACACCCAGCAATGCGAGATATGGCATGTCTGGCAGGATAACAACGACCCCGCGCAATTCAAATAATGGCCCCCCCTGACCGAATCTAGTACAGGACACACGGGAAAACTCCAGCATCAAACTATTTCGAATGCTGATTGTAAAAAGCAGAGGCCGCTTGATACGCCTCCTTTGCAACGCCAACAACGGCCGTCTCATTCATGCCAAGGCCGCGAGCAAGCGTTTTTACTTGCCCGTAGATGCGAGAGGCGAAAGCGTTGCGGGTCCTGCCTTTGATGTCAGCCTTGGTCAGGAGCTGCGTGTAATTGACCGTGTGCTTCTTGCCTGGCGGAAAGGGCAAACAACAGAGGAACGGAGGATTGATGCATGGATAGGCGATGGTGGACAGGAGAGCGACCGGATGAGGAAAGCAGGATGGAGGACAACAGGGGGGAGAGTAGACAATGCGGGGCCACGATCACAGAATGATCAGGGTTGTGATCCCACCCCCGTCCATGCCCGCCCCCTCTGTCCCCGTCGACCTTCCATTGCTCCCTTGCACATCACTCCCTCCCATTCCTACCCTCACGCCTCATCCTCCACCCCTCCCTCAAAGCCATCACGAGTCTACCGTCGCTGCCGCACAAAGAAACTAAAGAAGAGCATGCGTGCTGGGGCTGGCCTGCTGGCGTTGCCACAGCGGTCTTGCTCGCGGTGGCCTTCGCGGGCTTCCGCATGACAAGCTTCTGGGAGGCCGCGGGGCGCTTCATGCCGTTCGCCGTCTTCGACGTCTTGCCGTTCGCGGCTTCCCTCATCTTTGCCTCCAGCTCCGCGGCCTCGTCACCGTCGCCGCCATCGGCAGCAGCTGGTGGAATTGGAGCGAGCGGTGGTACCACATGGGGAGGCGATGGTACCACAGGGGGCGGCACCAGCTGCGTCGGCGACCCCGTTGGGAGGGCGTCAGTCGTCTGCGAGTCGCCGAGGTAAGCTGCTCCGCCAGCCCCAGCATCAGGCGCCGCACCTGGGATAGCCAGTGCCAGGTGTCCCCCTGCGGCCGACGAGGCTGCGCCAGCGCCCAATCCAAGTGCACCCGCTCCACCAGGCAGCGCCCCGCGCCTTGGACGCAAGTCCGTCAGGTTGATGCCCGCGTCGCTACGGTCGGCATGACGCTGAAGACCTGGGACCATTTGCACCAGACCTGTCATGGTATGCTGGGCGATCTGGGCGATGACGGACTGTGGCTCCAATCCTTGCAGCAGCTCCGCTTGGGTGAGCTGCGACTGGGTGCGCTGAGGCTTGTTGCCGAAGGACGAGTGTGACTTCCTGTACCCGAGCATGTCGACTGCAGTCTCGTATTCCTCCATGTCGATCCCAATGCTCGCATCCACGGGGGAGCCGCGGTACGCGTGATGCATAAAGTCCGCTGAGAATGCGCTCGGCCCGTCAGGGAAGAGGGTCATGCGTGGGAACGGGTGCCTGTTCCGCTGATCCATATGTTTGATCTGCTCCTTGATGGAGAGCATCACCCTGCGCTTGCTCTCAGCTGAGAGTTGCTCCATCTCCGAGCGCATGGCCGTCATGAGGACGAGCGCACCAGCCCTTTTTATGGCCTCCTCGTTCGGGCAAGAAATACCAATGCGAAACATCCGCACCGCGACGCACTGGGACTTCACACCGACGGCCAGCTCGGGGTTGTTCAAGATCCGCCAGTCGTTCTCACTGAGGAAGTTGATGAGTTTGGGGCACGCCTGTTGGGCCCGTGGCCCCATGGCGTCACGGGGCTGCGTCGACGATGCTTCGCTGAGCGCAGTGGCGAGGGTCATCTTCTGCATGGCCGTCCAGGGCCCAGCAGTGGCAAGGTTGGTCAGCGAAGTCGCATCGGCCAACGTCAGGCCATGCGTCTGGCGGATCGTGGTTGTCAAGGCTGACACTTGAGCGGTCAGCACGGCATCCCTCGGTAACCCCGCGGCTGATTGTGCTTCCACGAACTGAGTGCGAGCATGGATGGCAGCAGTCAGGGTGTCAAGTGGGCTCGCAGCCATTGGCGGGTTGATCAAAGACTGAACGCTGACAACGTGGTGCGATTCACAACGTGACTTGGGACAAATAGCTGCGGTTGCAAGCAAGACTGACGCCGAATTGTCGGTCGATATCGAAGCTGACACATGTAAAATCCTCCTCATCCGTCTCATCCTCGGTCCTCACCGCCAGCCTTCTCCACCCACATCGTCGTCCTACTCTTACTCATCCTCTCCCCCCCGTCCTCTTTCCTGTTGGCCCCCCGTCCTCATCGCCGCTCGCCCACGCCTTACATTCCCTCCGTTTCGCCACATCCTCACCCCCTCGTCTCTCTCAACTTCCTCCCCATGCTCATCTCTCCTGCCTCGGGAGTTGCGCTAAGTCGGGGATGGGCAGGCAGACGAACGCCACAGAGCCTCTCGCGCCAAAAGTTACCGAGTCTCTGCTCAGGGGTTGGGCACTTTTGCCAAATCCGAGGGTATAGATTGACCGAGTCCCTGCTCAGGGACTCGGTCAATTTCTCTCTCGATGTTTCCTAAGCTTTTTACCGAACCCCTGGCCAGGGACTCGGTCAATCTTTACTGGGGGAGTGGGGCAAAAGCTACTGGGAGGTTTGGCAAAAGTGCCCAACCCCTGAGCAGAGACTCGGTAACTTTGGCTCTCACACGCCATGCGCCCGCTTGAGCTGTGCACTCCAGCCCGCGGGCCTCAACGTCGAAGCGATTTCAACCTGATGCTACCCGTGTGGCGGTGGTGGTGTCTACGACTATGTCAGTTTCCGCCAGCTCTCTCTCTCTCTCTCTCTCTCTCTCTCTCTCTCTCTCTCTCTCTCTCTCTCTCTCTCTCTCTCTCTCTCTCTCTCTCTCTCCTCTCTCTCTCTCTCTCTCTCTCTCTCTCTCTCTCTCTCTTTCTCTCTCTCTTCTCTCTCTCTCTCTCTCTCTCTCTCTCTCTCTCTCTCTCTGCATATGGAAGGGTGCGAGGCAAACGGGAGAGAGGATATTGATGAGGAAGATGTGGTAACGTAAGGGAATGTAGTACATTTGTCACGAGCCGCATGACGACGTGGAGCATCGGGTTAAACAACAAGCGGGCCTCCGAGAGGCCACCCCCCTCGCTCCCACGGATTTCGGGGTACCGATTTAAGTGTTTTGTTCGTATCTTGAATCCTCTTCTGCTCATCGTTTGCGTTTCCCTGTCAATGCACCTATTTGTTGTTGTTCGTCATTATTGTTTTCCGCTGCCTATCTCACACAACCTCCTCGGTGATGGTGATGTCTGCTTGCTATCTGGTCTATCGGATGTGCTCTGAAATGTCATGCCAAATTGGTGCGATGTGGCTGTGTGGCAAGCACGTGTGCACCTACGTGCTATGGAAACACGGCACGTCCTGCATCCACCAGGATGCTGTGGAAACTCCCCAAAGCCTGTGTAGACTAGAAACCACGGTCGCTATACATGCACTGGGTGACATCACGAAGCGACGGCAAAGCAGCGTTGCATATCATTGCTCAGGGCGCTCATCCTCCTCTGGATCAGAGTGGTGCTGCAGGTACCATTCCTCCAAGACCCTCGCGATCCTGTCGCACCGCTCTTGGAGCGAGCCGCCAGGTTTGACCCTCATGGACTTCGCGTGCCAGGTCCCCGTATCCCTTCGAGAAGAAGCGCGTGGACAATGCGTTTTTCGACCTCGACCATTTCACGTGCGGCAGACTCACATTGGGATCAACTGCGTCCTGCTGCTCAGAGTTCGGGACGCACGGCTGCTTACGGAGCAAGGCCAGCGCCTCAGGGGTCATCTCGATGCTCAGCTTGGCACGCGCGATGGCATTCGTCATGACGAGCACTTGTTCAGTCCGATCGGCAGCCGTCTCCACGGTAAGGGTCACGGTCTGAGCAATCTCGTCGTGCATCTCTTTCCTGGGGCGCTTAGGCAAACGGGTGACAAGCTCAATGTCAGGGTCACCCAAGGCAGCAAATTGCTCATTTGCCTTCCAGATCATCAACTTGTCTGTAGCAGCATTCCGCTTCTGAACGAGATGATCGAGCATGGTGGTGTTGTGCTCCAAGTAGTTGAGAACACCCGTATCCGTGCGATCGATGCTCACGAACGTGCGACCATCCACGTCGAAGGGCTCCGCGAGCCAAGCTGTCCGAATGGGCGCTTCGGGATCAGCGGTGATCGCCACAATGCCTTGCCTGATGGACGCCATGCTAGCGTCGTACAAGCGATGTGTACCAGGAAACGAATTCAATCTGCTTGAGCCCAAATGGCTACGGATCAAGGCGATGCTGATGGGGATGTATTGAGTGGAACGGGGTTTCGGACCTCATCCGAGGCTTATGGGCCCCCCAGCATACCAAAACGGTGAAGGTGCAAACACTGTCGATGCGCGTGTTCTCGCTCCCGCCTCCCCCTCCTCCTCCTCATCCTCCTCCGCGTGCTCCCCATCGTCGGTTTCTTCCCTTTGATCGTTCATCATGTTCTTGCTCGGTCTGTTCCTCCTGATCCTCCCCCGCATCCTGTTCCCCCGTCCCTCCACCCCTGTGCAACATTAGTTGCGCCACATGAGCGGGCTCCGAGGTGCCGCGCAGAAAGACATCTCTGCCCCCCCCTCTCGATGAAGGTAGCGAACGGGGGGGGGGCATTGTGGCGGATTAAAGGGGAGCGGAGGAGTAGGATGCCGAGGAGAAGGACGAGGAGGATAAGGAGAGGGAGAGAGATGAGGAGGGGGAGGAGGAGGATGAGGAGGAGGAGGCGGAGGGGGAGGAGGATGAGGAGGAGGAGGAGGAGGAGGAATGATGGTATACACCGATGGGACGCCGAGGAGGACCAGGAAGACACCTTAGATTTGCAACACCAGCGCTGCTACTCACAGCTGTATGTAGGCCAGCACCTATCCGCATATGCTAGCACGAATTGAAAGCTTGCCCGTGGCTGCCAATCCCCTGCTCGAAACGTGTGTGTTTGCAATGTTGGTGCGTGTTTCCTTCCACTTACTCGGCAGGACGGAAAGGCCATCGATGAAATCGCGTGGTGGGCAAACCCACTCACCTCACGCAACGATGTGCCACGCTCCCGCGAACGAACACTGAAGCGCAGTGTTGTGGGGATTGGCGTAAAATGCAACCTACTGCCTGGCCTTGTTCTCGGGCGCGCCGACACTCTGGCTGGACTCAGCCCGTTTCGCGTCGGCCACTTCTGAATTGTACAACGGGGTGCCGACGTGCAAAACCTTAGAGTTAACGAGAGCTGGGACGTGCCAGGTGAAATCAGAAGCGTCGAGAGCTGACTTCTCGGTCCAGCTACTGACATCGCAACGGAAAGCAACCCTGGTGCGAACCATATTCGCCAGCGTGGAGTCCAGGGCGGTTCCAACAAGCCAGAATGGCACAGTGAACGCACCTGGAGCTCCAGACGTGTCGATCTTCGGGCAAATGTGCACACTAAGTTTATGGTCCCTTTCGTCTCTCAATGGGGATGTAATGGCGACCCCACCAGCAGGAATTTTACCACCAGAGTGAATGCACGGGCTCAATGGAATGAGAACCAATTCTCCCTTCTGGTAGGTTTTCTTTGCTACGACTTTGTCAACGACACGCTTCCCTTTCTCATTGCTCTCGAAAACGATCTCAATATTGACATTCACTGAACAAGTATCATGCAACTGAAACAACGCAAACCTCATGGCGGCCTTGAAGTTCTCATGGTGCATGCCCCTGTGCTCCTGAGCGCACGGGAGAGACGGCAATGCGCGCACATCACATGGGATGGTCAATTGGAGGGGCGACGGATGGAGGGGAGTAGGGATGAGGAGGAAGAGGAAGATGAGACGGGCACGGAGGATGAGAAAGAGGGTTCTCTTACGCTTCATCCTCGAAATTCCCCTCATCCCCCATCCTACCCCCTCGTTGTCCTCCTCCCGCCGTTATCATCCTTACTCTTCCTATCATCACCTGCTTCTTCATCATCCACCACCCCGTCGTATTCGTTTGGTCCTCGTCCTCCTTCTCTAGGGCTGCATTCGTTATCCTTACCGTGGTTGCTGGCTCAACCTCAAAAAAGTCGCCCTCCACACTCATCCCTCACATCCGCTGCTGCGTCAAGCTATCCTATATACGATTCCCGAGCTCCTTAAGCATGAGGCCGTTCACGCTCACAGTCACGAACTCGCCCTGCTTCTTCACCTGGGGGCGCCCGAGAGGAGGCGAAGGGCTGCTACGTGTGCGGTACTGTTGTTACTTGGTTTTGTTACGATCAGTTACTCACCAACCTTTGTTAATGGATTTGAAGTTAGGCCAGCTGACCGTGTAGTCGTCAGCCAATTGGTGCAGCGAGATCTGGATGGGCTTCGCCGTCTTGCCCCCGTCGGCCCTCAACGTGGCCGTGTCCTCGGTCATCTCGCTGATGGTGCACAGCTGGCCGTTATTCTCTCTAGCGTTCGAGGCCACCTGCACGCCGACCTTGAACCCATGCTGTTGATGAAGCTGGTGTCGATCGAGCCGTCTCCCAAGTTCCGGAGACCACTGCAATTCTGAGGGTCGGCCTGAGCAGTTGCCTCCATCGTCGCATGGGTTGCAGGCCAGGGTGCTTCGACCGATTTCGCATTCGGATGCTCACGGTAGACATCCATCAAGAACTGCGCCCCAATCTCTTCAATGGACCCCCCCGATTTAGAACCCTTCACAGATTTCTTGTGCACGAACATGACGCACCGCATCTCGAACTTTCCTAGGAGTCTGGATTTGACTGGCTTGGGCATGTCAAGCAGAAAGAAAAACTTCTTCGCGGCCCTGATCATCTTGACAACCTCCAGGCTCTAGACGGTCCCATCTGCATCTTGATGCACCGCCCCCCAACCACCAGCAACCCAGCACAGCTGTTATACAGCTCAGGTCCTGCTGATTCACGTCCCCAGCCCAATGGGGATGGGGAGGAGAAGCAACATCAAGTGTTGGGGCACCGATGGTCGGACCAGGCAGGATGTTAAGTGATGGAACCGCCTTGCGCTCAAGAACCTGGATAGCTTTGGTCTTATTGGAAGCAGTGATCGAGTTAAGCTCGGTGCCAGTCAGAGCCTCGCCACTCCATCGCGAATCAAATTTGATGGAGCACATAATTGGGCTTTGATTATCGCATGCAAGAACTCTGGGCCCTGCAAGAACGATTCAGAAGACAACAGTCGGAATAATGAACCATGGATATCGTTATAGTTCGGAAGCGTCTGGCAAAACTGTTGCAAATCATTCAGAAACACTGGGTCGGATCCACCAGAATACTTTTGTATAAACAGCGACATGTCACTGACCTGTCCCTCAAGATGGGGATTGTCCCGTTCAATTGAAACAGATATAGCCTTCCAGTCCACGTTAGGCAGCCCATCGTCAGTTGCTTTCTTCGCTCGCTTGTGTATCTGCACCAAGGTTTCGATCTTCGACTGCGGCTTCGCGGCGTCCTTGCTGGTGTTACTGGCACGGGCAAGGAAGTCGGGAAGCTCTGGGATGCGCTCTTCCACCTGCCACCCAATAATAGTAAATTGTACTCCATGTTCAAGAGGGCGCTTGTATGCTGGTGATGTTGTCAGTATCTTGTCCACAGCAAGGCGGCCATTCGTAGTGAGCTCCTCATTGTCGCTCTTGGCCGCTGCCTTCACGCATCGGGCTCCTGCGACGGTGTGAGAACTTGCAACTGTCAGAATCCGTAGGTTATCGTGCGCCATCGCTGCCAGATAACCGTCCGATGTGTTGTACAGAAAATCTTGAAATTCACACTGAACCTTCCGAATGTCTGGGTTCTCCGACTTTTCGAAGGCCCTGGCACCAGCGACTTCTATATCACTCCACCCGTGAGTGGTAAGATCCTTTAAAACCGACTGCACTGTTTGGATATCCAGTCCCAGACCGTGTCGGTTCTTCGGGTGAACTCCAATGTGTTTCAAAGCAAGTGTTTCAACATACGCTAGCCCAGCATCCAACAACCATGTGACGATCGAATCACCTGATGCTTTCATTTGTGTTGGCTGGTTATTGTTCATGTCGTCATACTTGGCCAACTCTGCCAAGACTCGCGGTGCCAGCTCGTGGAGTTTCTCTGACACTGCACTACCAGATGCCATCGAATCGGAGAAAATCATGTTCAGACCGAATATTTTCAGTACTCAACCAGGAAGGGTTGGAAAACTGCCTCGAAAAAAA
>CAUYUJ010003001.1:47281-59781 GCA_963575745.1 Prorocentrum cordatum
TACTACTACGACTAATACTACTACTACTACTACTACTACTACTACTACGACTACTACTACTACTACTACTACCACTACCACTACCACTACCACTACCACTACCACTACCACTACCACTACCACTACCACTACCACTACCACTATCCAAATGCGTATTCGTATCACTAGTATGTATCGCTCTCCTTACTATTAGTAGTAGTACTGCTAAAACTAAATATGCGTCGTCGTCCTCGTCCTCCTATACTCGGTCGAGAAAGACAGCTGGAGCCCTGTATGCGGGGACTCCCTGGCAAACCAACACGCCTTCGCTCGCTCTCTTCGCTCCCCCCCCCCGGGATCGGGCAGCCCTGGAGCCCGTTTCTTTCTTTGTTCTCGACCACGCCCGTGACGGGCCCCACAGACCCCTCCTCCTCCTCCTCCTCCTCCTCCTCCTCCTCCTCCTCCTCCTCCTCCTCCTCCTCGTGCCTCCTGCCTCGTGCCTCCTGCCTCGTGCCTCCTGCCCCCCTCCTCCTCCCCCCCGGCCCCCCACCTCCCCCCTCCCTGGTCACGTCCTGGTTCGCGCCGGCGCCGCCTGGGAGTCTGCCGTGCTCGGACACTCCCGGGGCGGCGCCGGCGCGAGCCGCGGCGTGAGACCAGAGCCCTCCACCGCCCTGCCCCCTCGCGGTCACGGCCGATGTCGCCGGGGAATGAAAAAGCTCGCCCTCCTGCCTTGCAGGATCCTGGCTGCCGGGGCGCCGAGGAGGAGGGAAGGGAACAAGCTGGAGCTCAAGTTTTTTTTGAGGCCACGTTGCACGCCTCGTGTGGCTGGGTGGGTGGGTGGGTTCGCTGGCACATAGCACAACACGTTGCGCGAGCACTACGAGCCGTATACCTGCGAGCTAAACAACAGGCGCTGCTGCAACGTGGGTGGGTGAAGTGGAGGGCGTTCTGTTATCTAATGGGTGGGTGGGTGGGTTGGAGGCCACATCACGCGCGTTATGTGTTCGAGTAACAACACTTCAGCTCCAAAGCCATCCCCTACCCTGGCTGGGAAACCTCGGCCAAGCCGGCCGACCTGCCCCCCTGCGCATGTGCGGGTGGGCGCAGCCTCCTCCCAGCTGCGCGGCACCCGTCCCCACCAGAGGGGGGCATCGGTGGGAGAGCCTCTTTACGGCGGGTCCCAGCAAGGGTTGGGATGGCTCTGGCGATGATGCACAAGGCAAGATCAATCAGCATCGAATCGGGTTATCGGATCGAATCGGAATCTGCGACGGATCGGCTTGCATCGGCACGGAATCGACCTCGAATCCGACGCGCCAGGGTGCACAACAGCGCCATGCAAGCATGGGGCCGCATCAGATCGTCCGGAAAGGAATCGGATCGGATCGAGCATCGGCAGGAATTGATATCGAATCGGATCGGATGAAATCGTTGGACGCCCGAAATAAGTACCGAAAAAATGGGTACCATGCCCAACAGCAAATGTTGTCCCAAACCAACAGCGGCCGCTGTTGGGCAAGCGGCCTCCTGTCTCGAATGGACACAGGCCGCGGCGGCGTGGACAGCGAGCCCTGTTCAAAATGAACAAGATCCGCTGTTGGGCATTGTACCCATTCTTTCAGTAACCATGTCGTGGGTGCAGAAAATCGAGATTGGCCCCAAAGGGTGCCGGCTCCCAGCGCCGCGCAAGGCACGCGCGAGCGCTCTGTTCCGCAGGCGGGCCGCCGCCGCGCGGCGGCCGCCGCGGCGCAGGCGCCGCGCAGCGCCACGAACGAAAGGCTCCGCGGACCCGAGCGCTCCGCGCGCGCGCGGGAGCGGCCCGCGCGGGGCGGCGCGCTTGGCAGCGCCCGCTGGGCGTCACGATCTGGGCAGGGGGGGGGACGACGGACGACGGACGACGGACGACGGACGACAACGACGACGACGACGACGACGCCGCTGCCGCAGCCACGGACGGCCGTGGGTCGTGTTGGTCAGGTTTGTTGTGCGCTCTCCGGGTAGCCCACGGCGTCATCACAGACCGACAACCAACCGCACCGACAGTGAGACCGGAGCTGGCCGAACCGACAGGCTGCAATGCAGGCAACCTGGACGGGCGCAATGATGCAGCAAGAACACAACCACCGAATGAACGGAACCGACCGAACGCAACCGACTGCCACGCAGCCGAATCGACCGAACCGCGGACCCCTTGCTGGGCTTGGGGGCGTCAAAAAACGGCTTGGGTATGACAGGCCCGTCCTCAAGAAAGGGTCAGGATCTCCAGGTTGTCAACGTTCTGACAGCAGAAGCACGACGTCTGGGAGACTTCTCGGAGGGGACCGGGAGCTTCTGAGGAGGCCCCTTGATAAGCCAGGTTCGGTGGCCCTCCTCGGGTTCGTGCCTCCTCCTTCTCCTCCTCCTCCTCCTCCTCCGCCTCCTCCTCCTCTTCGTCCTCCTCCTCATCCTCCTCCTCCTCCTCCTCGTCCTCCCCCTCGTCCTCATGCTTCGAGGTCCTGGCCTGGGTCGCGCTCCAGGACAGGCCCAGGGGTCGGTCCATGGGGAGGGCTCGGGGAGCCTGGTGGCAGGAGGGAGGCCGAAGGAGCTCGCGGTGGAGGAGGAGGGAGGAGGAGGAGGGGAGGAGGGGGAGGAGGAGGAGGAGGAGGAGGAGGAGGAGGAGGAGGCAGAGGAGGAGGAGGAGGATGAGGAGGAGGAGGAGGAGGAGGAGGAGGGGGAGGGGGAAGGAGGAGGAGTAGGAGCAGCAGGAGAAGAGGAGAAGAGGAGAAGGACGAGGGGGAAGGAGGAGGAGGAGGAGCAGGAGGAGAAGGAGGGAGGGGGGGTGAGAGCCACCAGGCCGCGGTGGCTTCCGCGGCGAGGCTCGGGGTGCGGGGGGCGTTCGCCGGGGACCTGGTCGGGCCCCACGGGGGGGCCACCCCAGAACCGAACCGACAAGTCGGACCGGCGATCGAAGTGGATCGGGTCAGCGGACATCGGCAGCCGAGTCGGGGAAAGTCGAATCGGCGGAGATCAGGAGGCCAGCATGCCTCCACGGAGACAGCGGAGCCCAGCGTCGGAGTCCCAAATCGAATCGAAGGGAAAGCGGAAGCCAGCGAAGCCGAATCGAAGCGGAGGCATCGAGGCTAGCCCTGGACAGGGGGAGGGGCATCGAAGCCCCCCGGGCCCAGGAATCATGAAGGGGCCCTGGGACACACAAGCAAAGACACACAAATACAAGGATTCCCTATATTTTCCCATATTTTCTGGGTTTCTGCTCTCCCGCCCAACTCCCATATTTTCCCATATTTTCTGGGGGATCGACGATGAATTGTGTCTGTGTGTTTTTTCCCTCCTGAGAATCACCAGACCCCGCGGGCCCAGTCACACACGGCCGGCAGCCCAGGGGCACCTCGGCTCAGAGGCCGACGACCAAGACGAGGACTTTGACCGCAACATGGGATTTCGCCTCGGGTCGGGCGCGCAGCACGCGGGCCACGCCAAACACCAACGGGATGAACTCCCAGCAGGCACGGAGCCGACGCCCACAATCCGCGCCACGCACGAGGGAGTCTATGACGAAGCCGACGACAGCGACGAGGCCGAGGAGAAGGAAAAAAAGAGGACGAAGATGAGGAGCGCAGCTGGCTGCAAATCATACTGGCGACGGATATCGTTATACGCGCCATGCGGCTCCGCATGCATCTGGCCGCCTTGAACTTGCATCAAGCATATTGAGTGCCATCGGCATCTGTACCTGAAGGGCGCAGACGGTTGAATTAAGGATCTAACTATTCGAACGTCCCTTCGACCCCCTGGAGGAGACGCTACCTATCCCACATACCCTCGCCTATCGGTCTGGACGAACCTGGTCGCGAGGCGCTAGAACGCCCAAGAATCGATGTTCGAATTTTCGCACGTTTTCGTTTCTGGCAGGCTCTCGAGGCCCCACAAAGGTCCCAATATCGCCCACGAGAGATTCAGAAGGGGCCCAAGGTGGACTCACGAAGCATGACAAGCGCGCGCCAGGCTCGCGCGTCACAATCCTGCTCTGTTTTGGACGGCGAAGGCCCTCGCATCGACGTTTTCGCCGTCGCCGCAGCACCGACGCCAGCCGAGCCCGGCGGCGAGAGGACTCTCTGGCTGGCTGCTCCTAGCCGCGCCTCGCCCAAACCGTGCAGTCTGGCGGCGAAGAAGCATCGCCTGCGCTGCCGGCGGCGGCGCTGTGGGCGGCGGCACTGACTTCTTTGGTTCGCCTCCAGACGGCCCAAAGGAGCCTCCGGACGGCTCTAGAGGCCCTCAAGAGGGCCCTCGAGAGGGCCTCAAGAAGCCGAAAACATTACTTTCCCCTACGGTTTTTGAAAATTTCTCGAATTCACACTCTTTTCCGGACCCAGAAGGGCCCAACACGGCCCACGACGCCCCAAAGCTAACCCCAAGACCGCCCCCGAAGCCCCCCCAAAGGGGCCGAAAACTATCCAGGAGGGCCCCCAGACCCACAGCAAGCGGCGGCGCTGCGCCCCCAACAGCCTGTGGACGGAGTCAGCCCTGCGCCTCGCCCGCTGCCGTCGATGGCTCCGCGGGGCCCACGGCACCACGCGCGTTCCTTCCCGCACGGTTGGGTGGCCGGTGTTCGGCGGGCGACGGGGGTCAGAGCTGCGCGCGGCGCCCGCGTCCGCGGCGCGCGTCGAGGACCCGGTGGGCGCGTGGCCTAAAATGAAGGGGCTGGAAAGTGCGAGCCAGGATTGCATGCCTGGCATTCCCCGTCCTCTGGCAGCGTTGCCGCCGTTTGCAGTCCGAGCGCAGGCAGCGAGGCTCGCGTCTGCAAAACGCAGGGGATCAGCACCCCACCGCGCCATGCCCGATGGGATCTCAAGCGCTGGCCCGAAGCTTCCGCAACAGAAAATCGTGCCAGGGCAGTCCGGATTCAGGGGGCTGCGATTGGAACCCTTTCCTTTCGTCGCCCTTCGCATGCCCGCCAATCGCAAGGGTCGGAACTAGGCCCCCATTTCAGAACGACAAATATCATTCACGCGCGCGTTCCCTGCGGCCAGGCGGCTGAGTCGATGAACCAAGATGACAAAAGCCCATGGTCCATTCCGCGGCCGCTCCGCCACCCCCCCGAAGCCGCGGTGCCCAATCTGCTCCGAGCAAAGCAGAGGTCGGCAGCAAAGGTGGTGCGATGCCTCTGCCCCCCGCGGCCCCTGCTGGTCATTTCCATCTCCGCGCCCTCGCCCACCGCGAACATCCTCGCCCGGGCTGGGCGAGAAGGGAGAGGGGCGCGCGCGGCCGGATGGCTGGCGCAGCCGGCGGCGCCGCCCGCTGCGAACGGCCCCGGCGGGCCGGCGCGGCCAGGGAAGCGCCGGCAGCAATGGCCCCGGTTGTCCGCGTCGGAGCAAAGGTCCAGGCAGACTTGCCCTGCCTCTTCCCCCGGCATGTCCTCGTCGCCCTCGCACGAGACCCCCCTTGCCCCCCTCGCGCAGGCAGGACAAAGAAGGAGAAGAAATCTGCTCATGGCCGCGGCTTGCCTTGCAGCAGCTCGGTTCGATTTTCCGACGCCGGCAGCGACGCCGGGGTCTGTTGGCCCTGCTGGTCGCCGGCGAAGCGCTGGCAGCAGCGGCCCAGGAGCCGCCGGGGCCCTCTGCGGAGCCGCGCGGACCCCGGCAGGGAACTCGCCCCAAGAGTCCAACCGCGGGAATGAGGCTCTTCCCCTGGGGAGCGCGAGCTGCAGCCGGCCTGCCCCCCCCCCGTCAGGAAGGAGGTTAGTGGACTGGCTGCCAGACGGCTGGAGTGGCGGCCCGAGGTGGCGCGGGGGCCCTGCTCGTCCGAAGCGGGGCGGCGCGGCCGGGGTCGCCCTGCCCCCGCCTCCGCCGCGCCCTCCTCGCCCTGTTCGCGGCCGCGGCTGGCGTCGCAGCAACGCGGGCTGGTCGTCGAGCGCCATGGGCGAGGCTGGCGCCTGCCGGCCGCGGCGACAGCTGGCCGGCACGCGCGGGGGCGCCCTGCTGCCGGGGTCCGCCGGCGGCGCGAGGCCCGCGAAGACGCCCCGGGTGGAGGCGCCTGGTCCTTGGGGCCAGGATGATCAAAGCGAACTCGCCCCAGCCCATGTCGGCCGCGCGGCGCCCTCCGCGCGACAGGCCGCTCGGGTGCCCCACTCGGCCCGCGCCAACCCAATGAGGGGCGGGGCAGATCGTTCATGCCCGGACAGGCGCCTGCCGATCTGGCCCCGCGGAGGCGCGCCGCGGCTTGGCGCCGCGACCGCTCGACCGGCACCTTCCTCGCCGCCTGCCACCGCGCGCCCGAGACGCGGGCTCGGGTTCGCCATGTTTCGCGAGGGCAGCTATCCAAGAAACTCTCGGGCGCATCCGCGAGGTGGACGCACTCTTCACCGAAGGCGACCTAGCACGGCGACTGGCCCGGCTGCCGCCCCACGGCGGCGAGGGCCGCCCCGCGGCGCGGCCGGCGCAGGCCGCCGTCGTCGACCTAAACCCACCGCACCTCTCCTGCTTCCCCAGGTGGTTGCGGGAGACGCGTCCGAGCACGCCCGCTGGATGGCTAGCTTTGCCAGTTTGCCCTTGCGGCGCCAGTCGGCGCGGAGCGCTAGTTCCGCGGCTCACCAGGCGCGGGTCGCAGTCGCCGCGGGGAAGGAGCACCACGGCGCACCCCGCCGCGCGCTGCCAGCTCGGGCCACGGCGACCTGGTTCCCGGCCTTCAGACCGAGGCCCGATGCCTTCGCCAGCGCGTAGCCGGCGCAACATGTCGATCAAGGTCGCCACCAGCTCGCGGGCGCGCGGGGCCGCTGCCAGCGCCTCGTGGCCGGTTGGATCCAGCTGCGCGCCGAGCAGGTCGAGGTGTTCCTCGCGCTGGCCCACGGCAACGTTGAGCGCCGCCCCGCTTGCTGCCGTCCTCTTCTGGCCGCCCGTCTCGCCAGGGCCCCCGAGCAAGGCCGCGGCCCCGCCCTGGGCGCCCCGGTCGTCGACGCAGGCGGCCCCGCTGTCAACGCAGGCGCCCGCGCCTACGACGTAGACGGGACAAACAGCGCGCCCGCGAGGATTGCCGCGCCCAGCGAAGGCGGGCTCACCATGAGCCAGGCCGGGCAGCGGCAGGAGCGAGTCGCTGACGCATACGCTCACCTTTGACGACCGCGCCCCGGCTGACATTGTTCACGAAGAGCATCGTGGGGCTCCTTCGGCGTGTGCCGAGAACACGACCACTTGACTTGGACCGCGAGCGCCTGCTGGATCCAGTCGACGCAGTTCGCTGGAGCCTCTCTGCCGCACGTGCAGCGGCGAGCTGTGGAGGGCAGCCTCGTCGATAACGATGCCCGCGGCGGCCAAGATCTCGCGCGCGCCCGCAGGTTGAACCTGGTTGGCTCAGCCCTTGCAAGTGTCGGCCGCCGCCCTGAATCGTCGCGCAGGCGACAATCTGGGCGACGCCGATGGGCTGGCGGTCAAGATTGTCGCCAGTCTCGGGAAGGACGGCCTCCGCCAGGGCCTCGACGGCAGCGGGCCGCGCCCCGGCGCCGCTGGCGGCATTGGCCAGGCCGCCGGGAGGCCCAGCACGACAGCCGGGGTTTCCTCGAGCTGTTCTGCTTTGATCTGCCCAAGACCTGCCGCGGCGCCAGCCCACCAGAGGGCCGACCAGAGGCCCGATGGCCCCGCGGGCTCGACGACGCCCCTCGCCTCGCAAAAAGTAGCCGCCGATCTGGCGCAGCTCCAGCCGCGGGTGCTGTTCCTTATTCCAACGACGAACTGCTGCCGCGACGATGGCCTGTAGAGTGGCCGCGGGCTGTCCGCGCTTGTCTCTGGCCGCTTTCACCGACAGCGGGGGCTCGTCGGCCGCGCGCGTTGTCGGCCGGACCGCAACCTGGCCGGGGCCCTGATCCCAGTCCTCTGGGCGGTCGACCTGGCAGGCGCCCTCGGAGAGCTCGAACTCGGCGTGGCTGGCGGTTTTGATGGCCCAGCGCCACTCGACGAGAGCCTCGGCGGCTGCCGCGCGCTCCACTCGGGAGCGCCAGGTTCTCTCGGGCCCGCTCGATGTGCTCGTTGACCCCCCGGGGCAAGTCGCGGACAGGCTCGAACGCTTTCTCGGCGCACTCGACCTCGCAACTCGGCAACGTAGGCACGAAGCGCTCGCCCAAGGGACGGCGCGCCACGCGGAGCGCCCCAAGGCCGGCGGGCTGCCCAGCGCGGCTTCGACGCGCACGAAATAACTCCCGCAGCTCGACTTGGCCACGCTCTCGGCGCCGAGCTCGACGCCCTTCTCCCCGGCGTTCTCGGACAGCGCGAAAGCTCGACAGCAGCTCGACGAGCTCGTCGAGATTCTAGTCGTCGCCGTCGAAGGCGTCGAACGCGACCTCGGATCTCTCCGACGTACGTCGCCCAGACGATGGCGCCCAACATCTCGCACCGGTGCTTGTTCTCCTCGGCGAAGGCGCCAGCGTGCTCGATGGCCTCGGCCTTGCCCTGCTGGCGCGCCACGTCGAAGATGGTGCCCGGGACGTTCTCGGACCACTGAGCGCTCGTGCCGTGGAGGAGGCTGCTCGTCATCCTCGAAGCGTTCGTTGCCTCGCCACTCGTCTGGCAGCGGCGCATCTCGGCGACGCTGGCATTCTCGACTGGGCGGCCCATCAAGTTGATGAGGACCTCGTCCGTCTTGACCAGCTTGGCGAGGAACTTGCCGAACTTGGTGTTATGAGCCTCGAGCTGCGCCCGCTCGGACGCGTGGCCCTTGGAGAACGCCATGCTCGGCGGCGCGGAGCGGCTCGAAATCGCCACGCTCGGCGGCTGCCCTGGCTGCGCGGAAGAGCTCGGCCCTGAACAGCCTAGAGGGGGGGGGGGGGGGGGGCTGCGGGAGAGAAAACAAAAGGAAGGGGGGGAAGGAGGGGGAGGGGCCGCACGTTCGTGCTGCGCGGAGCTGACGTGGTAAGAACCCCGCGTCCTTGCCACACGCTCGTGAGTTGGGACACCTGAAATGGTGAGAACCTCATGGCCCCTTCGTGACCTGGGAAAGCTGAAATGGTGAGAATCCCCTGAACGTGCCGCACGCGCGTGATTTGGGAACGATAAAATTGAGAACCTCATGGCCCTGCCACACGTTCGTGATTTGGGGAAGCTCAAATGGTGATGATCCCATGGGCCCGCCACACGTTCGTAACCTGAGAAAACTGGAACTTTCAGAATCCAGTGGCCTTCCCACACGTTCGTGACTGGGGAAAACTGAAATTGTGAGAAACCAGTTGCCGTGCCACACGTTCGTGGCTTAGAAATCGCATGGCCCTGCCGCAGGTTCGTAACTTGGGAAAGCTGAAACGGTGAGAACCCCATAGTTTTGCCGACGCTCCTTTTGAAAGCTGAAATGGTGAGAACCCACTTGCCCTGCCACAAGCTCGTGACTTGGAAAAAGTTTATGTGGCTATCATCGCATAGCCTTGCCACACGCGCGTGACTTAGGAAAACTGAAACTGTCAGAATCCCATGGCCCTGCCGCACGGTGACCTTGCGTAATTTGAAACGGTTAGAATCCCATGGGCCTACCACGCATTCATAACCTGGGAAATCTGAAGTGATGACAGCCCCATGGTTTTACCACATGTTCGTAAGTTAGGAAAGCTGATATGATGAGACTCCATATCCTTACCACACGTTCATAATGTTACTCCACATTAAAAGATGGCAATTTCGATTCGTACTTTCTGTGACAATAATGAAGTTCGGTCTCTCCGACCCTTTCCCTCGACCAATTCTGCCTTGGCCTGGGATGATCAACTCTCAGATGTGGGGAGGTCAACCTAATTATCCTAAGCATGCGGTTATGAGGAACCTGAAGCAACACGGGCATCTCGATAGATGCTCTTGACGCCCGGAGGCATGGCCCGCCCTGGAAGATTCCGCCCGCGGACCTGGGCCCAGGGTTTTGGAGAGAACCCGCCCGTGGCCACACGGTCGCCCCTGGAGGCTACAGTCAACCCGCATGGTGAGGATGGGCACCCCTCTCAAGGGTACACTTGCATCCTTGCCTCCTCGGCCCATCTTGAGTCAGTCTCGCTGGCCGCGCCCCGCTCGAGGCACTCCGGCATGGGCGCCCAAGGCCCTTGCGTCCTCGCTGCGCACCCTTCTGATGTGGGCCGACTGCAAGCCAAACCGAAAAGCATCCGAGCACCTCAATCCGTGCATCTCGATACTCCAGATTTCGTAATAAAGGGAGGGGGGTCTCATTTCGGGGGGGGGTCTCTTCCAGGCTATCTTGGAGGGCCGGGGGGTCTGGGGACGATGTTTTGGAGGGTTCTCCCACGGGGGAGGTCTGAAATGGCCTGTCTTGGAGGGTCCAGACCCCCTCCCATTTACTACGAAATCTGGAGTACCCGAGGTCGCCGCCGCCGCTCAAAAGCGGTCCTCGGACGCCTCCAGGGATCCACCCTCACAGAGGAGGAGGAGGAGGAGGAGGAGGAGGAGGAGGAGGAGGAGGGGGAGGAGGAGGAGGAGGGGGAGGAGGAGGAGGGAGGAGGAGGGAGGGGGGGCACGCGGCCGCGGTGGCGACGCGGCTCGAGGAGGCCCCACGCTGGGCAGAACGAGTCTGGAAAATCTGCAGGTCCGCGCACCTCGGCCCTCGGGTCGTCGTCGTCGTCGTCGTCGTCGTCGTCGTCGTCGTCGTCGTCGTCGTCGTCGTCGTCGTCGTCGTCGTCGTCGTCGTCGTCGTCGTCGTCGCCCGTCCTCCTGGCGCGCCCGAGATGCGAATCGAAGAGAAAGGATTGAGCGCGATCTACCGTCGCTTGACTGTAACAAGTCCCCCCCCACCTGTGGGAACCAGGGGGAGGCGGGTGGAGACACGCCCCTCCCCGGACCTCCCCCCCTTCCCGATGCGAACGGGGGGGGGAGCTCGAACAGCTCGAATCGAATCCTGCCACCAGGGCTGGATCTAACCCTCATGGAATCCTACCAGGGCTCACTCAAGCTCCCATAGAATCCCACGCAGACTTGATCCAGCTCTAGTCGAATCCTGCTATAATCGAATCCTACGTAGGCTCGACCCAACTTCACTAGAACCCTGCTACGGGCTGGATCCAGCCAACGCTCACAGGATTACAACTGAATCCGAATGCGGCTGGATCCAGTTAACTATAATCGAATCACACTAAGGCTCGATCGAGCTCCAATAAAATCCGATTGAAGCTCGATCCGATTTCCATAGGATCTTACCATGGGTGGATCCAGCTGTAATGGAATTCTACAAATGCTCGGCCCAGCTCTGATCGAATCCAGCTAGTAGGGTTGGGCCCGATTCAAATAGAATTCTACTGGAGTTCGACCCAACTTGAGTTCGCCGGCCCAATGGGCCAGAGGCGTCCTAAGAACTCCGGCTACTGGTAAACAATTATTTCTAGTTCGCGCGCGCGGGGCGGCTCCTGGGGGTCCCCAGACGAAAAATACCTCGGGCGGTCCGACCCAGAGATGGTTCGTCCTTGGCCCCAAGAGTCCCAAGACGGTCCAAGAGGGCTCCGAGTCGTCGCCCGATCGGTCCAAGACGCCCAAGACATCCTCCAGACGGCCGTCGACGCCGCCAAGACGCCCAAAGAGGCCTCGAAGAAGCGTCTCAAGAGGGCCCCAGGAGGCCAAAACCATCGGATCCCCTTTGGTTTTGAAGGATTTTGGCAGTCTCATCCGTTCGGCTTCATGCAGCTCAAAAACGACCCAAGAGGCCCCAAATATCGCCCCAAGACAGCCCAATATGCCTCTAAGAAAGCCCCAACAGGGCACAAGAGGACCCCCAGACGGCCCAAAAGGCCCCAAGACGGTCCAAGAAGGCCCCCAAACTGCCCCAGAGGCGCCCAAGATCGCCCAAGAGAGCCCCAAGACGGCCCCAAGAGGGGCCCAAGAGGGGGAACAAGAACCACCAATTCAAGCCTTCCGCCCCAACAGACCCTCAGGAGGCCCCAAGAGGCCCCCAAGAGAGCTCAGGAGGCCCCCTGGAAGCCCCACGAGGTCCCCAAGATGCCCCAAAAAAGACGCCAAGAGGCCCCCAAACGGCCCCCACAAGACTCCAAGAGGCCACGAACGCGCAGGCAAACGCCTGCGATGGCACAATACGGGCCGGCGGAATGAGCGAAGCGATTGAATAACATGATTTCAAGGGCTGCATTCAGTTTTGACAAGGTCGTACCATGGTCTGAAAGCAACACTAATCCGCCGATCTGGCGTGTGAGTTTCCAAAAGCTACAGCCTGAGATTCAGCTCTGCTGGGGGGGGCCGGGGGGGCTTTGCCGGGGAAAGGGGGAAAGGGGGGTCTACCATTTCCGCGGGAGGTGCCAGGGTGGCTTTGCCGGGGAAGGGGGACGGGGGGGGAAGCCTACCATTTCTGGGGGGGGGTACCGGGGTGGCTTTGCCGGGGAAGGGGGACGACAGGGATCTACCCTTTCCAGGGAGGGGCTCTTTCGGGCCCAGGAGAGCCCCAACACGGGCCAAGAGGACCCCAATAGGCTCCGAAGACGGTCCCAGAGGGCCCCGAGTCGTCAAACGATCGGTCCAAGACGCCAAAGCTGGCCTCCATACCGC
>CAUYUJ010003001.1:64781-79781 GCA_963575745.1 Prorocentrum cordatum
TTCTGCTGTTCTCCAACGTCTCTCAGGCGATCGCAGACATGGATCAAGGGGGCGTGGATTAGCGACGGGTCCCGTTTTACATGGGAGATCGCGGACTTCCGCCGCCGAGCGAGGCGGCACCGGCCGCATGTTGGGGAGGGACCGCGCGCCAAAGCCATGGCTCGCTCATCCGTGTTTGCGCGCCCCCGAGTTTTGAGAAGTCAAAGTGCAGACGTTTGTTCATTTTCTAAGCCTCCTGGGGGGACCCTCCACGAGAGCAGCATGCGTACCTAACCTCGGTGAACTTCTCATCCCCACCTGATCCTCATGCCACCCTCCCTCGTCACCATCCTCTTTCACTGCGGCTTTCAAAACGCCTTAAACCAACTTCCACCGCTGATGGCGCTCAAGTGGAACGAATGCAGAATGCGTGATTAAGGAGAACCCGTGAGCCTCGTTGAGCCGCACCCTGGCCCACACCAGCTGCCCGTACCGGTAAACCTGGGCAGGAATTCGGGGGAGCGCAAGGATCCTAAAGATTGAAAGGGTGGCCGATGTAGAGATACTTGAACGATGTGACTAATCAAATGACTAGTATGAAATGGGACTTCGGAACTTGCAGAAAAAAACGAACTCGTGCTGAACATTTGCGCTCTGATGCATCACGCACCCGCACGCCATCCCCATGTGCTCTCATAAGCGTGAAGCATGCACATACATAAATACATGCATCCATCCATACATAAATATAACCTAATACCTGTAGGATGGTTTCCTGCTTTCCTTTGCCCGCTGTTGTCAGGGCGGTTAATGTTGATTATCACTTCTTAAGAACAACATCCCAAGAGACGATACACTCACTGGGTCACTTGCGGTCGCTGGCGCTGGCCACGTCGCGCCCGTGGGTGAGGTGGGCGACTTCCCGCGAGGATTGCAAAACAGTCATATTCATGGGCTGTTCAGGGACGGGGGGGTGGTACCAATGCGGAGTGCGAGGGTACTGCGAACGTGCGCCCACATCGCACTGTGCGCGTTTTCCGTGGACCGCGAGCTGGGAAGGCCCGCAGCTCCGTTGCCAACTGAAATCGCGGGGGGCGAGGAAGACAGCGCGGCGGCAAGACGATGTAATCGGACTTTTTTTTGATTACATATGCGTTCGCGCCGGTGCTTGGGCCAGATGGCAACCGAGCATCAAATTCGAGCGCGGGGAAGGGGGGGGGGGTGGGAGGAGGACGAGGACGAGGGGGCGGAGCAGGAGGAGAAGGATCGAGATCGAGGCTCGGGGGCGACCGCGTGGAATGTAAAGCTTCGCAAGAAGTGCCGAACCATCCCGAAAGGTTCCCGAGACGTTCTGGGTACCCCCCCCGAAGTTCCCGGGAGGCCCCTGGGGACTGGGAGGTTCCCGAAAGAAGCTCCCCGTGGGAAACGTCCAGAATCCACCCCGACGACGGCGCTACACACGCATGCCCATCAAGATGGCAAGATACAGAACGTAAAAACGTCTAGCGCGCACGACCGCTTCCAACATAAAAACGTATAGCGCGCACGTCCGTTTTAGGTTCAACATGGGGGTCGGGAGAAGGAGAAGCGCATAGCGTGCACGGGCGGAAAGTGGGACGTTTGTTCTTCCAGGTTCTATACCTCGCCTTCTGACCGTACGTGTGTGCACGAATGCACCATATGCATATGCGAACATATGTAGAAAACCGTTGCCAATAACAAATGCTTACGCGCTCACACAAACGCACACGCGCACATGGGCAAATTGTCCACGTCAGAGGCGCAAAGGGTCCTCAAACGCGGACAGCAGATGGAGGTGCTGATTGTGATCGAACATACGCGAAAGCGCGGTAAAATAAGTGTCAACCACTGACGTGCAAAGATGGGCGGCGGGCAGGAAGGACTGCAACCCAGCGAACATGCAGCGGCCAGAAACCAAGGAGCACGCCAGAGCGAGCTCGACTCAAGGTGCCCTGAAGCGCGACCACTGAATCATCCATCGATCGGTGTTGGACACTGATGTTAAACTGTAAGGGCTACAAGGCCAGCCAGTTGGTGGGGTGGCACAGACAGGCCAGGTGCAGCGGGGGGGGCGGGCAGATGTCATGACAGCGCAGCGCAGCAGCCCCGCGTGCCTGACGCCCGTCCAAGGCGGGGCCTGAAAGGGGGGGGGGTAGCGCGACAGGGAAGCCGACCCAGCCAAAGGTCAGGCGCGTGCGGTGCCGCACGCATGACAACAAACTCAGACTACGCAAACGCTGCGCGCGGCCAGTAGCACGTATGATGTGTCCCTCTAGTGGCACCGATGAGCGGAGGGTCGAAACACACAACCACCGCTGCAGTCGCATACAGAAATGGGAGAGGGCGAAGAAGGCAAAGTCGGCGCGAGGAGACGCGCGTTCGCGCCCTCGCTGGCACGACAGAGACCGGTGAACACAGCAGACCGAGGCCGTGCGTTTGACCTACCACACGCCGAGAATCCCCGCAGCTAGGAAAAATTCGGCTGACCAGGGCACATGTCCACAGAAGCAAGCAGCTGGGCGCGAGACACGCGCAGCTGCTCAGAAGGCAACGCGGCTGCGCCGCCAGAGGCGAAGGCCCGGCCCGCGGCGCACCCCATTTGCAACGGCCCTCAGGGAAAGCCAGACGGGGCCCCAGGACACACAAATAAATGCACACGGATAAAAATATTCTCCTTATTTCCCTATATTTTATGCGTTTTGTCTTCCCCGCCACTTCCCATATTTTCTCATATTTTCCTGGGCGTCGACGATTAATGGTGTCTGTGTGTGTTTTTTCCCCTGAAATTGAGAGCGCCGCGAGGTCGTCAGCAAAGCCGAGCTGAAAGCGCGACGCCGCCCAGGGCGGCAAAGCCGCAAAAAAATGCACCGGACACGCACCGCGACGGCGCGGGGCGCGCCACGCGTCGGAAGCGCAGGACGCAGGAAAATGGCCGGCACCCATGGCGGCAAAGCCGCACGGGTGGCGCGCAGCCAAACATTAGCCACGAATTCGCGGAGCAAGAAGCAATGGCTCTGACAGAAGACATGCACTGGCGCTTTCAGGACACGAAGGAAGCAAGAAACACGGAAGGTGGGGCAGCGCAAACCGCAAAAGCAGCGACGCCAGGGCGGGGGGAACTGCCGACGGCCAGTGCCAAAGCCGCAGCGGGCGGGCGCGGGCAGGTCGAAACCCGAAGAACACGCGCTTCCCCCAGACTAGGCGCGGGCCAGGCCGAGGCATCCGGAAGAGCCCACGCCCCCGACCGCGGAACGACGGGCGCCCCTGCGCTCTCCATCGGCCTCGCTTCCCCGCGCAGGGAAGATACATATCGGCTCGTAAATGGGCAAGGGCCCGGGGCGGGGCGCGCCGAGGGCCGCGGAGGGGGCGGCGCCCCCCCCTCCGTCGCATTGCACACGACGCAGAGCGGAGCGCGTTGTCCAAGCACCCACTCCTCAAGCAGGTTCCTCCGCAGAGCCCGGCAATCCGCCGACGCGGCCAGGCCAGTCTACACGCGGTCTAGCAAGTGCACTGCGAGCAGCCTCGCAGAAGCGCTGCCGTCGCCAGATGCGCGCAACCTCTCCCGCGATGACCCACTGAAATAGACCGCGCGGAAAATTGGCGCGGATGGGGGGCGCGCCCATCGAAGACCCCTGCAAGCAAAACATTCGAATACGACACCAAAGCACCTCCCACGCACCAGAGTCGTCTGCCTCGGCAGCCATTACTCAGATGGGGAAAGATCGCAACGCCACAGATCCACAACTCCAAAGGTTGATCGGCGCTGCATACGTGCGGTCCGCCTACCCGCCCACCCGGGCAGCCCCTCAACGTTTCGGCGCCACAGAGCACGCGCGGTCGCATTAGCCAGCGATGGCGCATGGCCTCATCTGGCGCCCCGAGAACTGGAAGGGCCATGGGCGGGCGCGCGTAGGCAGCACTGCCGCTCTGGGTTTGAGCCTGAAGATGAGCTGCCAGCGGCGGCCCGCATCGGGATGGCCCCCCCCCCCGTCGCGTCGACCCCGTCGCTGCCAGGGGCCAGGCGCTCGAACCACGCCCGATGCGCTGTATACCGCACGCTCCGCCTGAGACTGATTGGCCGCAATGAAGGTCCGCAGTTGCTATGAAATGAGCATGGTGGCATCCTCGAACGCCGCGGCGCATCTGCCCCCTCCCATCCCGCACGCCCCGCCCCGCATGGACGTAGCGTTGGCGGCGCTCGCCGAAGGCTGCAGTTTCGACTGCGCATTCTAGTCGCCCTGCGAGGCCCCCCGCCTGGATGGCCACACATCGGTGCGATCAACTGGCGGGCGATCCCATGGTCGGTTCCCCTCATCGCGCGCCACGCCCCGCCCCCCTCCCCGCTGACTTGCATCTCCGCGCACCTCGCTGGCCAGGACCCAGCCCGAACCTGACCGGCTGGCTTCAGACCTCTGGCCGCCAGAGCCCAGCGCGTCCGCAAACGGCGTTCACGCAGGCCCTCGAGCCTGCAAGTCGGCTCTGGAGACGCCCGCAGCACGCGCCAGCGGGGCGGCGCACTCAGGATGCCAATCGGCGGTCTGCACCGAGATGCCGCCGCGGCTCGCGGCGACGCAGCCCACCCACTCCCGGCCTGCTTGCGCTTTCATATCGAAGAAGCCAACAGCCGCGTCCATTGTCTGCGTGGGTCCGCGCCGTTGAGCGCCACCACTTCTTCGCCCATGTGGGCCCCCCAGCGCGCCGGGGCGGGGGCGGGCTTGTCCCCTGTGCCAATGATGCGCGCCATCGCGTCTGCTAGGGCCCTCTGCATTCCACTTGCATGGCGCTGCAGCCTTTCGCCCGCTGGGACCCATCCACATCGGTGGCGCGATTGCAGGGCGTTGTGTTTTCCAAGCACAGCTATCTGCCGATGTTTTCTGCCTTCTTGACGTCGCGTCCGCCGTAAACGCGGCCGCGCGCTGCCAGCTGCATGTGGGTGTTGGCTTCTGGCCCCATCTGCCGAAACCGACCCAGCATGCCACGCAGCTCTTTCTCGGGCACTCTTCTGAACCCATTTTCACACCGCCGCAGGTTCCCGCCCAGATCCGGATGAGCGGCAAAAGGACAAGAAGGGCGGGCCGGGGGCGCCGCCCGCCTCCGCCATGGAAGAGTGCGCCTAGGAAGTCTTTCAGTTCGTAGGTCGTGCGCACACTTGGCCAGAGAGCTGCCGAGATCCACCACGTCGCGACGACCAGGGTCGCTACCTCTGTCCAAGGAGCGGTCGCTCATGACGCGCCGCAGCCATAGGTCATCCAGCGCGCAGGCGCCGTTGCCCGTCACTTCTCCACCTTGCGCGCTGAGCCAGCGTGCGTTGCATGAGGTCGAAGCGCGCCCCCGCTGGTCACCCGTTCAGAAGCATCCGAGTGTGGAGCAATGGACGGAGAAGCGCCGCTCTGGCGCACGGGCGCACGGCCGCTGACCTGGCACTTGCGGGGCGCATCCGCAGCAGCATGCGATGACCCGCGGCGAGATCAGGCCTGGACATTTCTTCCCACGGCAACGATAATAGCTGCCCTGGGGCCGCGCCCGTCGTGCTGCGGGCAAAACTCCACCAAATTCCAATTGGCCCCTGCACCCCTGCTTCGCGCGTTGCAGCTGCCAGGGAAGAGTCTCCATCATACAACGCGATCCGCGTGTTTCGCAGTCTCTGCCCCGCCGTAGCACTTCGAGGGCGCCGTCGAGTGCATCCTGAGCGAGGCGCAAGGTCTCAAGCTCGTCGCCTGGCACGAACCACCCGTGCTGGGAATCGAAGTCGGTGCGCCAGTCACCCCCATCGCAGATGTAGCTGCTGTACAAGAGCTGTTCTGCGTGACTGTCCACGTCAATGCGGTGCTGCAGTCCGTCCAAGATATCCCACGTCCTTGGATTGGTGCTGGATATATGCCCTGCTGGTAGCCCTCGAACTTGGGATACCCACTCGCGGCCGTTTCCGCTGGAGGTTTCTTCCCGAGAGAGCCAAGCAATTGGCAGCGCTCACCTCTCATTGCCATCCTCGAGCGTCGCCTTCCATACCTGGGCGAGGATTCACCCGTCCGACATAGCCATGGTGAGGCGCACACACACACACACACACACACACACACAAAAAGACACACTCACATGCATCCGCCGCCGAGCTGGAGACATCGAATGGAATGTCCACAATTCCATTCGAAACCTCGGTCTGGGATGATAAAAAACGCGCGACGGGCCCAACCCCCAAAATGTTTTTTTCTTCAGCGCTCCGCGTGACTCTACGGGGCTCGTCGCGCAATTACCCTAAAGGCCAGAGACCCAAGACAGACCACGGGGGCCAACTAGGAACCCCAGAGACTGCCCAAGAGCGCTCCAAGGCGCCCTCCAGACGCCGCCAAGACCCCCTCCCAAGATAATGCCAAAGAGGTCCAGATCATTCATCAAATTTTGGGCCCTCGAGCTTCAGGGCACCCAAAAGGGCCCAAGAGGTCCCCAATATCGCCCCGAAATTGCTCAGATGGCCCCCCCGAGAGAGCACCAAGAAGGCCCGAGAGCGACCCAAGAGGGCCCCAAGAGGGGGAGGAAAGCGAATGGGCCTTGGGAGCCATCCCTCCAAAATGATCCCCAATATCCTCACACATAGCCGTGAGAATAGTGTCCAACAATTTGCGATGGCGAAGATATGTCCCATGCCTCACCAGATTCCTGCCATCCCGTGATACTGGCGCTTTTCGGCGGAGAAAATTTCGATCCGCCTGATGCTTATATCTCTGTTACACCAAAACCAGATCGGAATCTACTCCGCGCAACACCCCATCATGCATCGAGCGGGATGCGCCCGCGCGCGAGTGGCTGGAAGTTTTCTCACCCCGAACTACTCCGCCCTGTGCTGCGCGATGGGCGATCGCAAACTGAAAGAGACTCTCGTCGCCGTGATGCATGCCCCCAAGAGCCTCCCAGAAGCGCCCGAGAGGCCAGAAGGGGCCGCCAAGAGGCCACCCCATCAGAGGCCGGGCGCGCCAGCGAAGCCTGCTCCGGCGCGGGGCACGCCAGGCCCCGGGGGCTCCCGGGTGCCCGGCGCGAAGTGCTCCTGGGCCGCTGGGTGCAGCTCGGCCCCTCGGGCCTGGCAAGAATGTCCCAAAAGGGCCCAGAGATCCAACGTCGTGATTTTTTCAATACGGGGCCCCCAGAGGTCTCGACCCGTTCCCCGGGACCGGTTTTTCATCCTGAGTCGTTTTTTGACGGTCCCGTGGCCCGGCGAGGGCCCCTTGAGGCCGAAAATTGTGAAAAACCTCCGTCTTGATTTTTTCGATACGTTGGATCTCTGGGTGCCCGGCGCGAAGTGCTCCTGGGCCGCTGGGCGCAGCTCGGCCCATCGGGCCTGGCAAGAGTGTCCCAAGAGGGCCTGGCCCCAGCACAGGCCCGGGCGCCCGCCGCAGCTTAAGCCCCCGCCGCCCGCGGCCCCCCCGGAGCTCCCGACCGCCTCCCCCCCCGAGGGGCCGCGCCTCGCCCGCGGAGCCTCCCTCGCGCGGGCCCCGGAGCGCCCGCCGCGGCCCGCCCCCCCCCCCGAGAGCAGCGCCGAGGAGAGAGCACGTTCGGACAGGAAGCGGAGAGCCTCGGCCAGATCGGGGTTTTCCTCCTCCTCCTCCTCCTCCTCCTCCTGCCTCCTCCTCCTCCTCCTCCTCCTCCTCCTCCTCCTGCCTCCTCCTCCTCCTCCTGCCTCCTCTCCTCCTCCTCCTCCTCCTCCTCCTCCTCCTCCTCCTCCTCCTCCTCCTCCTCCTCCTCCTCCTCCTCCTGCCTCCTCCTCCTCCTCCTCCTCCTCCCCCTCCTCCTCTGCTGCTGCGCACTCCCCTGATGACATGAGTCGTGGTGTCCACACGTGCAACGAATACAGTCATGCAAAAGGAAAGGGGGGAGGGGCGGCGCGCCTAGGTGCCGAACTCCGCCACGACAGGACAGATGGCACTGTCGCCGTCGCCCGTTGCCAACGCCCAGATCGGGGTTCTCCTCCTCCTCCTCCTGCCTTCTCCTCCTCCTGCCGGTCTTGCGCGCCCCCAGCGGGCCATCGCCCCGAGGTTGGGGAACTCCATGTACCTGGAGTTCGCCAGGTGGATCCACCAGAAGAGCGCGCACAGCATCATGCCTACGATCACGTCAGACGCCTGCGCGCAGGATTGCGAGAAGGAGGGCGAGGAGGACGAGAAGGAGGAAGATAGAATGAGGAGGAGGGGTGGGGAAGGGAAGGGGGGGATGACGGCCGAGGAGGAGGAGGAGGAGGAGGAGGAGGAGGAGCAGGAGGAGGGGGAGGGAGAGGGATAGGGGACAGACGAGCAGGTGTAGGGGAATGGAGCGAAATTTTCTGCGGTGCTCGGATGCGTCGGAAGCTTTTGGAGCGCTCCCGCGCTCCCTGGGATTCCTGGGGGGGGTCTGCTTCAAGAGAGCAGCGAGAGGGGATGAGACAGGAGGATGACGGGGGGGCGAACCGAAAGAACGAGGAGGAGGAGAACGAAAACGAGGAGAAGGAGGCTCGGAGACGGCGGTTTCGGCGCAATGCGGGTCCCTCTCCTGGGACCCCGCCGAGCCTCTGACAGCGATCACCGTCGTAATTACCACCCCCCATCCTCACTGGGGGAGGCTTGGCCCCGCTGTCCGTGGGAGGAGGAGGAGAAGGAGGAGGAGGAGAACTAGTGCTAACATAAGAATCATCAACGATGTTGGAATTAACCCTCCCTCCGAGATCCCTCTTCGTAGGGCCCCATACAGCGATTCATTTCCATTGCGGGAACTGCCTCGTTGGAAGACGACCGTTTAAAGACCCTGAAGCATGCCGAGACATCGTTCTCGGGAGTGCAACGCCACGGATCAACCTGACTGCTGCGTCTTGACGATCCGGAATCGTGCCAGAACGCCATGTTTTGGACTTCGACACCGCGAATTCACATAACTGCTGCACCCGCATAATCCTGAGTCCTTCCAAAACACCATTTCTGGCACGTTGAAACATGGAAATCCGTGAAACTCTTCCGACTTGTTTACAACGAATGCGCGCGGCGCTAAAGCGAAACCATGTTTTGAGAAGGAACCGCCCTCAATCCGTAAAACTCTTGCAATTTTGTTTAACGGATGTGCGCGGCGCTGAGGCGATGACCACATGTTGGAGACCACCCGCCCTCAATCCGTACAATTCTGGCAAATTCTTAAAGCGAACGCGCGCGACGCTGAGGAAAGAGGCACATGTTGAAAACCACCCGTCCTCAATCCGTGAAACCTGTCCTATCGTTGTTAACGAATGCGCGCGGCGCGAATGCGAGAGCCACATTTTGAAAACCACCCGCTCTCAATCCGTGAAACTCTTGCAAGTCTTGTTGACGGATGTGCGCGGCGCTCGGGCGTGAGCCACATTTTGAAAACCACCCTCTCTCAATCCGTGAAACCTGTTTCAGTTGTTGTTAACGAATGCGCGCGGCGCTACGGCGTGAGCCACATTTTGAAAACCACCCGTCCTCAATCCGCGAACCTCTTGCAAGTTGTTTAAACGAATGTACGCGGCGCTAATGCGAGAGCCACATTTTGAAAACCATCCGCCCTCAATCCGCGAACCTCTTGCAAGTTGTTTAAACGAATGCACGCGGCGCTAATGCGAGAGCCACATTTTGAAAACCATCCGCCCTCAATCAGCGAAGCTCTTGCAATTGTTTAAAACGAATGTGCGCGGCGCTCAAGCGAGAGCCACATTTTGAAAACCACCCGCCGTCAATCCGTGAAACTACTATCATTTTTCAAGCTTCGGAATCACGCACGGTGAGGAGGTCTCAGGCGAAACGCCCGGCCCGCCCTAAAAACTGGCCTCAGGGTGCGACAGGGAAAAGATATTGATAAGGAAAATGAATGGAGGAGGAGGAGGAGGAGGAGGAGGAGGAGGAGGAGGAAGAGGAGGAAAAACGAGGAGGAGGACACGCCGCCGCCGTCGGGTTTCGCGGCGTTCATCCCCCCCCACCCCACCCCGGGGGGGACAGGCTGGCGGCGCCGACGGGGACCCGGGCGGGGAGGCACGAACAAAAATAGGGGATGCCAGAAAACACATTACTGGCGGGGAACGATGGGGGGAGGTGAAAAGGAGAAGGCCTTCTCAGAAGGCGGCGGGACTTCTCAGAAACCCCAGCGCCTTCCGAGAAGCTGTTGAGCTGTCTTTGGGGAAGGCTTAGAGAACGTCTCAGAAGGCCGGGGGGCTTCCGAGCCTTCTGAAAAGGCCCGCCCCTTCTCACTTCCCCCCCACCCTCGCTCGCCGCCGAGAGTAAGCCAGTGAGAGCGATGTATGCTTCGTGAGATGTATTGAACGCCTGCGGATGCAACTGATGCCACTCCCCTCCAATACCAGCACTGCTGCAACTGTGCCTGAGCACTACTGGTGTCGACACGCCGCCTCGTCTGCGCGGGTTGGAGGAGATGGCTCTGACGATCACAAGACCGAGCCACTCGGCTGAACGCATCAGAGCAGTGTAGAAAAATGTGGCGGTCCACGGCGAATCCCCTTATAAACTAATATACTAATGGTACGCTGGCCGGGCCCTGGCCGGGCGCATTTCGTGGGTGCTCACAAGTACGCGGAGGACAACAAATAAAAGGGCATCAACATCGAATCACTTACATTCTCGCTTCCGCAAAACTGACGGCAGTCTCCAATGCAAGGTTACGTTTATAATGATCACGTTCCAAACAGGCTTTGTGCAAAAAACGAGCTGCTGCTCGGGAAGAAAAACTTGTTTGCCCTGCCATGGCCACTCGAACAATATTTGTTGAACATGTCAACAGACAAGCTTGGTCGAAAGGTATTGTACCTACATCAGGTGTGTGTGTGATGTTTTCCAGGCGCACTGCGCACTGAAATCTCAATTTGAAACACACTGTCCTGTACCCACAACGATTGGGTGTGCAGGTGGCGTATGTTGACGACGTGTTTCCTCATTGCGGTTGCCTTCGCCGACGATTTGTCTGCGAAAAGACTGCACTTGTGAGCAATACCAACATCTCTAGCCATCGCGCTACAACCTCAACAAGCACTGGTACCTTTCACGATGTTATCCGCCACCGTCTGGAAGGGGCTCCGAATTCTGAGAGGGGACCACCCCTCCCTCCCCCACTCACCGAGGCCACTTCCCTCGAGCCCGCTTGCGGATGGTGCACCTCCCGCACGGCAGCGAATGCCGAATCCCCCATTCCGCGCGTGTTCGCTCGACGATGGTGCCTTGCCCGCATGGCAGCGAATGCCGCAACCCCCCTTCCACGCGTGCCCGCTCAAGGATGGTGCACTTCCCGCACGACATCGAACGCCGAGTCCCCCATTCCATGCGCGCCCGATCGAGGATTGCGCACTTCCCGCATGGCTGCGACCTCCTGGACCCCTCATCCCGTGCGCACTTGCTCGAGGATCGTGCACACCCAGCATTCCCAGGCGCTGCTCCCAAGCGCTCCAGGACCACCCAGGCCACATTGCTACAAACGAGAAGTAGGTGTCCCGAGCTCCCAAGACGGCCCGCGCAGGCGATCAAGGACACACAAATGGCCCAATATGCCTCGAAGGCGGCCCATGATGGTTCCAAGGCGGCCGAATGTTCATTCAAGACGACCCAAGATGCCTCCAAGACAGCCCACAAGGGCCACGAGAGGACCTCCAACAAGGTCCAGGGGGGGAAGGAGGAGGAGCAAACAAAAAAAAAAAACTCGTGCATTCCCTGTTCGGTGTTCAAAGGATTTTCGCATTCTCGCAAGCCCCACAAGACGACCCCGAGCGGTCGTCGAGACTCCCAAATACGCTCTCCTCACAGGTACCCTGCGAGGTACCCTACCAAACTCAATTGCATCGGATGACCATCTGACATGAACCGCACTGTCATGGTTGGTGGCAGCGTCAGAACCGTCACGCGACGTTGGGAGACTCGAACGACAGCAACAAAAGGACGACGACTGAAACCCCAGGCTCCAGAACAAAATGGGGGCGGGAACGGGGGGCAAGAGAAGGTCGATGGGGAGCCGAAAAGACAACAAAAGAACACATAAAAAAGAGGAGAAGAAGAAGAAGAACGGCATGGGCGCGGTGGAAGGAGCGCACGACAACGAAAGGGGCACGACGAGGAAGGAACGCGGCGATCATTTTCCAATGGCACGCTGGACAAGCAGCGCGGGTCGCGCAATATCGCCCTGGCGCTCCAAGAAACCAAATATTTATAGCTGGCGCCTCCTACCTGCACCTTTTCAGCGCGGGGGCTAAAAGCCTGCAGGCGCACCGCCAGGTCTGCGGACGGCCCGCGGACAAGGAAATCAAGGCTAGGGCCGCGTAACATCAGCAGGTTGTCCACCGTCGTCGCCCTGGACAGCATCGCGTAGAGATTAAGCCAGAGGGTGTCCAGGTCCTTCGCGTCCTTGAACCCAGCGTCGACCATGACTCCGTGGTGCATGGTCTGGCCCTCGCAAGCCGTGGACGCCAGGACCTCGGCGTAGGAGATGACCAAGATGGCGCGCGTGCCCTTATGCTTGCGAAAGCCTAACAAGCTCGAGGTCTGCGGCTCGATGAAAACGAGGCCGCTGCGTCCGCGGAATCGATGCTGCGATCGAGCCCCGCGCGCTTCCCGGGGGACCCCCGGGAACCCGCACCAAGGGACACTCCGGCAAAGAGTCGCTCTCACGTGCAGCCGATCGGGGCGCCCATCAGTGCACGCTGGGGCCCCCCCTCCAACCTCCAATCGTCGCATAACACAATCGCGACGAGAATTTTGTTACCGTTCCAAGCATCTGGGGGCCCTCACTGGGCCTCGGGGCCAACAGGAAACGGCCTCGGGCGGAGACCGGCCCATGGAAGGGAATCCAGGGCCCGTGGGCGTAAGGGCTGTGACAAAAAAAACGTGACGTCGAGCTTCTGGCGAGGAGGGATCGAGGGAGGATCGAAGGGAGCATCGAGGAGGAAGGATCGAGGAGGGAGCCCAGACCTCAAGGGGGAGATGTTGTGAAGACAAGCACCCGACGTCGGAAGCTTGGGCCGTGCACGGGCGGCGGAGGCTGCGTCGTGTCTTCCAGAACGGGATGCTGGCAAGAGGCCGGGAGAACGGGCCAGCCTTCTGGAGATAGGAAGGCACCAACTATACACCAACACCGATTCTGGCCAGGATCACCCTAGGCCCAGGATCGGTGTATACGCCCTCCTGCCTTGGGCAAGAAGGCATATACACCGATCATGGGCCCAGGGTGATCCTGGGCCGGCATCGGTGTTGGTGTATAGTTGGTGCCCTCCGAGGAGAGAGATGCCGAGGGAGCGCGCCGGGCAGCATGTGAAGGAGGCAGGGCTTCCCTCCGCGACTTCTGGGCGCCGCCGTGCCCTTTGCCCCTGCCGCGCGCCGCCGCTCTCCGCCCCCTCCCTGCGGCGGCGGAGCGGAGAGTGAATATCGCCTGACCGATCCCCATCCCCAGCGGCGTGGCCTGGGCCCCACGGGCCGGTTTACCCCCCCCGATGGGGGCATGGGCCGTTCCCTTCGGGTTTCGAGGCGCGTATCCCCCAACTGGGGGGATCAGTTGATGGGGGTCTCGAGGGGGGCGAGGAACGCTGCCGAGACAGAGAGCGAGCGAGCACGGGCGGAGCGGGCATGAAGCAGGGGCGGTGCCGAGGGAAGCGGCTCCTGGACCCTGGGGCCTTCCCTGGGATCATGCTGCTCCCGTACATGGACACTATATTCGAACCCTGTGGCCCAAGATGCCCCCCAGACCCCCCGAAATTGATATTGATGGCGTGGCGACGGGGGGGCGAGTGGACAGAAATGTTCGCACCCTTAAAGCACTGCCTCTACTGAGATCAACACTGATGTCGGGGGCGCGAGCGTGACTTAGAATCTCCCTCGAACGTGCAAGGGTTCGAACAGATTGTCCCTCACATGTTGTGAGGGTTCGAAGTATATATATATACATACATACATATACATACATACAAACATACATACATACATACATACATACAAACATACATACAAACATACAAACATACAAACATACGATCATACAAACATACAAACATACAAACATACAAACATACATACATACATACATACAGACAGACAGACAGACAGACAGACAGACAGACATGCATACATGCATACATGCATACATACAGACAGACAGACAGACAGGCAGACATACAGACATACATGCATACATACATACATACATGCATACATGCATACATGCATACATGCACACATGCACACATGGCATGTATGCATGTATGCATGTATGCATGCATGTATGCATGCATGCATACATAATACATACATACACACATACATACACACACACATACATACATACATACATACATACATACATACATACATACATACAGACAGACAGACAGACAGACAGACAGACAGACAGACAGACAGACAGACAGACAGACAGACATACAGACAGACATACACACATACATATTGTAAGGCCTCGGGGCCTTCCCTGGGGCAATGCTGCTCCCCCCGCCATCCAGGACCGCATCCCAGCAATGATCTCGGGCCACCTAAAAAAATAGTATCGGCACGGCGTCGAGCGAGCACATCGCCCCCCTCCTTGGGGGGCCCGACGCGCGCAGGCCCTCCAGGTTCCCGGCGCACTCTCTCCCGGTGCTCGAGACTCTCTTTCCGGTGGCCACGGCGGAAGCAGGCTGGAACATCATTCGAAAGCTGGGCGAGGGCTGCTAAAACCGTGGCTGCTAGAACGGCCCTCCCAGAAGGAAAAGAGCACTGCCCGGAAGGAGGCGCGGCGCGCGACAGAGTCAACGGGCTTCTTCCCAGAAGGACGAAGACAACTTCCCGGAGGTCGATTTTAGCAGCCACGGATTTAGCAGCCCTTGCCGGGCTTCCGAATCATACTACAGTCGAACTGCTGCCACGAGGAACCCTGAATAAGGAACGAGGCCCCTTTTGTCCACAAGTTGAACTTAACCGAAGGAACACCTAGAACAAAAACAACACAGTTAAGGAACACTGAGCCCCTCCCCAACGAGAAGGGTTCTTT
>CAUYUJ010003002.1:0-2500 GCA_963575745.1 Prorocentrum cordatum
GGAGGAGGAGGAGGAGGAGATGGAGGAGGGAGCTGGGGGCGGAGCAGGAGGAGATGGAGGGGAGGAGGCGGAGGAGGAGGAGGAGGAGGAGGAGGAGGAGGAGGAGGAGGAGGGGGTATGAAGAGGGGGGCCAGAAGGAGGAGCTAGCCGGCCAAGCGCCCAGCTGGGCTGCTAATTTCTGGGGCGTGGCGAAGCTGCTCACCCTCGTCGCTCCGGTGCCCAGCATGTGCGCTTCGTCCCTGGAGGCGGACAGGGGCTGGCGAATGCGTAAAGATTCAGTGTGCCACTCGAGGAGGAGAGCTGGGAGACCACAACTCGGATGAGTGGTGTTCGAGGGCGCGCGGGGCGGCAGCGCGTGAGGTAAAACATGAAGCCCTATGCCTTCATCGATGCCGGGATTCGGGGAAGCATCAGGCGTGACTGCGAGCGCCACCTGACCTGTCTACGTGGCATTTCGTGGAGGGGGAAGGTACAGTGCCGTTTTTAATACATGCTCCGCGTGCGGATCATGTATTAAACATGCCGGGATTTAGTATTAAAAGCAGCGATGAGTTCATGCATAAATGGATTCATACATTAGTCATGTATTAAAAATCTGACCTTAAAAAAACATGTATTAAAAATTGCCCTGTAGCCTCGCTCTACTACCCTGCCCGCTCTCCCGCACACCACGCGCACTCGCATGCCTTCGGCTGGGCGCGCCAGGGCTCTGTGTATATAGTGTGCCTCTTTAGCTGCGCCCAGCACTGGGACGGCCATGGTGCCAAAGCTGAGGTTCAGCCACCGATCGAACACTTTCACTTGGCATCGCTCGGACGTGTGCATGTTTCCTTCGGCGAGGACCATCGAGGAGCATCCTTGATCATGTGGCGACAAAACCACGCACGGAACCGAAAAAAACACAGGGAATGGACGTCCGAGCGATGGCCAGCTCACATTCCGAGCACGATTGCGGTTGGATGTGCAGTGCTGGTGACGTCTCCCCCAGTGCATCGTTTCAGAGCCCCGAATCATCAGGGGTAACTCGGGTCAGGGCTAACTCGGGTTCGCTTTTTGGGATTCCGAACCCGAGTTACCCCGGCCCGAGTTATCCCGGATAATTCGGGCGCCCAGAGCCCCAATTCATCAGGGGTAACTCGGGTCAGGGCTAACTCGGGTTCGTTTTTCGGGAATCCAAACCCGAGTTACCCCGGACCCGAGTTACCCCGGATAACTCGGGCGCCCAATCGTTGACACAGTTGCTATGATATCCAGAGGCGCAAGAAGCTGTCCGCCGATGCGCACTTACGCCCAGCAGGGCACCTTATCGCGTACGTATTCCTCGCGGCAGCCTTGGCATTGCCCTCCAACTCCAGTCATTGCTTATCGGTGGCCATCTGGGTCATCATCGCCCTCCAACTCCAGCGAGTGCATATCATTGACGATCTGGGTCGCCGTGCTCTTGAGCTGTTCGGCGGCCACCGACAGCAGTACCTGTTCGACGACCTCCGACGCCGTCTGCCTCTCCATGGCTGCGTCGGCCATCTCGGAATCTTTCTCAGAAGAAGATGGTGACTCCTCGGTGGCTTTCTCGGCTGCCAGTACTTCGGTCGACTTCGTATTTGGGGGCCCCGACTCCATCCCTTGCTGCACGACGAACGCACAGGCGTAAAGGTTCGTGTCGTGTCGACCTGTGGCGACCCCGCCAGCGGCGTTCAACGTTGAACGCCGCGGGAGACCCAGAATCGTTCGATGTGGAACGACTTGGACGTTTCGGAAAAGGCCGATCGTTCAAGGTTGCCCCGCGGTGTCAGAAACCAACGCCGGGGTCGTCGACACGACGCGAACCTGTCGTAGTAATGCCCGTGCTCGATGAAAAAAATGGGGACTCGGTCAGGTCGCCGCTATTGAACTCGCAGGCGTAGCCCTTCCCGTGCTCGCTGAGCGACACGTTGTCGATCTTCACGGGCACGGGAACAACAAATGGCAGAAACACAACATAAGCGCAGGTCCGCGCGGATTTCTCGGATCGAGGAGGAGGAGGAGGAGGAGGAGGAGGAGGAGGAGGAGGCGTAGGAGGAGGAGGAGGAGGAGGAGGAGGAGGAGGAGGAGGAGGAGGAGGCGGAGAAGGAGGAGGAGGAGGAGGCGGGAGACGAGGAGGAGCAGGTTGGACACCCCTCCCTGGCGCGCGGAGCGCGCCCTGGCGCGGCGCCGGAGTCGACGCCACGGGCCGTGGCGTCGATCCGAGGAATCTGCGCGAGCCTCCGAGCGTTTCCGGTTTGTATCATTTTTCGTTGCTTGGCACTGTCGATCTCCAGAGGGCGCACGTCGCCCTCGCAAGAGTCCCAGCGTCTGCTGCGGATCCCTTAAAAATCCGACGCTCCCAACAAAAAGTTGGAGCAGGCGGTTTGGGGCAGTTATCGGCCTCCGGGGGCCCTCGCCGGGCCTCGGGAGCGTCAAGAGACGACGCAGGACGGGAAGCCGGTCCAGGGGAAGTGTTCCAGACCTCCAGGGGGCCCAC
>CAUYUJ010003002.1:5000-31457 GCA_963575745.1 Prorocentrum cordatum
GAGTGTTGTGTGGACGCACATTCGCTTTATTTTAACATCCGCATCGGTACCGCCGTCCATTTGTTGATTCGCCTGTGCTTATGATTCTTCTGCAAACCAACTGGTAATCGTCTCGAACATCTTGTCCGACTGCGAGGGGAACAACAGAGGGCGTAACCGCGATAAGGAGCGACCCGCCCGCAGAGGCGCCAGGATATTCCTCGACCCATCGCATCCCCACAGGCACTGGCCGCAGCCTTGCGTCGGGCAGAACTGCGAGGTCCCTTCCTGGGCTAGCGCTGGGCCAGGGCACGTGTGCCATAGTGTCGGCTGTCCTTGTGAGCATACCGCACCACCCGAGTGGCAAAACGCAAGTTAACGTACCAGTTTCACCGATCTCGGCATCGACCAAGGTTGACAATAGCATCAGCACGGCTGCCCCGCACTTCTACATGGCGTTCGTCCTTGCGCAGGCCCGAGTCCCAAGGCGCCTACTCGAGGAGGATATCAATCTTGAGGCTCTGGGGCAGCATCCTCGTGTTCTGGCTCAGTGGCACGATGCCTAGTGAAGCCGGCCCAGAGGACGGCGGCGGCCGCGGCGCCATCGCATCCCGCCGGCCGCCGTCATGGTCACCCGAGCGCGAGTCCATGCATCCTTTCTGCCACCGGGTGCAGGTCTTGCTCGCTTGGAGCGTGTTAGCCACAGGCATTTGCATCATTCAGCGACGCGCTGTCGTCATCCTCAACCTCGGCGGGGCCGCTCGCGAGCTCACGCGCTCCATGGGCCTCGCAGGGATGACGAAGGGAGACATGGCCAACGTCAAGCAAGAGCACGCCTTGACCTTCCTCATCGCGAACCTCGCCACGCAGTTCGGCCCACTCGGCAGGGAGTCGCGCTTGGAACATGCTTCAAACAACATCTCCAGCGCTCTTCGCACGTCGCCGTCGATCAGAGGTTTCGCGGTCGTGACCAATGACAACAGCAATGACGCATGACCCGCAGCTCTCTGGGGCCCCCCACGAGATGAGCCGCATCGGCCAACAGTGCAGCGCAGGCGCCACCATCGGCCAACTCGCGGTTTCTGATGATCAGCGCGACACCATCCTCGCATCAGTGGCTTCGGCCAACTTGCACGCCTGCGACAGGGCCAGCGAGCCCAAATGGAACAACGGCGTGCTCACCGACGGGGGCGCGCCAACAGATGATCGACATGGCCATGGCCATGGCTGGGCCTCCAGCCGCCGCACCACCACCTACTACCATCGGATCTACGCGCAGAATCAGACCTCACTGGAGTGGAATTCGACACCGACGAGGTGCGCGGCATCCGTGTGGACCACTACGTCAACTTGGACATCGCTGTCATCCTTCAACGTGGCCATCGCCCCCGTCAGAGCTGCCCCGACGCCCGGGCCGCCACTTGTTACAACGAGGACCAGATGCGAACAGTGAAAGAAGCACTCGGCGGCGACGAGGCCCGATCACCACTCTGGCAATGCCCAGCATGTCGGCGGCACTTCGTAGCACGCGAGATAACGCGCATCCAAGCGGCGACCGCGCCCAGTGATGCGCCCGAGGAGGACGTGCCCAGCGGCGCCAGCGGGTCCCTGATCACGCGACGAGACGCACCGACCGGAGAGATCGCTTTAGCTTTACTGTATCCACCTGGGGACAGTTGCCACCTCGAGGCCCACCGCAGGGCGGCGAAGCCGATGTGCTTCCCGAGTGGCCAGCCGCTGGCCCAGCCGACGATTCTGCCACTCAGGCGCATCGCAGTCGCGCGCAGCTCCCTGCAGGTGAGCTCAGTGTCATCGGGGACCCTGCTTGCGCGCCAGCTGCGCCGCCGAGCCGTAGAGGCCGGCCCCCGGCCGCAGGAACTCCTCACGATCGAACCCTTCGAGCGCCCACGGCTTTCGCAACGGGGCCCGGGAGCGCACCCATCAGGCGAGCGCCCCCGTCGCCGTCGCGGATGAACAGGGCGCGCTACCATCCGCAGCTTCACAGCACCCAGTGTCAGAGGATCGGGCGGCGACCTGGCAGGCCTGCTTGGCCTGCGCAACGCGGGCTCCATGCGCGCGATCCCGGGCATGGGCCAGCGCGAGCTGATCCTGCCCAGCGGCGGCGACATCCAGATCCATTGGCCCGCGGGCACGGTTCGCACCCCGCTGCAGACGGCTCCGGGCGGACACCTTGAGACTGTCATCGACGACGTCTGGAGGGCAGTGCAAGCCACAGGCGGCGCGCCCTACCGCGGCGCTCAGTTGCGCGCCCGCGCCGACGCGACGGAGACGGAAACGGCAGACGCGACGCGGGCAGCTGCCCCTTCCAGCCAGGAGGTTGAGCAGCGGTCGAACCTCGGCTCCGAATGAGTTGAGGCCCCTACGCGGGGTGCGCTGGTTTTCCTGGCCGGGGGTCCAACGTCGTGTCCCATCCGCCCTAAAGTGATGGAGCTCGCGCCTGCATGCGCTAGAGCTCTTGCGCAGCACAAATGGCAGATGCGAGCGCGCCACCCTGCCGACGCACTATCTCGCGCGTCTCGTGAAGTCGCCCGACGCGAATGTGACTTGGTTTGGATGCTGGTTCCGCCCAGCCGCATCTATCCTGGGCATGTGTACAACCGTGCCAAATATTGACTACATTAGCTACTACTTACGTGCCGAAGACACGGCATGCCTTGTGCTGCAATGGCATTGGCAAGCAAGCTGAATCGCACCGTCGTAATGGTCACGAGCCCAGCAGTTGGCATAGAGCTCCTCACTATCAGGCTCTACCGACTTTGGCTTGCACCCGAACCTGACGAGAAGTCATTTCCCAACACAATATTCCACATCGGCACGAGGATTGATGAACAGGGGGCCAGCTTGCTGTGCACATGCCCCAAAGATTCGGCGCACCGAACGTCCTGGCGCACGACGACGGAGCGCCCTCCTGACAAGGCAAGTTCTTCAGTGATTTCCCAGGCAAAGCGTACCACATCAGAAGTGCTGCTTCAACCCCGCGTACGATTGGTCACCCACCTTGGTTTTGCCCGAGCAGGGTCCTCCGCTCAGGCAGAGTCAAAGATTGTAGAACCCACGAACACACCAGCTGCTCTGCTTGGCAAGGAGGCCTCTCAGCGTCGTCGAGCACCCAGCGCTCCCCACCCCGGACTGTTCGTTAGCCTGACAATCCTGATTCAAATAGGATGCGACATGGTAAGATACTACAGAACGACAAGACTCATAAGACGAGAAGAGCAAGTTGAAGCACGTGGAGCTGCATTTGACGTTTCAGCAGAAGTTATCAACGCTGCTACGACAGATGATTGGATTCCCGATTTCAGAGCACCGTGGCGCGAGTCACCGCGATGCTCCTGGAGCTCCTCTTCACGCCGGCCAGGGCCTCTTGCCTGGTCTCGCTTGCCTCGCTGGCAGATGAGAGGTCGGCCTACATCAACCCTCGACGCGAGCCAGGCAGTCTCGTCGCGAACGCTTCGAGCTGGAGAAAGGCGACCCACTGCACATGAGGCTTCGCAATGCGAATGGACAGGCAGGACCATTTCCCTGGTTGCCCAGATGCCACAGTCGTTTGCCTTCCCTGCCGAGGAGGCAGGACGCGCGAAGGCACGCGAGCAACAAGGCCACGCGCTGGTCAGACGCCCCAAGGGACATCGGCGACGACCTGGCCTCGGCTCGGAGGAGCAGCTCGAACGATTGTTCCAGGACGCAGCCAGAGACTGCGTCCGCGCAGCAGGGGCCGTCGTCGGTCAACGCGCCGCGTTCCCATCGTCCATTTTCCGAGCCGCAGACGTCGCACATGCCCTGGCAACGATCCACGCCTTAGGACCCGGCGCGGACCTGCGTGAGCTGCGCGGCGGTGAAGTCCGCGTTTTGCAGATGGCCCTTGGACGAAAACTCAATGCAGGCGACAAATTGGACCTGGCTGTTGGCAGCGACTTGGGTGATCCTACCATCCAACAAAGCGTCCCACAGTGCCTCAAGTTCAGCAGTTCATTGGCGGCGGTTGTGGCGCCGTCTTGCCGCAGTACCTGGCCGACCAGCGGTCTCAACTACCTGCCAATCACGAGACCCGGCGGACGCGCCACGCGGAGCATGCACCGCGCATTTCTTTCTGCGGGCAAGTTGCGTTGGTACAGATACACCATGGGCGATTTATATGCGTCGACCAACCGAACCCTATCTGGCCAGGCTCAGTGCCGACGTGGGGACCAAGTATTGACGCGTCCGTTCGATCAATGCTGCCTGGGAGCCTAAGGTCCACGTGGTTTCCAAGCCAGGAAGCCGCCCGTAGTTATCACCAACTCACCACGGCGCCAAGACACCCCAGGTCTGGCCACAGCGCTCTGCTGAGCGCGTGGCGCAAGACATCGTCACTCTCAACGCCGCGGCGGAAAGCTCCCTCGCGCTGATGGCAGAGCTCTGCCCAGCCATGGCGGCCCACATCAAACCAAAGGTTCTCCAGGACCTTGAACGCCTGGATGAAGCCGACGCACCACCTGCGCTGGCGCCAGCACTAGCGCCAACAGCCACGCCAGCACCAATTGTCAAGCCGCGGGCGCGCAGACGGCCGCCGTCACACCAGCTGCCAAGCAGGCAGCCAACACACCAAACCCCAAACGGCACCCAGAATGTCCTGGCATCTGGGCCATCCCTCCAGGAGTCGAATCACCACGCTCCTGTCCAGGATGCACTCGAGACCCGGAACGAGAGAGCGCACCTTGACCACGCCAGGCGACCAGGTCACTGCCGTTGGTTCGACGAACCACGCAGGGTTCCAAGAGCGCCGAACCGACCAACGTGGGACCTTTCCCCGCGAGGCCCGAGTGCAGCAGTCTCAGGATCCCGTGGCAGGACTCCCTGGATGACAGGTGAGTCCTTACACCGATGGGCCGCCTCAGGATCGAGGCCCCGTCGAATGCCCTGCGCCGCCAGCTCCAATCTGCGATGATCTCTCAGATGACTACGAGCCGCAACAACCGCCTGAGCACCGCCCCGAGCATCCAGAGCTCCTCGACCACGACCTCGAGCCGCGGGCGCTCCGACGGGTCATGCGCCAGAAGACTGGGCCAGCACCGACGCCACTCAGCGCTCGCGCGCACTGCGAGCCTGTGATGCATCGCAAGTACGCCGCGAGATCCGTGAACTACTCGTCCGCTGGCGGCGCGCAACGCGGACTCAGCTGGGAAAGATATTCGCCGCAGCCCTGTGCCCGAGCACAGTCCTCCAAGTCATCGCCTGCGTGGTAGATGCATGCCGCGAGCGCAGGACCCGGGCCAGCAACGCGTTGCAAATTACACCCTCGATCGAGCAGGTCACGGCCCCCGATCAGGAAGTAGGAGGGGGCATTCTCTTCCATCGCCGATATCCGCTCTGGCGCATGATCAATAGAGCCAACCGATGGCATGCAGCAAGTCCTGAAGGTGACTCCAGGGATGCCGGACGCCGATCCTCTGAGAGCTTGCGCTCTGCCATCCTGGCATGTTGGGGCTCGGTTTCGGACCGTCGAAGTCATTGATAGTAGACGGCACGGTGACCACCGTCGCCACCAACAAGTGCTCTGTGGCCTTGAGACTAGAGTACTTAGCCAGAAACGCTTTCAATCTCAACAGTGTCGCGGGCATCCAAGTCAGCCGCGGCCTCGAGCGCATCGCGACCGCAGAAAGTCGAGACGGATCACTCCTTGCATGGTGGCTACCGGGCCATCGCGAAGTGGATACCTGGTGGTTTCTCGAGACTGGTAGACTAAGCCTTGTCGAGCTCCTCGGTCCCGACCGCGGCAAAATGTGCGATCTCTCTTTCATACTTGGAGAGGTGCATGGATGCTGCTTCGGAGATCTCGTGGAATATGAATTCCAAGTGGGAGACGCCAGGGGAAGTAGTGCCGATCCTTTGGGATGCGGCGCGCGCCCCGACGATTCCACGCACGACGACGGAAGGCCATCCACCATCGAGGAGGGGTCCTACGAAGACTCTGAGCGATCGCTACCTCATCGACACCACGTTGTGGACCTCCGCAACGCGTTGCGAACAGGCAGTCATGCGTTGCCCATGGAAGTGGTCGCCTTCGAGGAGATCTCCGAGCCGGAGACCCAACCTGCTCCGTCATATCCATTGCCAAAAGTCCTGTCCAGAAAGGCATGCCAGCAACACCACAGCTGCACAGTGGGTGCTGCTTGGATTGCTGGTTGGTGGGCAAGTGGAAATGAGCACGAAGCAAGCAGACACATTCCGGAAGGTTCGGACCATACGCGTGAGGCTGACCCTCCGAGGCTTCAAGATCGCCGGCGCCGATCCCATCGCCACCTGCGCAGGCGCCTCATCACGACTTCCCCAGCGCGGGATTGTCTCCGAGGCCGCCTGCCGAGAATGCGATGGATGCGCGGGGCGCCAAGAAGGCCTTCCATAAAGGCGTCAGCTACCAGGAAGTTGCGGAGGCAATCGGTGGGGAAGAGCGCGAGGTTAATCTTGAGCTCTCCCCGATGCCGTCGCAATCCTGCGCAAAGTAAATGGGCGCGAAGATTTCGACACATTACTCGAAGCTCCCCCCGTGGAGAAACCAGGCACCAGGTGCAAATGTACCCCGAGATGCTGGTCCATCCAACTCACCAGTATCACCAATCACATGTACCGAGCCATCCCAACACTGTACGACAACGAGATTACCGCCAATACACCTAGATGGCGAGCTCGTTCTACTGGCCACAGCATGTCGACGACATCAGGGTCACCGGATCACCGCAGGAAAAGGCCGAGTTACGTCAATTCCTAGAGGGTGCCTCTGGTCAAGGTGAGCTGGATGTTAGTGAGGGGACTGTCACATGCTGCGGGGCACGTTATTTTCCCACGCGTATCGGCGGGTATGAATTAGACCGGACCGGAGGCTCTCTGAAACCAATCTGAAGCGCCGAGCTAGTCGGCAAGTCCAACTCCGAGCTCGCGCCAGAGAGCCTGGCCAAGCTGTGCCTCAATCTGCTTGTGGCACTGGCTCTTGCGCTATATCGCACAAGTCGACCTGCGCGTCTACGTAGTCGCACTTCAGCGCCGAGCAGCGGCGCTAACGTGCGGCCACATTCGGAGGCGCAACAGATTTGTGAAATGGGCAAAAGCCACGCCATTACAGATCTATCATCCACCCATGCGTTGCGCATACAAGCCCGAAGTCCACACGCAACATTCCGACGGGAGCAGACGACAGGCGCCGACGCGGGACGAGCCCCGCGAAGTGCCACCTTCCTGCGCACGATGCCGCATGAACGCCGGAGGCGCGGATATTCACCAAGCATTTGTTTGTTGGCAAGCAAACGTGTCATGTATTGGACTGTCAGTGTGGGGCGCTCAAAACGGTTGCACGAAGCACTTCAACAAGTGAGTTGATGGGCGCAGTCAGCTCAACAGTTCGCGGCCTCGCTTCGCTCTATCCACCACACTGTGGTCACCACACCCCATGAAGTATCCAAAGGTTCTTGCAGCCCTGAAGCTGCACGTCGCCAGCGAGGTCGTCAGTAGCCGCTCGCGCTGCAAATTGAGCTCGGCCTGGGCTCGATGGAAGTGATCGCGGCAGTCGCAGCTACGAGACCCAAACCTCCGGCATAACACTCGTTACTGCCGTGTGTGCTCTGGCTTTGTGACCGCCTGAGCTCGAGCCAACTTTGAACCATGGGCCCTGAGCTGGGAAGGCGCCCGCGATGTGATCGCGGATGGACTGACCGACGACAGCATGGATAGACCTGCCCTCCACGACGTGGCCCTTGGCTCTCGTAAGCGGTCGCACACGTCGCGCATAGTCACCATCGCGTCGGCCGGCAAGCTCACCGCGCTGTCTGGGCACGAGCGCCAGCCGACCTTCGACGACTATCGCGTGTCATCCTGCGTATAGGACCTGCGTTGTGCTCCATGCTCTTCGAAACCATCGGTCCTTCCTCTCCCCCATCTGTCGGAATTTCTGTCGCATGGCAAATGACTGAGAGGCGCGTTGCAGCGCGGCAGTTCGTGGGGGCATGTTGTCAGGAGCTTCGTCGACGCAGTGGTCGGCAATCGCTGTGGCATGAGCGTGGGCGAGTGCATGCGCGGACGCATCGGATATGGAAGTCGCAAGAAGGATCAGTGATGAGTCTTTACCGTGCTGCTGCTACTTCCCATCAGCAGGCTCGTGCGCCGCCTAGCCGGAGCTCGCCGAGCCGCCGTTGCCGGCTCGCGCCCCGCCGGGCCCGCGGGGCCCGCGCGCGGGCCCCCGACGCGCGTCGTCGCGCGCTGGCGGCCACTCGCCGCCGCGCGCGCACGCGTTCGCTTGCTTCAGAGCAGGCCGGTGGAGCCCCCAGCTGTCTCGTTCCGGCTCGCCCCCCTAACCTATGCCCTAACCGTAACCCCCAGGACCGCCGCCGCCTCGCCATTCGCGTTCCGCGCCCTCGTCATCCTTGTCGCCCGCCGACGAAGTGGCGTCATCGGAAGACGTGACATTCGCAGCAACGCCCACAAGTCGAGACGCGCTGCTCGCTAGACCTCCGACGCCCCCTCCAGGCGCACGGGCGAGAGTCGGTGGCCCAACGGGGCAGCTGGTCATGGTCCGTCCTCCTGGCAGGCCTCCGGCGACGCCTCCGCCGAGCAGGTCGCGAGGTCGCCACTTGGAGCGCCAGGTGCATCAGTCCAACGAGGCAGGGCGTGCCATTTCAACTTCGTCTGTTTCTCAAGGCCATGTTCGGGCTCGGAAGCTTCCCCGGCCCCGCTCCCGCACGCCGTCTCGGCGTGGGCGCCGCGCGGTTGCCACGTCTCACTCTCGGTTGACGCCCGTCAGCCGAGCCCGCCGAGTGCTCCGCCGCCATCGGAGGTGCCGGCCTCGGCACTCGCGGAGGGCTTGCATTGGAAGCCCCAAAGCGGTGCTGTGAGAGTGCGGCGCGGTGAGTGTGGCGCGCGCTGGACGGTTCAGTCGTTCGCGCTGCTTGGGCACCAGTGGTCGCGTGTAGCGCGGGGCTCCAGCGCACTGCGCTTGGCCCCGCGCGCGCGTTTTGCCTGGGCCGCGGCGCGCTGCTTAACGCGCGAGATTGTCGCCCGACCTGCGCGCGTGTTTTTTTGTCTCTCTCTTTTTTTGTTCTCTCTCTCTCTCTCTCTCCTTTTCTGATGCTGCAGTAGCGCGGCGACATCTTGGGTGAGACCGCTGCGAGTATGCTGGCGCGCGTTGTGAGACACTGTGGCGCTTGCCCTGGGGCGCCTTCCGCTGGGCGGTTGGATGCAACGGAGGTTCGCGGAGCAAACGAACATCTGATCTTATTTTTTCCCTCGCCCCCCTTCTCCTCCTCTATCCCTCTCTCCTCCTCCCTCCCCCCCCTTTTCCCGCCCCCTCCTATCCCCCTCCTCCTCCTCCTTCCTCCTCCTCCTCCTCCTCCTCCGCCTCCTCTCCTCTCCTCCTCCTCCTCCTCCTGCCTCCTCCCCTCCTCCTCCTCTCCTCCTCCTCCTCCTCCTCTCCTCCCCTCCTCCTCCTCCTCCTCCTCCTCCTCCCTCTCCTCCGCCCTCCTCCTCCTCCCTCTCCTCCGTGCCTCATCCTCCTCCTTCTCCTCCTCCTCCTCCTCCTCCTCTCCTCCTGCTCCCTCCTCCGCTCCTCCTCCTCCTCCTCCTCCTCCTTCCTCCTCCTCCTCCTCCTCCTCCTCCTCACTCCTCATCCTCGCTCCTCCTCCCCCCCTCCTCCCTCCTCCTCCTCCTCCTCCTCCTCCTCCTCCTCCTCCTCCTCCTCCTCGCCTCCTCCTCCTCCTCCTCCTCCTCCTCCTCCTCCTCCTCCTCCTCCTCCTCCTCCTCTCCTCCTCCCCCTCCTCCTCCTCCTCCTCCTCCTCCTCCTCCTCCTCCTCCTCCTCCTCCCCTCCTCTCTTTCCCGCCCCGCCCAGTTCCCTCCGCTTCGGCGCCCCCCCCAATCCCGAGGGCAGAGCGAGCGGCACATAGAACGGCAACGGCGGTGGCCAGAAGGGCCGAGCGACGAGGCGCGTGCCCCGCGGGGGCGCGCTCCCCCGCCGCGGCGCGCCCCGTCGCTCGCTCGGGCGTCCCCTTCTGGCCCTGCAGGGCCACCCCCAATGGTCGCGTGCCAAGTTTCATCTGGCCGCACGAGCTGCAGATCAGAACGACATGAACATAGGCTCGCGTGCCGCGCGCTCCGACGCAGATGCGCTGCGGCTTCGCCACAGCAGGCGCGCACCAAAGATAGACACTACCAGTATCTATGTTTTGTCTACTAGGGTGGGCCGCCGCGGGGGCCTGCTCCGCGCCCCTGGGTCCGCCGGCGCGGCACTCCGACCAGACACATTGAAGCGGGTCGCCGTCCGGCTCTGGGGCTCGGGCGTGTTTTTTTTTTGAGGACGTCCCGGGCGTCGGAGGGTCGACGAGTCACGAGACCGCGCGGCGACCCCCGGCCCCCAAGGCGGCGCGGTGGCCTCCCCCAGGATTTCGCGGCCGCCCTGTCCCGGCCCCCGTTTTGGCCAGCGCCCGCCTCGCCCGTCGCGGTCGCCAGCCGCCGCCGCGCTCCGCGTCGTCGGCCTACCCGGGCCGGGGTCGGGTCAGCGCGGCGCGGCCCCCCGACGGGAGCTACTTGGTGAAATTCAGCGCCGCGTTGCAGGTGCGGCGTTCGCCGCGCAGGCGGGCGGCGTTTGCGCGAGGTCAGGACGAGGGGGGCGAAACGCAAGATTGCAGCATGAGGTATATCATTTCGCCATTCGAGCCTTCGCCCCCCGCGCATGCGCTATGCCATTTCGCCATTCGAGGTGACCAGCGCCGCGCATGCCGCGGCGCAACAGGTTCGCGGCCACCTTTTCGTTGCAATGTTCGGTCGCGTGCGTCCACGGAAAAATCGACAGCTTAGTGCCGCTAGCGTTTTGGAGAGGTGATGTCTTTCTCGCGCAGGTGCCGCGGTGGGCTTTCAGGGCGTAGCCGCCGCTGCAGCAGAGGGCGAGGCATTGCAGCACCAGCGGTTGGCTCGGGACTATCTGATTTGCTGTGGACCCCCTTGTCGTTCGTGGGCGCAGCATGGGATTCGCGCGAACCCCGCCGCGAAACCTTCTGGAGGGGCCTCGAGTGGAATCCTGACCAGAAGAATCCTGGGGCCACCGCCCGGTGCCTCACCGCGCCGCCTCGGGGCCTGCAGTGTCAGCCGTCTGCCGAGAGCGACGAAGCGGCGGCGCAGTTCGTGCGCTATAGCGGCGCGCCGCCGACCGGGCCCCATAACGCGCAGCCTCCTCAGCACCAGCATCGTGGATCCAGAGCTCCGCGCCGGATTCGCGCGCGAGGCGCGCAGGGCCGTGGGCCGGGCGGGCGTCGCGAGGCCGGCGCGCCCGATCGCGAGGTCGGCGCGCCCGAGCGCCCGGCTCGGCACCGCGCCCGCGATGCCCACGCGGAAGCTCGGCCTGCCACCCGTGGAGTTGGCGGGGCCCTCGGCAGAGGGCCGACTGCCGGTGCTGGGCGCTCGCAGACGCCGGCTCGCAGCCCGGGTTCGGCCCGGATCTTGTGTAGGGGAACCAAAAAGTGTCATAAACATAGAAACTCGGATCGGCGCTGGGGCCCCCCGGCGGCGCCTCCGGCGCAGCCCCTGGCGCGCTCCGCGCGCCGGGGCCCAGGGGGGTCCAGCGCCGATCCGAGAAGTCCGCGCGGACTTCCGAGTTTTGAAGCTCAGGCTCAGGTCTCTTTTTGCTCCCCTCTTGTGGCCGCGCGCGACGAAGCGTCGCTCGGCGCGCCCTCGTCCAAGAGCAAGCCGCCCGGGTGCCAGCGGCCCGCGGCGCTGTCGCCGCGTGCGTCGCGCCCCCCCCCTCGCCTCTGGGCGAGCGCGCGCCGGGCGCGCCCCGCGTCGTCGTCGCCCCCGCCTCGCGGGGCGGAGTGCGACGAGGCCCGCGCGGCTCGCGTCTCGGGCTGGAGGCCTGCGCCGCCTCGCCCGTCGACCCCGCGCCCGTTCTGGGCGAGGGCGGGAACGGCGGCGCCCATCGGCCCCCGCGGGCGTGCCGCGGCAGTTGCTGGCCTGGCTAGGACAAGAGCACGGACAAGAGCAAGAGCGAGCCCGTGCCAGACGCCGCCGACCTTCCCAAGAAGAGGAATACAACAATAATGGTTCGATACTACTGCTACTACTACTACTACTACTACTACTACTACTACTACTACTACTACTACTACTACTACTACTACTACTACTACTACTACTACTACTATTACTACTACTATTACTACTACTACTACTACTACTACTACTACTACTACTACTACTACTACTACTACTACTACTACTACTACTACTACTACTACTAATAAGAAGAAGAATAATAATCATACTAATACTAATAAGAATGATAAAAATACGAATACTAAGAATAATAATGATAATAATGATGATAATAATACTAATACTAATACTAATAATACTAATAATGATAATAATAATAATGATGATGATAATAATAAGAATAAGAATAATAATAGTAATAATACTAATTATAATAATGATAACAAGCGTGCGAATAATACTGATAATAATAATGATAGTCAGGATCATCACCATAAGGAGGAAGAAGAAAAAGAAGAAGAAGACCCGCAGGGCAGCGGAGAAGGTCAAGCGCCGGCGCGCCCGCGCGGCCCTCCGCGCGGCTGGCGCCGACGAGCCGCGGCGGCCGCCCTCGCCCACGTGCCGTGCCGAGCCCGGCGCGCCCAGCGAGGTGGTTGTCCACGGTGGTCGCGATCGGAGCGGCCCCCGCGGATCGTGACCGCGGTGGAGCCTCGAGGCGATGGTGCCGAAGAGGGCGCGAACAACCCTCAAGGTCCATCTCCATCCATCACCTTTTCCCCCACCTGCCAGGTCAAGGCACTGTACCGCCACCTCGCCATTCACGGGGCCCCGGGGCCTTCATCTTGTCTGAGTCTCAGGACAAGTTTTCAGGACATCACGTCTGCGGCCCGAGGTCACCAACGTCATGCACAATGCGGCACGGAGAGACACCCCATCATCGTCGTCGTCGTCCCATTCCTTCTTCTCCTCCTCATCCTCTCCTTTTCCTCCTTCTCCTCCCCCTCCTCCTCTTTCTCCTCTTCCCTCCTCCTCCTCCTCCTCCTCCTCCTCCTCCTCCTCCTCCTCACCCCTCACGCGTGAGCCCCCCCGTGTGCCATTCGTACGAGCACGAGCGAGCTGCCCTCTGCAGAGGGTGAGCCCGCGCCCCGCCGTGTCGCGCGCGAACGCCAGGCCAGACAGCGACGGCGTCTCCCTGCCGAGCCTAAGAATGCTCTCGTGGTTGGACAGTTTGGGTTCCCTTCTCCCGTTGGTTTCTTTTCCCCGCCAGAGCTGTTCGATCGCCCGCACACTCCCGAGTCAAATGGGAGGGGTCGCCGCTGTTTGGCCCGAGCGTCGACGCATATTTGTATATTGTACGGAGAGGTCAACACTGCGTTCAACATCTGATTGCAGCCATGCTTCTTTCGTACATTTGCCAGCCCCCGCACTTCTATGTATTATTCTTCTCCTCCTCCTCCTCCTCCTCCTCCTCCTCCTCTTCCTCCTCCTCCTCCTCCCCTGCCTCCTCCTTCCTCCTCCCCTCCTCCTCCTCCTCCTCCTCCTCCTCCTCCTCCTCCTCCTCCTCCTCCTCCTCCTCCTCCTCCTCCTCCTCCTTCCTCTCCTCCTCCCCCTCCTTCCTGGCCGTGACATGCCTCGGATGGAGGAGGAAACGGAGCCGCCGAGGCCGCCGTCGCTGCCGCCCAGCTGCAGCCGCCGCGGAGCGGCTGCCGTGGCGGCCGTGGGCCTCGTGAAGCCTCCCGCGGCTTCCTCGGCGCTGCCGTCGTGCCCTTCCAGCGGGAAAGAGCGCCCGCAGCGGGCGTCCGCTCTCGGAGCGGCGCGGCCGCCCCTGGGCCCCAGGGGTCGCGGGCACTCGGAGAGCACAGGTCGGCGCAGTCAGGTCCGACGCGGTTTTTTTTCGGATCTCCGGGGGGCGGTAAAACGACGCGAAGATCGGGACAAACTCGGATCGGGATAACTCGAAATCTCGGAGGATCGGCGGGTTTGGAGGATGTATTGGGCGCCGCGGCCGCTCCAGAGCGTTCCGGAACGCTCTGAGAGCGCTCCGGAACGCTCTGGAGCGATTTATCCCGATCCTAGCCTTGTTTTAGGCGGGCCCAGCGCCGATCCAAGAGACCAGCGCGGACCTGCGACGGCGCATGCCGGATTTCATATTGAAACTGGAGGGGGGGGCGGCAAGTGTTGGGGCAGGTCTGATTGGGGCTGGTTTGGAGGGTTGCAGCGGGTTCTGGGCAGAAACGTTCGTTTTTGTTCATGGTTGGCCTGGGGAGAGGGTAAGGTACATCTGCTCGTGTGGGAGGGTTGTGACCCCCTCTTTTTTGTATTACGAAAGCTGGGGCATGTTGATGTTGATGTTGGTGTTGATGTTGATGTTGTTGTTTTTTCGTCTGGTCTCGCCTCGGGCTTTCGGGAAGATCTCGGATGAGGAAGAGATGCCGATGTCGCTGCTATTCCTGCAGAGCCCTCGTCGCCGCGGCCGAATTCTCGTTTGAACTCTTGACGGTTCGCGTATCCCCACCAGCCTCGGGCTCATGGCCCACCCCCCTCACTCTCCGACCCACTCATCGCTATTTGGGTGGTTGGGCTACTAGCTGAAGGCTGTCCCCACCATTCATCTCCTCTTCTGGGCGCACGCCCAGTGGCGTCGCCTCTTCGGTCGGCAGGGGCAATTACCGACCTGTGGAGGAGTTCGTGCGCAGCCTGGCGGGACAGACCACGGCGCCTGGCCAGTGTATCTGGGATGGGCCCGTGGGACAAGGGCTGAGGCGTTCTGTTATCCTCGACGGCTTGAGGTAATGGTTCCCCCATCATGTCAGGGTTTAGTTGGGACACAGCGGCGGGACGTCTTTCATAGGTGTCCACAAGAGCCTTGGCGATGTCGAGTGAGTGAGTCCTGGTTCCCACGTACGCCTGTAGCTTGTATGGCAGCTTCTGGGTGTAGCTGGCTGCCCTGTGGTTTGCGCAGGGGATGGCTTGTGCGTACCTCTGGTTGGCACAGGCACTCTTTTGCCCTCGGGCTGGCGCCGTGACGGCGACTCCTCGCTGGCTCGTTTTTCTCACACGTGCTATAGTGCACGTACGCAGGGTGCGGTGCGTGTGTCCAGCTTCCGTCCTGCAGTCATGGCCAAGCCACCGTGTCCGTTTGCATGCCCGCTAATTCTTTGGCGCTGTGGCCCAGCTTGCCTGCTCGGATCCGCCCTCTGGAGTTTTCCTTTGGGCCGCAAATCAAAAAAGTATCCCCACCAGCCAGATGAGGAAAAGGTACCCACGCCGCTACCCTTCGCTCGTTTTCCCCTTTTTGATCCTCTTGGGGAACCCTCGTCGCCACCGCTGGGTTCGCTTCGAAATCCTGGTCAGAACGCCTACCTCTCTGTCTCCCCCACATCGCCCATCCTGAAGCAGACGCCAGGCGAGTTGCCCGGATCAGGGATGTGTATCGCCCTGGTTGAGCGGTTGCCTGTCGTTGCCCGCGGTGCCGGTGGCACGTCGCGCGTGCCCAGGGTCGAGTGGTTGCCTGCCGTTGCTCGCCGTGCGTCCGCTGCTCTGGGCGCGCGAGGGCCGACGGCGCGCGCCCTGGTCTTCGCAGCACGCAGGGGGAGGCGACGCGCAACCACTCGACCAAGGCCGCCGCGGGCCGCGCGGGACGACGACGAGGACGAGAACGAGAACGAGGACGAGGACGAGGGCGAGGACGAGGACGAGGGCGAGGATGACGACGAGGACGACGAGGACGACGAGGACGACGACGACGAGGACGGCGGCGACGACGGCGACGGCGACGACGACGACGACGAGGACGAGGACGAGGACGAGGACGAGGACGAGGACGAGGACGAGGACGACGACGAGGGCGACGGCGACGACGACGACGGCGACGACGACGACGACGACGAGGACGACGACGACGACGACGACGACGACGACGAGGGCGACGGCGACGACGACGGCGACGACGACGACGACAGGAGTCATCGTGAAGACGTTTGCGATCTGCCGCTCCTGCAGCGTCTTGGAGGCCTTCTATTGGGGGCCATCTGTGAGCCGCCGTGTGGCCCTCCCTCGGGGGGCCATTTTTGGGGGAGCCTCTGTTGGGCCCCCATTGGAGCCCTCTCGGGGCGCTCCGGGGGGGGCTCCTCTGGGGACCCTCCGAACAAAGCGTGATAACAAGCCGAGTTGGATAACAAACAGCCGTGATTAAAAAGGTTGTGAAAAACAAAAACAGGTGTTGTTTATCATGTTTGCTTTTTGCATCACACCTGCTTGTTTGTCACACTTGTTACCTAACAGCGAAGACTGATAGGTTTCCAGTAGGGTCAAAAGAGAGCAGCAGATGACTCCACAGGGGGGTCTGGGCGGGTGCCGGACAGGGTGCCGCAGAAGTCGTTTTAAGCCAACAGTCACACACTTCGTGCTCTTCGACCCCAGAACTCCATTCCCGGGCAGAATGCCCGGACCAACTGTAGCCACTTCGTGCTCTTCGACTTCCCAGAACTCCATTCCCGGGCCACATTTTGAATGCCCGGAGCCAACTGTAGGCCACTTCGTGCTCTTCGAGTCCCCAGAACTCCATTCCCGGGCCACATTTTGAATGCCCGGAGCCAACTGTAGGCCACTTCGTGCTCTTCGAGTTCCCAGAACTCCATTCCCGGGCCACATTTTGAATGCCCGGAGCCAACTGTAGGCCACTTCGTGGTCTTCGAGTTCCCAGAACTCCATTCCCGGGCCACATTTTGGATGCCTGGAGCCAACTGTAGGCCACTTCGTGCTCTTCAAGTTCCCAGAACTCCGTTCCTGGGCATGATTTTGAATGCCCGGAGCCAACTGTAGGCCACTTCGTGTTCTTCTAGTTCCCAGAACTCCATTCCTGGGCCACATTTTGAATGCTGAGGCAGGCTGATGCTGCGGCCGAGGCAGGCTGAGGCTGAGGCAGGCTGAGGCTGAGGCCGAGGCTGAAGGCAGACTGAGGCTGAGGCTGAAGCAGACTGAGTCTGAGGCTGAGGCAGGCTGAGGCTGAGGCTGAAGCAGGCTGATGCTGAGGCAGGCTGAGGCTGAGGCTGAGGCTGATGCAGGCTGAGGCTGAGGCTGAGGCAGCCTGAGGCTGAGGCCGAGGCTGAAGGCAGACTTGAGGCTGAGACTGAAGCAGGCTGAGGCTGAGGCTGAGGCAGGCTGAGGCTGAGGCTGAGGCAGGCTGATGCTGAGGCAGGCTGAGGCTGAGGCGGGACTGTCGACTGCCGTTGTCCGGCGCGCGCTGCGTCATCGCGGAAATTCGACTACGACTGCGAGAACGCAGAATTTTCTACAACTGGAAATTTTTTACCTTAACAGCGAAGACTGATAGGTTTCTAAGTTCGTCTAAAAGAGAGCAGCAGATGACTCCACAGGGGGGTCTGGGCGTGTGCCGGACAGGGTGCCGCAGAAGTCGTTTTAAGCCAACAGTCACACACTTCGTGCTCTTCGACCTCCCAGAACTCCACTCCCGGGCCACATTCTGAATGCCCGGAGCAACTGTAGGCCACTTCGTGTTCTTCGAGTTCCCAGAAATCCATTCCCGGGCCACATTTTGCATGCCCGGAGCCAACTGTAGGCCACTTCGTGCTCTTCGAGTTCCCAGAACTCCATTCCCGGGCCACATTTGAATGCCCGGAACCAGCTGTAGGCCACTTCGTGGTCTTCGAGTTCCCAGAACTCCATTCCTGGGCATGATTTTGAATGCCCCGAGCCAACTGTAGGCCACTTCGTGTTCTTCGAGTTCCCAGAACTCCATGCCCGGGCCACATTTTGAATCCCGTAAGCCAACTGTAGGCAACTTCGGCTCTTCGACTTCCCAGAACTGCATTTCCCTGGGCCACATTTTGAATGCTGGGCACGGCTGAGGCTGTGCGGCCGGGTAGGGCCACCGCGTGCAGGCTGAGGCTGAGGCCGAGGCTGAGGCAGACTAAGGCTGAGGCGAAGCAGAACCAGGGCCGATGCTGAGGCAGCTGAGGCGAGGCTGAGGCGCTGATGTCTGAGGCATGCTGAGGGCTGTTGCTGAGCTGAGGCAGGCTGGAGGCTGAGGCAGCCCTGAGCTGAGGCCGATGCTGAGGCTGAAGCAGGCTGAGGCTGAGGCTGAGGCAGGCTGAGGATGAGGCAGGCTGAGGCTGAGGCTGAGGCAGGCTGAGGCTGAGCTGTGACTGCGACTGCCGTTGCCACTGCGACTGTCATCGCGAATGCGACTACGACTGCGAGAACAGCAGAACTCTACAACTGGATTCTCATTTGAATCTTAAGGGGAATGCTTCAGATATGCTCCTACACATCGCTGTTAGGTTGCTTTGCCGGGATAATCATCTTGAATCTTAAGGGATGCTTTCAGATATGCTTCACACATCGCTGTTAGGTTGCCTTTTCCGGGATAATTTTTTATTATCACCTTGTTTTTATTACCTCACAGCTTGTTTTCTGATAGGTTTCTAGCGGTGTCAAAAGGAGCAGCAGATGATCCACATGAGGGTCCCTGGGCGGTGCCGGGACACGGTGCCGGCAGAAGTCGTTTTTCGCAAACAGTCACACACGTCGTGCTCTTCGACCTCCCAGAACTCCATTCTTCGACCTCCCAGAACTCCATTCCCGGGCCACATTCTGAATGCCCGGAGCCAACTGTAGGCCACTTCGTGCTCTTCGATTTCCCAGAACTCCATTCCCGGGCCACATTTTGAATGCCCGGAGCCAACTGTAAGCCACTTCGTGGTCTTCGAGTCCCCAGAACTCCATTTCCGGGCCACATTTTGAATGCCCGGAGCCAACTGTAGGCCACTTCGTGCTCTTCGAGTTCCCAGAACTCCATTCCCGGGCCACATTTTGAATGCCCGGAGCCAACTGTAGGCCACTTCGTGCTCTTCGAGTTCCCAGAACTCCATTCCCGGGCCACATTTTGAATGCCCGTAGCCAACTGTAGGCAATTTCGTGCTCTTCGACTTCCCAGAACTCCCATTCCTGGGCCACATTTTCAGCAGGGGCAAGAGCACGACGAGGAGGAGGACGAGCAAGACCAGGAGGACGAGGACGAGCAGGAGCAGGACGAGGAGCAGGAGGAGCAGGAGAAGAAGGACGAGCAGGAGGAGGAGGAGGACGAGCAGGAGGAGGAGGACGACCAGGAAGAGGAGGACGACCAGGAAGAGGAGGAGGAGGAGGAGGAGGAGGGGAGGGGGAGGACTACTAGGAGGAGGAGGAAGGAGGAGGAGGAGGAGGAGGAGGAGGAGGAGGAGGAGGATAAGAGGAGGAGGAAGGAAGGACAGAGGAAGGGAGGAGAGGAGGAGGAGGAGGGGGGGGGATAGCCCAGGAGAGAGAAGGGACCACCAGAGGAGGGGAAGGAGCAGGAGGAGGAGGAGGAGGAGGAGAGAACACCAGGAGGAGGAGGACGAGCAAGACGAGGAGGACGAGAACGAGGGCGACCAGGAAGAGGAGGAGGAGGAGGAGGAGGGGAGGGGGAGGACTACCAGGAGGAGGAGGAGGAGGAGGAGGAGGAGGAAGAGGAGGAGGAGGACGAGGAGGAGGAGGAGGACGAGGAGGAGGAGGGGGGGGGAGAGCACCAGGAGGAGGAGAACAATGCACCAGTACGGACACGTCTTGGCTTTCCTATTTCGACTCGACAATTGGATTCTCATCTGAATCTCAAGGGGAATGCTCCCATATATGCTTCTACACATGCTGAAAGCATATCTGGAAACGAGACACTGCTATCAACAAGCAAAAAATGTGGCCCGGGTATGGCGGGCCACGAAGAACACGAACGAGCCACCTCTGCGGATGGCGGCGGGGGGGGCGCCGCCGCCGCCGCCGTCGCCGCCGCCACCGCCGTCGTCGACGTCACCTTTTTTGTCGCTGCCTTTTCGTCGAGATGCTGTTCGACCCAGAGATGCTCCTACACATGGCTGTTAGGTTGCTTTGCCGGGATAATCACACTTTTTATCGCACTTGTGCTTTATCACACTTGCTCGGTGGCCTTGGAGGGCTTCTTGGGGCCATCTTGGAGGCCGTCGAGCAAAAGAGGAGGGGGTCACCGATTTCGGTCCCCTCATCGAGGATCGGGTCGCCTCCGAGGGCCCTCGTGGGGCGGTCTTGGGCGCTCCTGAGGCCGTCTTGGGGCCGTCGTGGGCCATCTCGGAGCCACCTTGAGGCCTCGAGAGCCTAACGGAAGAGAAAAGGCGAGAAGGCACAACACGTTGAACAAACATATTTGTTTGAAGGGCTTTTGCCTCCTGGGGGCCTCCTTGGGAGGCTCGGAGGGCACTTGGGGCCGTCCTGGGGCGACCTGGAGGGCTCTTGGACACATCTGGTAGGCTATCTTGAGTCATCTTGGGGTATCTCGAGCGATCTTGTGGGCCATCTCGGGGTTTCTGGGGCTCGCTTGGAAACCCCGGGGCGGCGAAGGAAAAGACACTCCGACACCTCGCAATGGGGGGCGGTGCAGACCCGGGGGGAGGGCGGAGCGGGAGGGGGAGGGGGAGCCCCCTCCCCGAAGGGTAAGGCGAGCCTCGGCAGAACGAGCTCACTCCTCCTCATCTCTCCTCCTCCTCACTCCTCCTCCTCCCTCCTCCTCCTTCTCCCTCCTCCTTCTTCTCCTCCTCCTCCCCTCCTCCTCCTCCTCCACCCTGCCTCTTCTCCTCCTCCTCCTGCTCCTCCTCCTCCTCTCCTCCTCCTCCTCCTCTCCTCCCCTCCTCCTCCTCCTCCTCCTCCTCCTACTCCTTCCTCCTCCTTCTCCTCCTCCTCCTCGATGGCGAGCCGCCTGGCTGCCACGCCGGTACACTCTCCAGCCTCCCCAGGAGGGCTGGAGGAGGAGGAGGGGGAGGAGGAGAGAGGGGAGAGGAGGAGAGGAGAGGAGCGGAGGAGGAGGCGGAGGTAGGGAGGAGGAAGAGGAGGCGGAGGAGGAGGAGGAGGAGGAGGAGGAGGAGGGAGGAGGAGGAGGAGGAGAGCGAGGAGACGGGGAGGAGGAAGGGGGAAGGAGGAGAGGAGGAGGAGGAGGAGGAGGGAGGAGGAGGAGGGGAGAGGAGGGGAGGATGAGAGGAGAGAGAGGAGGAGGATGGAGGAGGGGAGGAGGAGGAGGAGGAGGAGGAGGAGGAGGAGGAGGGGAGGAGGAGGAGGAGGAGGAGGAGAGGAGGAGGAGGAGAGCAGATCGAGGATACTAGGAGGAGGAGGGGGAGGAGAGGATGAGAGAGGAGGAGGAGAGGAGGCGGAGGGTAGGGGGGAGAGGAGGAGGAGAGGAGGAGGGGGAGGAGAGGGGAGGACGAGGACGAGGACGAGAAGACGAGGAGGACGAGGAGGGGGAGGAGGAGGGGGAGGAGGAGGAGGAGGAAGGAGGAGGGAGGAGGAGGAGGAGGAGGTGGAGGAGGAGGAGGATGTGAGATCGAGGAATACTAGTGAGGAGGAGGAGGAGAGGAGGAGGAAGGAGGAGGCGGAGGAGGAGGAGGAGGATGAGGAGGAGGGAGGAGGAGAAGGAGGAGGATGAGGAGAGGATGGAGGAGGAGGAGGAGGAGGAGGAGAGGGGGGAGGAGGACGAGGAGGCGGCGGAGGAAGGGAGGTGAGAAAACGCCGTGCACGTCGGAGGTGCGTGGACATAGAATTATGCACTGGCACGGCCGGGCGGCTTGGAACCGTCTGAACGCCAGCCTTGTTTTTTTGGTGGACGTCGGAAGCGGTAGACGGAGGATCGGGGGGAATATATTTGAGGATTCGTCGTTTCGTCGTTTCCGGCATCGGGAGGCAGTTTTCGGGCCCGGGGATTGCCAACCACGAGCAGACGCACAAGAAGGAAGAAGAACACCAGGACCTCCGAAGGAAATGTGTTTCGCAGAGTCTTGGAGGCCCAGAAGGCGCGTTTGGGCCCCCGCGACCGCGACGCGCTGCGGCGGAAGGTTTTTCGCTATTTTCTGCCTCTGAGGGCCCTTACCGGGCCTCGGGACCGTCAGGAAAACGATTCGGGACGCAGAACCGGTTCCCCCAGACATCCGGTTGCTCCAATTTTTTCGATGCGTGGGCCCTGGAGGTCCGGACCACTTCCCCTGGGCCGGTTTTGCGTTCTGAGTCGGTTTTTGCGTTCCCGAGGCCCGGCGAGAGCCCCAGAGGCCGAAAATGGCCAAAATCCCGCCGCTCCAATTTTTATGGAGCGTTGGATCTCAGGGCCAGAGAATGGTTCGGGACCTTACCCGGCCTTGGGACCGTCAGAAAAACAATTCGGGACGCAGAAGCGGTCCCTGAGCATGGCTCGGGACCTCTGGAGGCCATGGCGAGAGCAGGGCGTCGGGGGCCTGGGTATATGCAGCCACTGCGGCGCGAGGGGAGGCCTGCCCAGGCGCCCGGCCGCTCCCAAAGTGCCCCTCGCCATACTGTGTCCTCCTCCTCCTCCTCCTCCTCCTCCTCCTCCTCCTCCTCCCCCTCCTCCTCCTCCTCCTCCTCCTCCTCCTCCTCCTCCTCCTCCTCCTCCTCCTCCTCCTCTCCCTCCCTATCCTCCTCCTCCTCCTCCTCCTCCACCTCCTCCTCCGAGCTTCGGAGCGGCGTGGCGCCGGTGTGATGAGGGCTGGAGCTCAGGACCGGAGCGGCCTGCTGGCCAGCGAAAGCGAGGGGGCACAGGAGCTGGGGGAGGTGGGCTGCACGAGCGCAGCCGCGAGGCCTTCGTGGAAGAGGTGGTCGAGCGTCGCCGGCTCCCTGGTCGCTCTGGGCCTCGTGCTGTGCCTGCTTCGGGCCCACGCGCCTGGCGCAGAGCACGCGCCGAAGGAGACCGCCTTCAGCAATGCAGCTTCCCTTGCTAATGCATCAGGTCCACCACCAAAGTATAGACACAGACGCCCTCCAATGGATTCTGCCTGGGCCTCAGCGAAGGGTGGCGGTGCGCAAATCACCACTGAGGGCCAGCGACTTCCTACACCGCCGCCCTCCCTGAAAGTACGTGCAGAGTTCGTCGGAGAGCGTCTGTGTATATATTCTCGTGGCGTGTCAGGGGCGGCACAAATGGAGGCACAGCAGGCGACAGCGCAGCTGGCCGAACCGGTTCATAACGAGACCATCTTGAAGCAGTCGGTCGCCTCGGCACCACCACCAGCCAGCGACCCGCAGGCAGGCCCGAATGCCACGAGCAGCAACGGTTCTTTCCTTGACACTCTTGCGGCAGCAGCATCGTCCACAGGGGAGTCCATTCTGGGCTTTGTGCAGGCCAAGAGCTGGGAGCTGCTCGCGGCTGTGGGGAACTTTTTTCAGTCGCTGTTCGCGTCAGCGTGGCAGTCAGTGCTGGGCTGGGTGCAGGGCTCAGTGCCGTTTCTGGCGCCCACTTGCTCAGGCATCGAGCCGACAAGCCACTACCCCCTGCCTGGGAAGGATTACACGCAGGGTTTGCCGAGCCCACTGGTCGCGCACCCGAGTGGCATGACGATGTGTGACGTGGAGAGGCTGCAGCAGGACTGCGTGGAGCAGATCAACGTCTTCAGGGCGGGCGCGCCTTTCTCTGATGGGCGCCATCGGGACCATGGGCACCTTGATCCGCTCCAGCTCGCACCAGAAGATTTCAGAAAGTGCATGAACGAGAAGGCCTCGTCTGATCAGCTCTACTCGGTGCACAAGGGGGCTGGTTGTGGCCACTGGAGCTTCGGATTGAGCTGCGAGCAGGACAGGTGGGTCTCGGGTGAGAACAGCTGCTGCCCCAGAAGCTGCGGTAGCTACGACGACTGCAGACAGACGCTCATCGGATGCCTCCAACAGATGTGGGACGAGGGCAAGATAGTCTTAGACACGGGGAATACTGAATGGGGGACGAGTACGGGTCATTATTGGAACATGCTCGGGAACGCCAAGTATGCAGCATGTGGCTTCGGGTTCGATTCTGATGGCGGGATGTTGGCGACGCAGAACTTTTTCTGAGTCTCCTGGGTAGTTCACCCATTGGGGTGATTAGGACATTTCCAAGCAAGCGTTGCGACTCAACGTGCATTCTAAGATTTGCATGAAGTCGTCAAACATATACGCGAACCGCAGACCGACACTCGTTCCGTTGAGTCCGCATGGCTGGAGTCCTGGCGAGACCCCGAAGCGAAACCAACACGCAAACGCGACAGTAAACTGAAGACCGACAAGGCGAGTACTCCCTAGGCAATCAGAACTGAATGCAGATCAGCGACGAGATCTTTGACGGGGCCTCGCCCGAGTGCTCTGGGGGTCCTGAGCGCGTCTTGGAAGCCATTGGACGCTCCGAAGAGCGCAAAGGCTACCTGAGGCCTACTTGAGGCTGTCTTGGCGCTGCCCCGGGGCTCTGTGGCAGCCGCTCTGGGGCCCCGTGGCTCTCGTGGGGCTCGGCAGGGCCCGTGTGGGAACCTTTTTGTGGCCATCTTGGCGTCCCTTGGAGGCTCAGGGAGCCGCCGCTTTCGTGTGTCAGGGAGGGGGAGGAAGATCAGGAGGAGGATGAGGAGGGGGAGGAGGAGGAGGAGGAGGAGGAGGAGGAGGAAGAGGAGGAGGAGGAGGAGGAGGGGCGCCATGGGGCCCTCTTGGGGCTCTCCCGGGCTGTGAATTGGAGCTCTCTTCGGCAGCCTTGGAGTCCTTCGGGGACTCTCCTGCGCCGTCTTGGTGGCACACTTGGGCTGTCTTGAGGCCCTCTTGGGAGTCTCATGAAGTTCTCTTGGGCTGCTTTTTGGGGCGTTTTCGAGCCGTTCTGGACGCCCTGAAGACAGAAAAGACCGATATGTCGGAATACAGATAGCTTGTAGTCGCGGCCTGCGGTATCGCAATCGAATTTTTACCACGCTTTGCTTCGCAGCATCTCATTGCACCCTTCTCGTTCTGCCAGTCCTTGCCATCTCTTTCCAGGAGGATTGCAGACTGCTGTTTCAAGACAGCGTGCCCGAGGCCTCCGTCCCCCCTCCTGACATGCCCTCCCCTGCGTGACCGCACGTGCTCCGCCCGCCAGCGTGCCAGCGCGTGAAGTAAGTCTCAAGAACATGCTTGCTAGTTGCTGCTCACTGTTGTCGGAGACCCCGACTGCAACAACAAATCGTACAGACGAGCACCACTTTCGCGGCCTGTGTGACTGTGGCTTAGGCAGTCGATGTCCTTAACGGTGACATCCTGTCGAGCTGAAAGTTCTGATCTGTGTCGGTCGCGTAAAATGGCGGTCATAAACGAACGTCGACCCCAAATATGAATGCCCGAAGCACAACTGGCCCTCAGAACAAGCGACGATCAAAAACAAACGTCGATCCCAACGTCATAAACAAACGTCGACCCCAATCAAGCGTCGACACATAACAGTGAGTAACATGGCGACCATGAACAAACGTCGACCCCAAATACCATGAAGAAATGGCCCCAACGTCGACCCCAACTTACAGTGCCGTGTTTAAGCTCCGCGTGCGGACCATGTATTAAACATGCAGGGATTCAGCATTAAAAACAGCGATGAGTTCATGCATACATTGATTCCGAAATTAATCATGTATTAAACACATCCTATATGTTTGAAAGTCCTATGTATTAACACCTGCCCTGTAGGACTGCCCACAGCACAGCTGGCCCTCGGAGCCGGCCGAGGCTCCCCGCCCCTCTGGAGGGGGGGCGTGCTCGTGCGGGAGAGTCGCCCTTTTCCGAGGGCCAGGGCGCCACACGGAGGGAGGAGGGATCGAGAGGAGGAGGAGGAGGAGGAGGAGGAGGAGGAGGAGGAGGAGGAGGAGGAGGAGGAGGAGAAGGAGGAGGAGGAGGAGGAGGGGGGGGAGGGGGGGGAGGAGGGAGGAGGAGGAGGGAGTGAGGGAGGCGGAGGGAGGCGGAGGGAGGAGGCGGAGGAGGGAGTGAGAGAGTCAGGAGGAGGAGGAGGAGGAGAGGAGGAGGAGGAGGAGGGCGGAGGAGTAGGAGGAGGAGGAGGAGGAGGAGGAGGAGGAGGAGAGAGGAGGAGGAGGATGGAGGAGGGGAGGGGAGGAGGAGGAGGAGGAAGGAGGAGGAGGAGGAGGAGGAGGAGAGGAGGAGGAGAGGAAGGAGGAGGAGGAGGAGGAGGAGGATTGAGGAGGAGGAGAGAGTCATGAGATGAGGAGGAGTAGAGAGTCAGGAGGAGGAGGAGGAGGAGGAGGAGGAAGAAGTAGGAGGCGAGATGAGGAGGAGGAGGAGGGGAGGGAGGAGCGGGGAGAGGAGGAGGAGGAGGAGGAGGAGGAGGAGGAGGAGGAGGAGGAGGGAGAGGAGGAGGAGGAGGAGGAGGAGAGGAGAGGAGGAGGAGGATGAGGGAGGAAGAGGAGGAGGTGGAGGTGGAGGTGGATGATGATGATGATGATGATGATGATGATGATGATGATGATGATGATGATGATGATGATGATGATGATGATGATGATGATGATGATGATGATGATGATGATGATGATGATGATGATGAGAGGATGATGATGATGATGATGATGATGATGATGATGATGATGATGATGATGATGATGATGATGATGATGATGATGATGATG